>JAVYIG010000583.1:227500-524068 GCA_035222895.1 Strongylocentrotus droebachiensis | reverse complement strand
CAATATAATAACAACATATATAATGTCCATGCATGGATATTATCAAAATTACCTATTTAAGAAAGCAACGTACTTGGATCTTTAACATGTCAATTTAAAGTATTAAAGCCTTAAGATATTACATTTTGGTATGGGTTTTTTTCTCACTTGTTTTATTTGTTTGTTTCTATAGGATTTCTTTTCATAAGATAGAGGTAATTCACACATAAGCCAGTTATTAACAGGACAGCTTTATCATTTCCAGCTTTACCAGAGCTACAATCTAGCCCAACAGTCGTAGAGATCAATTCGTCATCAGTCAAAGTCTTCTGGAACTCTTGGATACCTTGTCTGGACTCCGGCGACGGACCAGTTGTTCATTACCTTATCTATCAACAAACTATGAAAGAGGAATGGATAGTGGTAGGCATACTCGACTCGGATATGGGAGAGGGCAGTCTTCAACGAATAATGGAGTTTGTATTAACCGAGTTGGAACCAGGAACAGAATACAATATCAGTGTATCCGCCGTCAGAGAAGGTCCCGGCGGAGAAGGACCAAGAGGTCCACCTGTGACCGTTACGACTCCTTTCCTCGGTGAGTCGTGATTAGATCGATATTGATGAGGATTTCGTATACGGATGTACATGTAAACAGAAACATTCAACCATCAGCTAAAACGCAAAAGTCTTAGCCTCAATAGTCCTATGTCGTTTGGTGGATATGGCGATCGGGCCTGTTTATGGGGACATAAAATATTCTGATACCACTGTCCCTACGTCCTTTTGGTTCTCTTGGTCATAGATCCTAGACTTCGGATAATTGTTATGCAGAATAGTGCTTGGACCAGATTAAGGAGTTCTGTAAAATGATTATGAACAATTCCACGATTGTCATAAGAAGGAGTGGGGAGCCGCGTTGGTTGGACTTTTTGATAATTTCGTCGAGTAAAAATGCCAGATCCTTCATTAATAATTGATTACGATGTCGCAATGTTCGTACAGTTACCCTCGTTCTTAGGGACAGTGGTATCAAAATACACTGTTGGTCATAATGGTGGAATAATTTTTTTTACCCCAATCTATGGAACGATAGTGAAAAATGATGTATTCGTATTAGATCTAGATAATAGTATATATTCTCAGATTTTATTGAATAATAATTTGAGTGTTTGTTTTGCGTGACTGCTAAAGCATGTGTGTGCTGCTATGCTAATCAACTAGGGGACCTACGTCCTTAAGTCATAACTGACAGTAATGATGATTAATGCATCATAAAAGGGCACTAATATAGCTGATCGACACGGATTTGATCCTGAGGGCTCCCAGTAACGAGGCCATTGCTTAGCAAATGAATCATGACTGTACGCAGCGGGGGCTAGGGTACATCGCCGCCCCCACAAATACAAAAAAACAAAAAAATGCAAAAGAATTATCAATAATTTATTACATTTTCCCCCGGTCCCCAACAGGACAAATTCCTCTGTAGGGCCATGCATTATGGTACAAGGCATGCCCAAATAGATGATTTTTGTTTTATGTCATAAGAATAAATCATTGTCAAAATAATTCCATAAATTGGGGTAAAAATCATTATTCCACCATTATGACCAACAGTGTATATTATGTCCCCATAAACATTTATGGCATTCTTTGTTGTAGTAATAGGTCTATTCTGCAATTAGCAATGAACTGACAAATCTCGGTGATTAACGCTTATCTTTACAATGTTGCAGAGAGTCAGCACCTGAAGAAAACTAGTGCTTTTTGGATGATGGTTTTATTGGTGATATCATTCTTGGGGAACATCATACTTGCTATTGCCATGGTGATTGTATGGTAGGAATAAAATCCATTTTATTTTCAAACATAAGCGTAATGACCTTTTCTAAACGTTTTCATGCAGAACTTGGATTTGCAATATGCATATTGTTTTTTTAATTGTTTAATTCCTAAATTTAACTAGTTCATACAACAGAGCTGCCTACAATCTATTTCTCTTGTACAGTCTGCATTGTAAAAAGGCATTTTTAGGTAAAAGAGTAACAAAAACCGTGTTAATCTCATCATGATAATCATCAACCTGAAATTCTGCATATTATATAATTATGAAGTAATACACTATTCTTGGATTCTCTCAAAGACCTTATACATGTATCTTTACACTAATGGTATAATTATGATGATAATGATAATGATAATGATGATGATGCTGATGATGATGATTGGGAAGATGGAGATGATGATGATGATGATGGTGATGATGATGATGATGATGGTGATGATGGTGATGATGATGGGGAAGATGGAGATGATGATGATGATGATGATGATTGGGAAGATGGAGATGATGATGATGGTGATGGTGATGATGATGATGATGATTGGGAAGATGGAGATGATGATGATGGTGATGGTGATGATGATGATGATGATGGGGAAGATGGAGATGATGATGATGATGATGATGGTGATGATGATGATAATGGGGAGGATGGATATGATGATGATTGGGAAGATGGCTGGTGATAGTGATGATGACGATAGTGATTATCCACCATTTTTGTCCGTCTTCTCTAAATCGACCTACAGCAAGCGAAAGCAGAATAAGGTAGACCTGTCTCGTTTACATGCTGTCCCATCAGCAGGCGATCCACAGAGCCCTCACTACGAGCTACCTAAACCGAGTGTAGTCAGGCAACATGTCTACCAGGGCCTCAAAGAAACGGGGAGCAGCATCATCCAAGAAGGGGTTTACGATGACATCGCTGATCCAGAGAAATTGGAATACGTCAATAATTCATCTCAAGTTCAAAAGTAGTTATTACCGCTGTACATGAGATGTCATCTTCTAACTTAGGACTGCGTCAACGACACGCGTGATCTTTGACGCGCAATATAAGTGACATCGCACAAGGATCGGATATAAAGCTAGTATCACATTCGGCTGCAACAGCTTGCGACACGTTACAGACACTGAATTTCGAGAAAATACTATAATTATGGACAATTTTCACTTGGAATCACATTAAATTGGTACCTACGACATATTTGTGTATGTCGCACAAACTCCCGGCAACATTTAGGTCAACATTTTTTAGGGTGTGTGGTCCTGAAAAGGACTGTTTGTGTAGTCTTGAAAAAGACTGTTGAGTATGTTTCTTAGCATAAGAAAGATACCCAACAGTTTTTTTCAAGACTACACCACCAGGCCTTTTCAGGACTACACATGCTCAAGAAAGACTACCGAGAGTCCCCCTCTCTCTCACACGGTGCATCCGCAAGCCTACTGTATATAATGTCGATAGTCAGAGAACACCGATGAGCATAACCAAACTCCCTCTATCGCTAGGTTGTATTCATTTAGCGTGTATTTTCGGTGTTTAAATTTCCAATATTTATGTACAGGAAGATATTAGAAGTTCATCAAATATATCATACAGCCATTACCCCAAAACATGTACTACTGTCTGGAAATCGTACCTCTTTGCCAGCCTTTTACAACCGCGTAGCATTATTTGGTTTCAAAACATAATACACAATCATTACAATGGATTCTCTCTTTTTAGGTGTAACACAATCAGTCTAATTTAATTTCCACAGCAACCAACAGCAAAGAAATGAACGTTTTGCAACAAAATATTTAAACGTAATGTAGTTTTGACCAATGCTGAGCACATCAAGGCCTATATCATCCCTAAGAATATAATGTACCTTATCTTATGTTTATTATGATTAAATAAATATATACAGTTACATAATTTACCTTCTACATAATACATACATACTCTCATATATGTATTTATATATTTATATATAAATATTATATATAGAGAAAGATATATATATACGTATATATATATATATATATTAATAAATTTGACTGAATCCCACTTAACACAATAGATAAACTGACGAAGGTATATTTATGTTCACACAGTAAACCACATCAGAAGATTAGAGCTTCTTCATTGTTAGTAACACCTATGAACAATAAATTTGAAGAAAGTAAGTTATCAATATACTGAAATATTATGTACAAGTAGTGTAAATGATTAATAAACAATTGACAGTGATAATACAAGTGTCTTTTATCAGTTTACCTGCATTCTCAAAATGTTACGAGACTGTATTGAGATTCCGTAAATAATGACATTGGACTACAATAACTTTCACTTTTGTTATGGTCAATATATACAAATCTTAGTTATGAGCATGGAAAGTTTGATAGCAAATGAGAGTTTGATAGCTGGTATTCGAGCAAGCATGATAATAAACTATCACTTTAAGGAGTCTATACCTTTTTCAGATGAGTTTTGTTGGGGGGGGGGGTATTATCACTTGTTTAAAACAAGTTTCTATTTTCAGCCTGCAACATGCAGGGACACACCACCTTTAAGCCTCGTCCGGATATGACGTTAGAAAACCGCGGCAGTTGACGCAAAGATGAAGTGTAATACTTTCTCATGTCTGTATCTTACAACATCGAGGTCTGTAAATACGTGCAGGGCCTTTGATGCCATTCATTGAACCCCCCCCCCCCCCCAACAAACAAAAATGCAGCGTTTACCACGTACGTCATATCTGACATGACAATGTTCACAACGTTTAATCAATTAAACAGGAGACAGCTAGGCTCTTTTGTGTCCAATATTGATAATGCGTGTTCTTTTTTTTATTTTATTTTATTATATTTCTGCATTTTTCCAAATATAATATAACTGAATAACAAAGAACATATAAATGTAAGGTATAATACAACATATACAAACAATAATTTCTTCATGTAAAAATTTTTTTTTTTACATAATATATGTACATATAATCACGAAACTTAATATTTCCATAACATATTATCATAAATTTAAAGTATTATCCGAACTATTCTGTTGGAAAAGTGCAAGTGACTGCAATCATAAGCAAAGCTTGACAAGGATGGCGGCCTCAAAAAAAAAAAATCTTAAGGTAAAACTTAAAATGAAAAAGTGTTTAAACGGTCTTTGTGTATGAGTTGGTGAGTGTGTTGGTGTAAGTGTATATATATATATATATATTGTGTGTGTGTGTGTGTGTGTGTGTGGATGTGCACGCGAGCGTGCGTTTTTGTATGTGTTTGTAACGAATAGTCGAAGTGCACGTAGCTCTGTGTGGTATAGTGGAGTGGAAACAAATATAGCCTTTGCAATGGTTGGGTTTATGTGAATGTTTGAGTTTAAACTGTAAATATTGTGAAATAGGGATGATAGTTGATTATGAAAATATTTATACATAAAAATGCATGTCTAAAAAATGTGAATATCTTGTATTTTTAATGTTTTTAAACGCTGAAATAAAGGTTCCGTGTGTGACATTTAATGTGAGTTAGTGATCATGCGAATCGCTCTCTTTTGAAGCAAAAATAAGGAAATAATTCTTGTTATTACAATTACCCCATACAATGTTACAATATATCACATGTGATACAATTAGAGAATTGTATAATATAATCATAGATCTTTCAGAAAGAATTTGTTAAAACTTATACAGTATTCCAATATTCCTTGTTTTTTATGTATGTATATTACGTATATGCTCATTAAAATGTAGATGAGAGTCAATAGTGACTCCTAACAATTTTACAGATTGTTTTTCAATGAGAGGCAAGCGATCAATCTTAATATTACAATTGCTTATATCATGTACGTTGGTCTGTTTAAAATAAATGAAATTTGTTTTACTAAGATTTAATGACAATTTATTAGATTTAAACCAGGTCTCAAAATCAAAGTATTTGTAGCCCACGGGACATTAATACAGCTATTCAGATTAATTATGCGAGTTTATACAACGCCTACGAGGATCCTTGTCATTTGATTGGAGGATTGTTGGTCACATGATATTCAATAGATGTTATATTGCACGGGCGTGCATTTTTGGTTATATGCAGACTGCGTACCTCTCTGCCGTGCGCGTATCCCTGCGTGTATCTGACGCGAAGGCAATCTGAATGTAATCGAGGAGGCTTGACTCCAACTTTAATTTATCTTTAATATAAGGAGTAAAGCATAATTTGTTGATTAACGTTCTATTAGATCTTCTTCGATGTTGTATAACACAAATAATTAATGTTTTTCATTCGTTTACGCACTATTGAACTCATAACCATTCATTATTCGTAAAATATCGAGTTATCTCTTTCTACAGTGATGACCAATTGAAAGGGTGACGCAATCTCACTGGTTTCTTTGATGTCGAATACTGCGTTGTTTTTGACGTAATTGGTCATTACAGCGATGCCTCTTTGACTGCCATCCTTTGTCCAGTAGAGAGAGCCTTTGAAGTAGCTCACATCTCGCAGTTTTTCTACGCCAGCGATGACAGGGATAGTCACCTCCACATCTATGTCTATGTCCTTGTAAAAACATTTTTCCGCATCAGAGTCACAGAACAATATGCGTCGTGGATCTCCTGCAATAACAAAGAAAATTAGCCATTTTTTACAAGGAAACGAGAAAAAAAAATTAAGAATTTAATCTTTAGTTTTAAAAAAACATGACCTAACACACTCAAAATGGATTAAAAATCAAGGTCTGAGAAGACAAGACAAGATTGCGTACAACTTGAAGATACTGAATGTGTGTGGTATGCGTGGTGTATTAAACAGTGATCATTTCAATTCATTTTGAATTCATTTTGCAAACAATTTATCGTTTCATCCTTTTCACTAGCCCGTGACATATACATATACTGTTAAATCAACAGTAAGATGGACATGGAAACATGCATATTTCTAAAAATTTAAATTGTTAAATCTGGCAATGCCAACACTGTCTCCCAGCGACAATTCAAAACGTTGAATTAATGCTCTTTAATTATGGAATAAAGGAAATACGGTGATTAAATGCAAATGCAACATACAGTGCGTCCCAGATAAAACGAAAACGAGAATTATCGATGTTTTATCATAACTTAATCACAATTATAATTAATAAATGAGACATATTTGGAAAGCTTAGATCCTCCTCTTTCATTTGATGCAACTCATAATAATGCATATTTCACGCATGGGTGATTAAAATCAATTTGAAAAGAGGAAATCACATTTCTAGAAAGTTGAGTTTCTGCCCTTTCATATGACACCTCATTCAGGAATATGTAAAAATGAGCAAAGAATAACAAAGTTCTGTTTGTTTAAAGTAGTGCTAGCATTTCCATAATTTGATTAAACGAATTCGTTTTCACTGGCTGCCTGCTGTATCGTTGAAAATTAACAAAAGACTTAACTCCGTTTCGTTGACAATCAGTCGAGACGAAAGACTTCATGCATGGCTGATTGTCAACGAAACGGGGTTAAGTCTTTTGTCAATTCTGCTTTTTGCTACGGCAGGCAGCGAGTGAAAACAAATTTGTTTGCTAAAATTATGAAAATGTAAGGGCTACTTTAAACAAACAGAACTTTGTCATTCCTTGCTCATTTTTCCTGATTGAGGTGTCATAAGAAAAGGCAGAGACTCAACTTTCTAGAAATGTGATTTTCTCTTTGAAATTCAGATACCGCCCGCTAAACGGCTTTTCGATTTCCTCTCTTCAAATTGATTTTAATCACTCATGCGTGAAATATGCATCATAATGAGTTGCATCAAAGGAAAGAGGAGGATCTAAGCTTTCCAAATATGTGTCATTTATTAATTATAAATGTGATTAAGTTATGATAAAACATCGATAATTCTCGGTTTCGTTTTTTCTGGGACGCACTGTATAGTTATCTTTTCATGATAAATACAGGATTTTCATTCCAAAGACCGTCATCAAGAATCGTTCCATGTTTCCACGTACATAGCTGATGTCGATTCGGCCTTCCAAATACGACATACGTACACAGCTAATGTCAATACAAGGGTAATATCAGTGGGGCACCAGGGTCATATACTAGAACCCACACAAATTATTATCATTTTCAGTGCTTGGCACTCATATAATTATTGTCTTATACTAAATGTCTTGTTTTTATTCTTTCCAATGACATTTTCTAACTACAATTTTTTAACCATACCGATGCATTGTGTTCAGAATTATAACAAATTGATGCCTATACCCCATCAAAACAACTATTGGTTTCTCCATTTATAATTGTCATTCTCTCATCGAATTCATCTCTTTGTCTAGGTTTTGAAATGCCTTAGTGTTTGAGAATCAGCGAAAACAAAATAAATAATAATGAATATATCAGTTTCTTATGGCAGCTTTACCACCACGCTTACAATATAATTATACCCCAGTTATTGAATTCTATCACCATTCTGCACAATACAGTGCATAATCTCCACTCCATAAGGGCGTTAACATTAGTCGCCTACATGCTAATCCACAATGACGTTCGCATCATACCGGGTAGCGAATTTTTTATTCCCAAACAGGTTTGCAATTTCTTATATTTCCGTTCTTCTCAATGGCTGATATGTTCTACGTCATTAGCAGCTTGGAAAGACGTCACAAACAATTAGACAATTAGAATTAGATTTTTTATTGCTTTGCCTCACTATTTATAAAGGCAAACAAAACTGAATAAACTGAGATTTGAACCCACAACTCTGAAAATTTATTACGCTGACCTTACCGATTGAGCCAACGATGGGTTGATGAAAAGTGATTCTGCATGATTTCTATAACCCTATCACTCACCCTACGGTTACGTCATTACTAATGACGTAACATATCAGCTAATCAGATGACCGGAAATATTAGCATTGGCAAACCTGTTTGGGAAAAAAAATAGCTACCGGGTACCCATTAACACCTGAGTGGAACCATGAAGATAAACTGTCTTGCTAAATTACATGTCATTTTACTTCACCCTTCTAGATATGAAATACATACGGCTAAGATCAATGCTTAATCCGGTGATTTTGGATAGATCGTCGTTTTGGTATACACTCGTCCTGCCCGAAGATTTATCGAGAGGTCTGCGTAGGATCTCGTTGCTCACTGACCAATACAAGTATCTGAAAAAAATCGAGTGTGTCCTGTCAGTTAATATCTGCATAAACATAATCAAAGATTATCATGTTTTTCAAAGCATAAGGAGGAGCGTCGCCAAAAAGGGCACATTTTGGGAAAAAGGGGCTTCTATAAATACCTCACGTAAAAGATTGATATCATTGCGTACGGATGTTAAAATCTCCACTCTAATTGATGAAAACATTATCGTCTTTATGACTTAATGTTTTTAAAAGGTCATACATGTTTACAGTGTGTATAAAATAGGCGAACCCGAATTTAGTAGCTTCTGATTCAAAAGTCATAACCAATATGGCTTTAAAAATCTTTTTCATAATGAAGAATAACTTGTTTTTCTGTACAACGGTACCCTATTCATAATATTTCTGTCTTGTGAAAATCACTTTGTACCAATTTTGGGCTGATGGAACAAATGTACGTCCCTTTTGAAGACAACATTAAATTATGTAGAACTTTGTAGGAATTATCAATATTTAATGTATGTCCTATATATCTGTGAAATTTAAACGTCAGCAGTGTCCTAATATTCAAATTATGCAAGGAAACCCGTTTATTTGCTAGACTTCACTGTCGGACACTAGACTATTGAGTGACTGACTGGCTTTTTTCTTCTTTGGTAATAACATACATAAAATGAGCTGTTAAGGGTACATGAGCATTTGTCTAAATCAATACCCACTTCTTGTAATGGCCAAAGTTAAACTGATTGAATCTTTGTGCAGCACAAAACGTACGACCATTCGGTACAATGGTCTGAAAATCAGACTGTTACTTACTGACTTGGATTTTCAAGCCCCCTTTTTTTAATGGAAGTTCTAAATTAGTATCATCTTTCAAATGTCGTTGGAATTTAACCTTTTAATTTGTTTTCGCCTGCAAATGGGACATAGTACCTTTAAACAAGCGATGCAAGTAAAGTCACAAATGTAATCATCATAACGATGAGATTGAGATTCAGCCGATATTAAAGCCCCGATGTACTACTTGTAGCTACTTGCTCCCTCTATATAGAAAACTTCCCCAAACGGTGCATGACGTGACGGTGACGTATACCTATGCAACAATTTTTTTTATCTTTTACGTCCAAGACGTGAAATTCCACAAAATTGACGTATACCTTTGCTTGGTAATTTTTTCGTTTTTCTGTACTCAATGGCCCTGAAGGGACACGCAGACGTGAAAATCTGCTGGAAAATCTGCGTCCAATATTCACGTCTGCGTCTCCCTTCAGGGCCATTGAGTACAGAAAAACGAAAAAAATACCAGGCAAAGGTATACGTCAGTTTTTTGATTTTCACGTCTTGGACGTAAAAAACAAAAAAATTGTTGCATAGGTATACGTTAATTTTTTGAATTTTACGTCTTGGACGTTTTAGACAAAGAAATTGGTGCATAGGTATATGTCAATTTGTTTGATTTTCACGTCCTGGACGTAAAAAACGAAAAATTTGTTGCATAGGTATACGTCAATTTTTTGCGTTTGCATGTCCCTTAGGAGCCACCATACTTCAGCCAAAACTTGGCACAAAAGAAGTTTGAAAATACCTTTTGAAAAGGCTATTTCTCAGTCATCCGTTGCAGCACATTTATAAATATGGTATTATTAGACAGAGTACTAGTAATTCTTTAGAATGTAATGTGATTCACCTACGTTTTTTAGTATTTTATTAGAAGCTATCACAGCTGGTTACACTCTTTTTGATGCGCAATTTATATTGCTATCTTTCTGGAGGCAAGTGGCTGTATTATTTGAGAGCGAGCGAAACAAAAAAATACAGAGACTTTAACAGCCTACAGCCCCGATGTCTTCCTCAAAAAGTTATGCAATACGTCAAGTGGTTCTATAGGCATGTGCATATCGATTTCAGTGTATACCCTCTTCCATTTTCGCGATGTTCCTGCTACGATTATTGTAATTATTCATTAACTTTAGGCCTAATACATGCAATATACTGAAAATGTATATGACCCCCCCCCCCCCCCCCCCCCCCCGACATCTAACATGTTTTTTTATGAGCACAATATGCTTACTTCTGCCCCCTCATCCGATATGATGAATTCCCCTCTATTTTGCCTTGGTTTTGGAAAAGTAGTGGGGCATCTCGTTCTTCCTGTGTTCTATCGCTATTGGCGGGCGATTAAACAATTCATTTGGCATGGAGATTGTTCGTTGGTCTTGAAATGCACCTCTATATCCGTATTTCATCAAAAGAAATGTTCTAAACACTGAGCAGTTGTGCGTCCCAAATGTCTTGGAGATTTAGATGTCATGACTGGAATTAGCGGTAAGGTCAAAATCATATTTTAACGTGATAGACAATGAACATAAAATGAATACTAACCTATACTTATACATTCCTGATTTAACATTTTCTTCAACCAAATGGCGCATGTTATGTTTATGTTCGCTCTATTGAACAATAAATAATACTTCCATATGATGGGAGAGCGGTAGGAAATGATCTTACATAAACATGACAAAATAAGATCCCAGATTGGATTAGAAAATTCATTGTTTTGTTTTATTTCGTTTTCTGAACTTACTTGTACCAAAATAATTTGTTTAGCTGTAAGAGGTTATAGGCTCGACTAGCACATATGCAATTAAATGGCCCCTTTTACCAACCAATAGTGTCTCTGATGTTGTTGTACTTGTCAATATCAGTGTATGAAATGTACTGTATTGCTGTTGGTAAATAATTCAATCAAATCAAATCAAGTGACATTAAATACCTCAATTTTTGTTCCACTATGAAAAAAGGGACATGGTATATCTTAAATACACCATGGTAGACTCACCCTTTCTCTTCATCCACTTCTACGGAATATAGCTCTTCAGAGAACTCGGCCGTAAAAGGCGTCTCATCCCTAGGAAACGGGCTTCCTTGTGCAATTGATACCCATGTTATTTTCTTCGGACTTTTGTTCGCGATGTAGAGAGTGCGAGATGTCTCCGCAATAGCAATTCCTCGTAGTTCTAGGATTTAATTTTAAAAATACAAATTGTGTCGGAACAATTAGGGAGGCGAGACCTCTTAACAAATAAAATAATGAAACGAATTAGCTATAAATATTAAAGGAGATCATATTTACTCCATAATAGTGAGGAGGTCTTCAAAGATAAAGTTGAGTTCTGGTCATGCGATTGCATTGTGAAAGAAACGTTGTAAAGTCTATCGATCATCTAGCATATAAGTGTTGGTGTGTACTGCAAGGTTCTGGAATCATCAAAATGATAGGAAATTAGGCCCAGTCTTGGTAAAGCTATAAGCACTGTACATAAAAAGATGTATATGGGACTACACAAACATGTGGCATAAAAATCCGTCCCTATGTTTATGATGTTACATGCCATATTTAGAATATTAAGGCATTTAAAGATCCATGCTTTACGGGGAACATTTATCTGATGTTCGTCCACACTTGCATGATACAATGATAACGCCCACAAATTATTATTCACCTCTTCGCGGAATTTAACCTTCTCTTAAAACAATATTATTTTCTGATTCCATTCAATAAAGACATCAACCACCCGCAACTTGATTGTGCATACTTTCTTTTTACATGAGGTGTGCAGCCTTACATCTCTTATATGGAAAATCTGCCAGATCATTGGCTCTATTATCAACATGATTTTTATGTCCTTTGGTAAGATACTAATCTACATTTCCCACTCTCCACCCAGGTGTTAAATGGGTACCGGTAGGAAGGAATTCCTTGAATGCTGTGAGCGCCGAAATCGGCTGCCTAACAAAGCCGGGGTAATAGTTGGAGCGCCTTGAGCATCAGTGCATGGTGGATAATGTGCGCTTTATAAATATCCAATATTATTACTAATATTATTATTATTATGTAATATCCACATGAGTACAATTATGTTTGGATGGTAGATACAAACAACATCATATTCTGATTCACATCATTCCTCGCAAAATGCATACAATCATATCTCAAGATACGTGAGTACATCATACCATCACCGCTTTCAGAAGTGACCGCTTCCATATTTCCACCATCCTCATCAGCACGATAGACTCGTTTTGTATCCTTGTCAGTCCAGTAGATCTTCTTCTCCATGGAGTCATAGGTAATATAACGGGGTTCTTTAGTGGATGGAATAGAAGTAAAGTCTAGGTCGTCTCGTAGATATGCAACAAAAATCTTGTTCTCGGTGCTTTCATCTGTCACAAAGATCTTGGCAGTCGATGCTAAAACAGATGGGTTAAAGGGAGGTGATTATATTCCACAAAGTTTCGATAATGTATCACTGACAGTAGATAAACTGAATAGATCCGTATCAATACATATGAAGTTTAAGAAATAGGCAAATAAATTATTCAAAGAATATACGTTAAAGATTGCTCTATTCAGAACCATTAAACAGCTCTGTTCTTCTTCGAGGTATTAGTTCTATGTTAATAGGGGTTTTCCTTCTATATCTACTCTTTTATTCTTCAATGTTATCATTTACACTTTCTAAAGATTTCAGCCTATTGTAGGCTAATTCTTGGTCTTACTTGTTTTTCAAAATTCAAATTATAACAAAAGAGTAAAGGCCACTGCATATACGATCATCAATAGTTACAATTTCGTTTATCATCATTGGAACCGAAATCAGAAATATGATGTCTGTTTTAGAGCTCTAAAACAGACATCATATTTCTGATTTTGGTTCCAATGATGATAAACAGAAACAACAACAACAGCAGCAGCGAAAGCCGCAGCATCACCTACAGAAAGTTGAAATAAAAGAAAATAATAAACTTTTTTCAAAAGAAGCTCCGAAAGAAAAAATTAGTGTAAGGAAAGGAAAAATAAAACGAATACATTTTTGC
Organism: Strongylocentrotus droebachiensis; assembly: GCA_035222895.1. Classification (NCBI taxonomy): domain Eukaryota; kingdom Metazoa; phylum Echinodermata; class Echinoidea; order Camarodonta; family Strongylocentrotidae; genus Strongylocentrotus; species Strongylocentrotus droebachiensis. Next base: position 510,254 of record JAVYIG010000583.1, on the reverse strand, counting down.
ACTGAGTGAAAGATAATAATAATAAAAATAATAATAATAGCCTAAATAGTCCACTCCAAATTGTATTAAACCGAAACGGAAATTCTTTTTGCCCAATTGATAGGCAAATTGAGAGGGAAAGAGAGAGAGAGAGAGAGAGAATTGGAAAGTGACAAGGGAGAAATATGAAAAGAGAGAGGGGGAGAGAGAGAAAATAAACAGAGAGAGAAAGAAAAAGAGAAAAGATGAAAGAGATAGAGATGAAAGAGAAAGAGATAGATTGTGAAAATGTAGTTTTCTTACGAGTAGTAGTGGTAGGATGTGAGGTGGTGGCTTCCGTCGTAGACATCGTTGTGGTGTCTTGTGTAGTAGTTGATTCTGAAGAAGAAATATGATATATTTACCTGACAATACAACCTTCGACCAAACAAAAATCATATTCATATTTACCCAAATTTAACAAATCTTACAGGATAAAATCATCACATGCTATTTAATTCCTAGCTTTTGACGCCTGGGTGGCTGCCGAGATCAAGATGCTGCTTTACATGGTAACATATTCCATGATCATGAAAGTAAAAGTGGAAGAGAGAGAGAGAGAGAGAGAGACGAGGAGAGACGGAGAAAGAAAATTGTTGAGTGAGAAAAGGGAAGTGAAAAATCATGTAGTATTGGACAAGGAAAGAAAAGGCGGAGAGAGAGATAGAGAGACAGACAGAGAGTGAGAGTAAAGGAAACAATTTGTGAAATTGTAATAGAAAAGGATGAGCATGGTTAGAGAGCACAAACGAGGTAGATAGAGAGAGATATAGTTAGATAGAGCGAGATAGAGAGAGCGAGAAAGAGAAAGGGTGAGGGGAAGAAAGAGAGAGATGAAAAAGGAAGAGAAAGAGAGAGAGACAGAGAGAGTGAGGGGGAGAAAGAGAGAGAGAGATGAGAAACGAAAAGAGAGGGAGAGAAAGGGAGAGGGAGGGAGAGAGACATGAAGAGAGTGAGGGGAAGAAAGAGAGAGAGCGATGAAAAAGGAAGAGAAAGAGAGAGAGAGAGAGTGAAAGAGAGGGGGAGATTGTGAAAATGTAGTTTTCTTACGAGTCGTAGTTGTAGGATGAGAGGTGGTGGACTTCGTTGTGATGTCTTGTATAGTAATTGATTCTGAAGAAGAAATATGATATATTTACCTGACAATACAACCTTGGGCCAAATAAAAATAATATTCATATTTACTCAATTTTAACAAATCTTACAGGATAAAATCATCACATGCTATTTAATTCGTAGCTTTTGACGCCTGGGTGGATGCCGAGAACAAGATACTGCTTTACATGGTAGCATATCCTTTGATCATGAAAGTAAAAGTCGAAGAGAGAGAGAGAGAGAGAGACGAGGAGAGACGGAGAAAGAAAATTGTTTATCGAGAAAAGAGAAGTGAAAAATCATGTAAAATAGTATTGGACAAGGAAAGAAAAGGCGGAGAGAAATAGAGAGACAGACAGAGAGTGAGAGTAAAGGAAAAATTGGGAAATTTTAATAGAAAAGGATGAGCATGGTTAGAGAGAACGAACGAGGTAGATAGAGAGAGAGAGATGAAAAAGGAAGAGAGAGAGAGACAGAGAGAGTGAGGGGGCAGAAAGAGAGAGTTGAGAAAGGAAAAGAGATGGAAGAGAAAGAGAGAGGGAAAGAGAGAGACATGAAGAGAGTGAGGGGAAGAAAGAGAGAGAGCGATGAAAAAGGAAGAGAAAGAGAAAGAGAGAGTGAAAGAGAGGGGGAGATTGTGAAAATGTAGTTTTCTTACGAGTCGTAGTTGTAGGATGTGAGGTGGTGGCTTCCGTCGTGGACATCGTTGTGGTGTCTCGTATAGTAATTGATTCTGAAGAAGAAATATGATATATTTACCTGACAATACAACCTTGGGCCAAATAAAAGTCATATTTATATTTACCCAATTTTAACAAATCTTACAGGATAAAATCATCACATGCTATTTAATTGCTAGCTTTTAACGGCTGGGTAGCTTGGTTGCTGAGAAAAAGATGTTGCTTTACAAGGTAGTAAATTCTATAATCAACTAAGAAAAAGTGGAAGAGAGAGAGAGGCGAGGAAAGAGACGGAGAGAGAAAATTGTTGAGGGAGAAAAAAGTAGAGACAAATCATGTAAAATAGTATTCGAGAAGGAAAGAAAAGGAGGAGAGAGAGAGAGAGAGATGAAAGGGAGAAAGAGAGGGGGAGATTGTGAAAATGTAGTTTTCTTACGAGTAGTAGTGGTAGGATGTGAGGTGGTGGCTTCAATCGTAGACATCGTTGTGGTGTCTTGTGTAGTAGTTGATTCTGAAGAAGAAATATGAAATATTTACCTAACATTACAACCTTCGGCCAAATGAAAATCATATTCATATTTACGCAAATTTAACAAATCTTACAGTATAAAATCATCACATGCTATTTAATTCCTTGCTTTTGACACTTGGGTGGATGCCGAGAACAAGATGCTGCTTTACATGGTAGCATATTATATAATCATGTAAGTAATAGAGAGAGAAAAAAAAGAGAGAGAGACGAGGAGAGAGACGGAGAGAGAAAACTGTTGAGGAAGAAAAGGGAAGTGAACAAAATCATGATGGTATTCGAGAAGGAAAGAAAAGGCGGATAGAAATAAAGAGACGGACAAAGAGTGAGGGTAAACTAAAAAATTGTGAAATCGTAACTGAAAAGGTGAAGTATGGTTAGAGAGAACAAAACAGGAAGAAAGAGAGAGTGATAAAAGAGAGAAGGGAAGGAAGAGAGAGGGAGGGATGGAAAAAAGAAGAGAGAAGGAAAGACAGAGAGAGAGAGAGATATAAAAGAGAAAGACATATTTATCTCTTCTTGGTGTTTCATCAGTAATTCTACTTTTTTGTCATTCTTTATATGATATATGTTTTCTTATGTTTACTTTGAATTTTTATTGTATATGCACGGTCCCATTGTAAAACAGCTTATTAGCTGAACTGGGCTTTTACCGTGAATAAATAAATAAATCGAATTAAATCAAATCAAATCAAATGAGATGTGAAAATGTAGTTTTCAGTCTTACGAGTAGTAGTGGTAGGATGTGAGGTGGTGGCTTCCGTCGTAGACATCGTTTTGTTGTCTTGTGTCGTAGTTGATTCTGAAGAAAAAATATAATATATACACCTGATAATACAACCTGGGGCAAAACAAAAATCATATTCATATTTACCCAAATTTAACAAATCTTACAGGCTACATCATCACATGACGCTTGAAAAGTGGAACAGAGAGAGAGAGAGAGAGAGAAGAGGGGAAAGACGGAGAAAGAAAATTGTTGTGGGAGAAAAGGGAAGAGGAAAATCATGAAAAATAATAATTATTCGAGAAGGAAAGAAAAGGCGGAGAGAGAAAGAGACGGACAGAGAGTGAAGGAAAATGGGAAAAATTGTGAAATTGTAACCGAAAATGGTGAGCATGTTTAGAGAGAACAAAGGATGGAGAGAGAGAGAGAGAGAGAGAGATAGAGAAAGGAGAGAGGAAGAGATGAAAGAGAGAGAGAGAGAGAAATTGTAAAATGAAGGTTTCTTACGAGTGGTAGGATGTGAGGTAGTGGCTCCCAACGTGGACACCGTTGTGGTGTCTTGTGTAGTAGTTGATTCTGAAGAAGAAATATAAAATATATATATTTACCTGATAATACAACCTTCGGCCAAATAAAAATCTATTCATATTTACCCAACTTCAACAAATCTTACAGGATAAATCATCACATGATATTATAGGTTTTAACGCTTGAGTGGCAGCCGAAAACAAGATGCATGCTGCTGTACGTGGTAGCATATTCTGTACATGTGAAAGTGAAAGTGAAAAAGATAGGCATTGAGAGACGGAGAGAGAAAATTGGAGAGAGAGAAAAAAAAATAGAGAGAGAGAGAGAGAAGGGAAGTGAGAAAACATGTAAAATAGTAATCGAGAGGGAAAGAGAAGAATGAGAGAGAGAGAGATAGTGTATTACAATGTAGTTTTCTTACGAGTAGTAGTTGTAGGATGCGAGGTGGTGGTATCCATCGTGGACATCGTTTTGGTGTCCTGTGTAGTAGTTGTTTCTGGAGAAGAAATATGATTTATACACCGGGACCCTGTCTTACAAAGAGTTAATATTAGTCGCAACTTATTTGCGATTGATATCGATCGCAATTATGTACAAAAGAGATAGGAGATTGCAAACTTGCGATTGATTAGAGGACTTGCGATGATATGGATCAATCGCAACTCTGTGTAAGACAGGGCTCTGATGATACAACCGGGGGGCAAATCACATTTAAATTTATATTTACTAAAAATGTTACTGAAGAAATCCTTACATGATATTCAATTCCTAGCTTTTGATACCTCATCGACTGCCGAGAACAAGATGTTACTTTCACGGTGTAGCATATTTTATACACGTGAAAGTGAAAGCGAAAGAGAGAGACATGGAGAAATGGAGAACAGGGAAGTGGGGATAAAAGTAAACAATAGAAATCAAGAGAGAAAGAGAAAGGCCGAGAGATCGAGAGAAAGAGAGAATAATTGTAGAAAGAGAAGGAAAATGGGGAAAGAGAGATTACAATAGCAAAATCCAGAGGGAAAGAGAAATGCAGAGAGATAGAGAGACAGAGAGGGACAGAGAGAAAGTACGGAGGGCAAAGGAGGGAGAAGAAGAGAGAGAAGGGGGAGGGGACACAGAGAGAGCGATGGAAGGGAGGGGTCTGACAATCGGTTGATTATGATGTATACTTTCCTTTTGACAAAGTTGATCATTTTTGCTCGAGTGCAGGTACTAGCAAATATAAGTTGTATAGATGGTTTTTAATTAATTTTGTCAAACCGACTTTCCAGATAATTATTGTGATTGCTTTTTTTCTCACGTTCATTGCAGCGTTTCCCTCGATATCCGGCAGAGCAGTGGCATTTGTAGTTTTCCATAGTCTCCTCACACCAGCCATTTTGACAGGTATTTTCGCCACAATCTATAGTTAAAAGAGGAGAACGAGCCACTGCAACTATTATAGCTCAACCTTAGGAAATCGATTTTTTAAGAATACAGGTTCATCTGGAACTCCATCTACACCCTTGAGGCAGATAATGTATCACTGTATTCTTTCAGGTATAGGCCTATTGCTCCCAATCACTGATAGAGGCACATGATGAAAAAGGGGAAGTCACGTAATTACAGGCCAAACTTTAATCAAAATACAATGTCAAATTCAATAATAATAATAATAATGATGACAATAATAAGAAGAAGACAAATAATAATTTTAATAAGAATAATAAGAAAAATAAATAATATTTAAAATCCTAATAATATTAATGATAATAATGTTAATAATAATAATAATGATAATAATAATAATGATATTAATAATAATAATAATAATAATAATAATAATAGTAATAATATAAATAATAATAATAATATAAATAAAAATAAATATAATGATAATACATATAATCCCTATCCTGTAGCATCCCCATTAATGCTCAAATCCATTCACCTATCACTTTATGCAAGCTGCACTTGTATGGTGCTGAAAACATTCAATTCTTTCTATCAATAGCAAATATTTTGTTACACCTGGGTTTATTATCATAATAATTAATATCACTATTACCACTACTGCTACTTCTACTACAACTACTACTACTACTACTACTACTACTTCTACTACTACTACTACTACTACTACTACTACTACTGCTGCTGCTGCTTTTTTGTTTACTACTACTGATACTACTGACGTACATGTTGTATCATTATGAATTATAAACAATTTCTCACAATTGCAACAGTGCTGTCAATCATGATAGGAACGACGCGTTGTAATCATTGATTATTATTAGTAGTAGTATTGGTAGTAGTAGTAGTAGTAGTAGTAGTAGTAGTAGTAGTAGTAGTAGTAGTAGCAGTAGTAGTAGTAGTAGTAGTAGTAGTTGTAGTAGTAGTAGTAGTTGTAGTAGTAGTAGTAGTAGTAGTAGTAGTAGTGGTGGTGGTGGTAGTAGTAGTAGTAGTAGTAGTAGTAGTAGTAGTAGTAGTAGAAGAACTAGTAGTAGAAGTAGTAGTAGTAGTAGAAGTTGTTATAGTAGTAGTAGTAGTAGTAGTAGTAGTAGTAGTAGTAGTAGTTGTAGTAGTAGTAGTAATAGTAGTAGTAGTAGTAGTAGTAGTTGTAGTAGTAGTATTTTGTTACACATGATCACTGCTATTTGATTAATATCGACTTATACAGATCTTGTTTCAAAACCTCTTGTTGACAACGTGTGCTACTAATAATGGTGAACAGGCTACTTGGATAATTATCATCCAATAATTAGATTAGCTTTAGAATCACTCGGGTGTATCAACATCAGTTCTGTTCGACATGTTGTGTTGCTAAGACAACCACACGCTTAACGTACTACACACCAACAAAATGAAATTAATATACTTAAGTGAAGCTCGTTCTTGATATCATGATGGAGGACGGGATGCATAATATTATTCGTGAATAGGCAGGCAGATCAATCATGATATGGAAGTACAATAAATTAAACATGTACCGAATATTTAACCATATGAATGATCACATGCGCTCACGTCCACGTTCACCCACACCCCCACAAAATAATTAATTGTTTTGATTTCCGACTTATTCCCAATAATCAGCGATTTCTGGTTAACGAATTGCCTTTTCCTTTTCAAATATAATTGAATTTAAACCTTTTAAGGAAATAACACTTGAGAGCGGGACTGCACTACTTGTAGCTTCTTGTGCCCTCTATATAGCCAACAATGTCTAAGTAGTACCCGTTGAGCCCCATAATCCCCTTTTTCTTATGTTAATTGAGAGCTGTTTTGATGAGAAAACCACCTGCCCGTGACCACGCAGAGAGGTCTAATCCCTCCTGGCCAAATTAGTGCAGATATGCTTGAATAGAAATTTAGAAATTATAATGTTGATATTTATTCATATTGTATACATACTTATTCAAGACCGCAAAGGCCTTTGTGGAAAGCAATTTTGAAATTGGCAATGTTACCCTGTAAAATAAAACTACAAATAAATTAATCAATCAAATTAAAATAATTGAATTATATGACAATTGATTTCAGGACTTCATAAAAAGAGTTTCTCCATCGTGTGATAAGTCAACCTAACCGTTAACCGTCGGTTTAGCACCTTAAGCCCCCCCCCCCCTATAAAACCCTGTCCGTTTGGGCGATTCAATCTTGTCTTCAGCAAAATTTAACTTTGAAGCCCGTTACCAGGGACAACGGGCATCTTTTTCATTAACTATTGACCGTAAGGCGGGCATGGCTAAAATCACGACTCCAATTTCGACCAATCGGATGACTAGATTCATTCAAAATACTAAATAGAGGTATATAAAACCTATCATTGACTGTAGAGGATTATGTAACCATCTTTACTCGTTTTACCAGGGATTAATCATCTTCCTAGGATTATTTTTTGGTCAGTCTTTTGTGTTTTGTGATGTACAGTGACATCGCTTCATTTTTTGACGAAGGTTAGTCATGGACTACATTGTATATGGAGTCACACCATCTTGGGGAGGAGGGGGGCATTTTTCGGCTGCTCTCGGGCTATAACACCCGGATTCTATGGATATTCTAAGTATTGAACAGTAGAACAAGCCCCCCCCCCCCCCCCCCCCCACACACACATACTCATTGTTATGTAGGGTACGCGTATGTATGTTCCCTCCCTTTGAAAGCAACCCCTATCTCTGATGTGTAAAGTGGGGGAAGGGCGGGAGAACAGCTTATACAATTTATTAGGGTTATAGCAGGCAACATCATGTAACTCGCAAAGAACGACTTACCAGGAAATCTGCACACTCTGTGTCCGGGTGGGATCTTCCTTCTTGGACAAGAAGCTTCCTTAGATATGTATGGTATGAGCTTTGGAATCGTCTGTACCATACTGCCATTAGGATGCAGTTTCACCTTACATTCGTTGAACATTGGTAAGGTGTAACTCAGCCCTAATCCGTCCGAACAACAAGTACCCGTGTTCTCATTCGAAGAAACGACAGAGGCTTTGAACGAAATATAAAACCAGGAGAAAATACAAATTGAGTAAAGATTATAAATCTGTTGTGGTGTTAACCCATTAGAACCCCGTAACTACACCCAATAGCGGAGCGTGGGTCCACCATTGAGACAAAATTGAAATTGAAAATGAAATTATTTACATATTTTGCTTACTCATTTGTACGTTCGTTTTGTGTATACATGTATTGAAAGCGCCAAATAAATGAATAAATAAATAAATGATAATAACGACAAATTTTGATTAATAAGTTCAATATCAATGTTTTATTATATTTATGTTGAATACAACTACTGCTGCTACTACTACTACCAATGTAATAAAAATGGTGATAATAGTAATGATAAGGATAAATCATCGTTGACCAGAATCATACGTACCGAAGAATATACACGTCAGGAAAACAAGGATCACGCCTCGTATGAGATATTTGTCCTTTACATGTGAAAGAAAAAATGGAATAGCTTCATAATAGATGATGAGTAGCTTAAAGCTCGATGATCAAAATGTCTATCAATCAATACTGATAAATGCAGCCGTATCCCGACACCTATCGCCTGGACAACCACCCCCCCCCCCCGGATAACCACCCCTAGGATAACCATCCTCTAGGATAACTACCCCCTAGGATAGTTGTCCGAGGGGTAGTTTTCATAGAGGATGGTTCTCGTAGGGTGTAGTTGCCCTAAGGTAGTTTTCCGGGGGTAGTTGTCCTAGGGGGTAGTTGTCTGGTGGTAGTTGTCCGGGAGGAGTTGTCCTAGGGGGTAGTCGTCCTAGAGGGTGGTTGCCCTAGGGTGTAGTTGTCCTAGGGGGTAGTTGTCCTAGAGGGTTGTTATCCTAGGGGTGGTTATCCGGGGGATGGCTGTCCAGGGGGTAGGTGTCATAGAACCAAATGCAGCACAGATGAAGTTCATGTTCCCTAATAATACAAAGGCTACATGTGGTATGTTGCCATTTCAGTACAATTAACTCTACTTCCCTGCAGATAAATCTTGTAAATGGACATTCATCGTCAAGACCTCAGTCCCTCTAAATAGGCCATTTTCGTAATGTAACCAAATTTATACTTAAGGGCGTCCATACGAATGATTGCACAGTATTTCAATAGTCAGAATTTCATGTATTAGGTGTTGTATAAGGTAAGGCAAACCATAATGTTTGTCCTACTTAAAGATAAAGACCAGTTATGGTCATGCGATTACATTGTGAAAGAAACGTTGTGGAATCGATCAGAAAAGGTTGATCATCTAGTATATAAGTATTGGTGTGTTCTGCAAGGTTCTGGAATCATCAAAATGATAAGAAATTTGGCCCAGTCTTCGTAAAGTCACAAGCACTGTACACAGAAAGATGTATATGGGACTACGAACTCGTGTGCAACACGTGCGTTTATCTCTCACAGTCCAATATATAAACTAATTTACCAAATGTATCAATAAGTAGGCGGTTTCCCGGCAAAATGTTTATCATCATGTATTAGTCAAAACATATTCTTTCACATGATTGGTTATAAGAGCTTCCATTTCATTCTTTGAAACTGGGGCGTTTCCAATACTGGTCTTTACCTTTAACAACAAGTAATGTATCCAATTTGAATTCTGACTATTGAGATATAATAATTAGTATCGAGGCGCTTCACAAGAATAAATTTGGTTGCATTACAAAATGAATGATTAAAAATACCATGAAATTTGAGATATTCTTAATATAACAGGCAAGGCGTTCTTTTCGACTCTTATCTAAAGTAAAAGTATTATGAATTAATATGGATATTTAATGCGTGTGATAACTTAAACAGGAACACAAAAACAGCCAAGGTATTTATCCACGATCTTTAAAAAAAAATTAAATCGATATATACCATTTATATTCGAAGCACATGTTTGTCCAGTTATTTGCAGATGAAAGTAATAATTTATACATTTTCTTTGTATTCATTTTAGCAATATCCTCATTTGTGTAGGGGTGGCCGGTGGCGGTGCACCTTTCAAAGTGGAGACACCAACAAAAAGGGCACTTTTTACAGAAAATAGGGGCACCTACAATGGGCTTCCCAAAGTGAAAAAATACATGGGCATATACGCATATGTTTGTAATTAAATAAATAAAGGCGAGGACTCACCATTTTGACCGATGAAACAAAAATCCCAATTTTAATCCAGTCGAGCAACAGTTGGTTGATTGTATTTTGTTTTTGCAACGCTGTTTTCACATTTCCAATAAAGTAAACTCTCAGAAGACAAAATGTATTAAAAATGCGAAGCAACCATCCAATAATACCATAGTTTAGGTTTTCGGATGATTTTGATCAACTTCCTTGCTGTGTGGTATTTATAACTCAAATACGACTCGACACTTGTTCATCCAGCAGCATTAAAGTTTCTGTAAAGTTTTTCTTGCAATGTAGTCTTTACTCCCGAACTCCTCAAAATGAAGTGAAAACGTGAATAAAATATCCAATATTGCAACTAGTCTGTTTATTTTGTTTCGAAATGAGACTTACAATACAATTTGCCTTATTCTGTTTAGACAGCGAAATGAGAAACAATGAACACGTCTATTTGAAACACTCGGAGATGAATGCCAACTTTCACAGGTTAATATCCAATATGCGGATGTCGCGGCTAACAGGCACCCTGATCAGGAAGATACATGCCCGTTTCAAGTAACCAATCAACGCGAGGAACACTTGACATATCCCCACAGTGCCCACCCAGACCGCTTTGACAGTCGAGTGTTTAGCGAACCATGGTATCAGTATATTAATTTTCCTCGCAAAACTGGAGGTTTTAGTTGATTAGTATGGTGTACCCAAAGACGTATGACGTTCGCCTTGGCCTAGTAAACAACATAAATGAAACGTAAGAGGAATTTTGAAAAATGTAAGGGAATTCAAACCAACGAAATCCGATGTTCTATTTCAGAAAATGTTATTCTGACAAGTGGAAACACTGCATGGTATTTACACAAGTTTGACATAAGATACAAATCCTGCTTTAACTGCAGAGAGATGTATCCCAAATAACTAAACTGCCGTTTTGAAACTAACATTTGATGTCACACTTGAGATAAATAATGTGATTGTGCTGAGGGGAAAACACTAGAAATTAGGCAAGGAAGACATAGCTAGAAATTCTGTGCAGTTTTCTTTATACTCTGTCAACATTATCACTATGCTTCCAATAATTCTCATGAAACAAAAAAAACAAAAAATCAAGTCTAAATCTGTCTGGAAAGAGTAAAAACACCCTGATGTAAACATTCTGTTTCTTTAGGAGTGCCGCAAGGGTCCATTCTAGGACCCCTTCTTTTCTTAATCTATATTGATAATTTGGTTGCGAAGGGTCAGACCTTATGTTGATGGTTTAAGACACCCTAAAAATAATGTACCTATTATTTGTCAAATCAAGTCCAAATTATTGCTATGAAAGATGGAGGCTGCGTTTTTTTTTTATGAACACTTGACGCATCACCAAACTTGCAAAAATAACGGCTAGAATAATCATAACATGCAACTTTTATACGCCCTTAAAAAATAAAAAATAAATTCATAACATAAAATGGCTCTCCTCCAACGATCGTGTGACCTATATATTAATTAGCTTTTATGTACAAATGTTTTATAATATGTTTAAGTGTGCTGACAATTCCAATCATGTTTAACGCAAGATATGAAAATTAAAAAAATCTTAGTTTGTAATATATATTTTATTCACAAAACTGTTTTGCATGCGATTTAATGATTATTGTTCTCTAGCAGTGAGTTATTTAAAGACATGACATACAAATTTGTTGTCATTTTTATCATTATTTTTAATTAAGGGTTCATCTATATATCGAATTCAATTTTATTTTAATGCTTTTACACTTTTATGAGTATTTATTTCATGTCCTTACATGTATTAGGTTGTTACCATGTTTTCCAGGGCTTCCCCGGAAGACCAGCTACTTTCTGAGTAGGCCACCTTGGCTAAAATCGATCATGAATAATTTATACGTAATTATCTGTAAAGGTACGCTTGATGGACTTCATTCTCTCTCGAAATGTCGTAATACTGGGTAAGACTAAAAGTAGAGCGTAGTACAGAAGCCACAAAGAAACACTCAACCAAGCAGCTAGTACATGAGGAGTGGGTGATGAGCCAATTTATTTGATGATCATCTACTTCAGCAGTAATTTAAAACCCTGCAAATCAATCAAAAATGGCAGTTATAAATGCAAGTACAGATTCTCATCAACATGTATAACCAGTCAGTTTTGCAGGATCATCATTCATCACTGACAACTTACAATGTATGCGAGGTAACCAGATAGATAATCATTAATTATCATTGTAGGTGTATAGGCTACTTATTGAAACTTGCAAACATATTAAAATGTTCCAATCCCAACCCCCAATTACCGAGTTGCAGTCTCTTGTTCTCTCGGTTACAATAAACAAACCCAATTAACTTTTGGTTTACAATAAAGATATTTCAAATTAGATCTGCATGAATTCAATGACAATGTAATAATGAAGATCATCTTCAAGTCTTTATTAAGCACATCATATTATATGAGAGCCTCTTCAAAATACATTAATTATTAACACTACACCAATTAATTGTTACAATAAACAAACCCAATTAACTTTCGGTTTACAATAAAGATATTTCAAATTAGATCTGCATGAATTCAATGACAATGTAATAATGAAGATCATCTCGAAGTCTTTATTAAGCACATCATATTATATGAGAGCCTCTTCAAAATACATTAATAAACAACACTACACCAATTAATTATACAATTTATATAATCATATCGTACTGCAATCCCTACCCACGGTCTCTAAAGCTACAGGAACTACAATCGCCGCTAATACCCCATACCCTGTTGCGTTGCTGATTTCATCAGTATTTGTATGTGTGTAATTGTCATCTACTGTAAACGCGTTGGGCCTTATGGAAAAAGCGTGGTGTAAGTAATAATGATAATAATAATAATGAGAGGAAGAAAAAAAAAAAAAAATTGTTTATATATCTTCAATGCATATTATAAAAAAAATAAAAAAAATATTTGTATTTATTGTTTACATGATAATGATGAACAAGTTATTTATGGGTGTTTTGGTTTCGCTGTACAAATTTTATTAGGGATATAAAATATCAGGAGTTTGTTATCGTCAAGTTACAAGTAATGTTTGTATCAATTACCTATATCTTTTTAAATTACAAATCATATGCATCAGCTTCTTGATCTTAAAAACAATTATAACTTCATGATTTGGCCTAGCTCCAGCAGTCAGTTTCAAAGATTGGGTTGAACACAACCTCCGAGGTACTATTCTCCAGTCAGCTTTTGTTAGTACTTCATACCTTTTTTTGTATCGAGTAAAGGAGAAAAAGAAACTCAATGATTGAACTCCGCAAAAAATAAAAGAAATGGAGTGCAATTCAGAGCAGGTAGATGCCGGGGTAAAACGGTCTGTCTACCACAACTCGCTAATGCTGTGCTTTATACTCAGTTTGGGAATATGCGCCGCTGTCCTCCCGAGCTTACCGTTCGGAGAAAACGACAAAAATTCGCCACGCGGGGATTTAACCTACGCCATCACTCGGTCCTGTCTCACAGTCGTCCTGATATTCTTTGAAATGTTTGTGTGGTATGTTGTTCGAAAGAGAGACAGTTTTCATAAGAAGCAGGAAGTCTTTTGGCCATTGAGATGCCGACACTGTGCCCATGCCGTAGGCCTTCTACCGTACCTTACGGATAACGATGAAGATGGTGAGGCCAAACCTCTTTCGTCTTCTCCGGATAGAAAGGCGAATCCATTCAGTGAAGTTCATCAACTGTATCACAAACCACACATGTCTCTGCTGAACACCTTCTACATTTTTGGCACAATTGCCGTGATCAACCTTCCCATACCACTCCTTGACAACATCATGTGCCTTATAACCTTGGATGGTTCCGTAGTTGCCAATGTTGTCCTTGTAGGGCAAGTGCTGCTAGATTTCACATTCGCCACTTTGATATTATTTACGATATTTTTCTTCAGGAACTACTATGATGCAGCTTTCGTCGACAGACAAAAGTTTACTTTCCCACTATCAGTAGCGGTCGCCGGTTGCTTCTGGATCGCCGCCGTCAAGATAATACTACCCTTAGGTGAATTGATGACTTCCAACTACGGGCAGCCGGACTATTCTTGTTCCCTTCCTGGAAACTTTGAACTTTTTTCAAAACACCATGAGTTAGCTCTGACTCCTTTTTATGCTGAAAGTGCCATTATTGCTGCTGCAATGATGTGGCAGATGTGGTACTCTACACTTCCGGAAGCCCTTCTGAAGACGGCTCAAAGCACCTCACAGTGTCAGAGTCTCGGTCCAACCTACGTTGGACCATTCTGGGGAACGATCCGTGCTTGGCTGAAGAATATCTTCCGCTGTAGAAAGTTGAAGTTCCTTTTATTAGGATCATCTAACGAAGAAAGACGAAGCCTCGTGCCAAAATCAAAAGACCGAAGAGAAAGCGAATTCCGAGAACCCCCATTAAACATTACTTTAACAGTGGCCTTCTATGTATTTCTTGGAATCACTTATTTTTCCTTACGCCAGGTTTTTTATTATTCCAGCTTGGGATTACAGGAATCACTTCTTTCAACCGAAATTACTCTAACATATCTAAAATGGTTCCTGCATATTGTATTTTATCTGCCTTTGTTGGTCATGTACCACTTTCGTATATTCCTGACTGATAGTGCCAAGACCTTTCGTCCGAGACACACAGTATCTCTCGTATCGGGTTTAATAGGAGAACAAGACCGCGTTATCCTGATAAGCTGTGTTGGTATTTTCACATTGAACATATTCCGCTTTGCCAGTGCAGCAGGTATCCTTGCAGAAATCTCCGGACCTCGTGAGAACACAGTTCTCGCATGCTACACTGGTATATTCGCCATCTTCCAAACATACTCAGCCTGGGTCATGACATCCTTCTTAGTCGTCGTTCAGCGGCAGAAGATTGTTGGTACGGATCAAGCGAGATGGACGCTTATATGCCTGATCTACACCGGTATCCTAAACGCGACTCAGTGGGCGATTGAAAGTTTAGAAATTGCTTCCTGGGTAGAGCTGACAACATTTTACGGACATACCCAAGGCATGGTCATCGGTGTTCTTCTGGAGCCCCTAACCTCGCTGTATGGTATTCATTCAGCCATGATTGCATATGAAGCATATAAGACCGTTCGTAATGATTTACAATCAAGATACAATGTGCCTACTGAAAAGGAACCCGATGTTTGATTCTAAAGATTCGGTATTAACAAGTTTGGACAAATTTTGTTGTTGTATCGACATGTTCTAACTGGAAGAAAAATCGCATTCGGCCAAACTTTTCTGACTAACTATTTGGTCACAGTGGAGCTTTACACAAGGGACATTCTTTTTTATTTACACTCTGCAATCCAACCTTTTGTAAATAATTATGGGAATCTCTCATGGGTAGATTCGTTTAATCACTGTCATATATACTGTACAGCAACTCCCATATACTTATATATTATGATAAAAATATTTTTTTCTCAGTGACATTTTGTAACGACTAATTTTACTCGGTTTCCTGTAATGTCTTCTCTAAAAGAACAGCATGATTACCATTTTATGCACGTGTCTTCTTAGAGAAGAAAGTTGGGAGTAAATTGGGAATTTAAGATATTTTAGTATCCTTTCAAATTTCACAACTTTTCACGATTAAAACCTAGGATTTCAGGAGAAACGTTATTATTCCCGATAACTTGTTTTATTTTGCAGAATGGAAATAAGAATATACATTAAAAATGTAACCATAACTTTGGGAGTTATTTTCTAACCAAGTTCTCTTGCAATAATATTTTTTTTTAAAGCATTTTGAATTGCAATAGGTTATGTAAATTGGTTACTTCTTTCTACCCCTATAAACATAATAAAGCAAACATAAATCGTGGGGAGTGGTTTAACAATTGTGTGCCTCTTAGAAACTATTTAAAATCTTGGGGCGCCCCCTCCTCCGATTTCCGCTCATGCCAAGGACTCGCTCCGTCACGTTCTTCGGTAGAGGATCTTCTAAATGACTACACTCCTCGATGAAAGTCTTGCTCCTGCCAATTAAAAAAATAGACGAAAATTGTATACAAGAGGGGTATTTAACTTTCGCTTTCTAGAACGTGTGTAGATGTAATTAAAATGAGTGAAAAACAATTCTAATACATGTACATTTGTTAACCGTTTTAATTATAGTTGAAATTTTAATAGGACAAGTAGTTTGAACAAGTGAGTTTATTGTGATTCTAACTTTCACTTGCTCTGCTAATTATATAAAGCAACAAGACAAAGATTTTTTTAAATATCATAAAGAAATGTAAAATATTGAGTAAAGGGTTATAATTTTCGTTTTCTTGAATTTGGACAACTTTGACTAAAAGGAAAGAGAAAACAAGAATAATACATTTGTTAACATTGATCCTATTTAGATAACAATTAAAAAAGTAGGGAAGAAACTACCCTTTCACTAGGCAAAACTGATGTGTTTCAGGAGGGTTTTTTTGTAAAAGAAAATAAAAGGATAGAAATATTGCAAATAATAATTTCTTGAAAATATTTATGAGGTGCACAGAACAAGTTGTGGTGAGTTTGATTCCCATTTTTTAGTGTGTTTCAGTATAGAGCTATATTCACAAAATCTGTATTGAAGATTAGTACATGTATATACGCAGAAAAGTATTGAAGATCTGATTGTGTTTGAATCTATAGAAGGAATGAGCGTTCAGTGTGTATTGACGAAATAATATTGTTTACATAGAATCATTCGAGTCGAACGTTTTTCAAGCGGGGAAATTATCGGAAGACAGAAATTCCTTTAGGATAATAGGAATTAATGATTTATTTTGTAGACAGGTGATCGGAATTTGTAAATGATTATTTTCAATTATCTCAGGTGTTTGATATCTGTACGCCATAGAAATGTTTTGATTATAATTTCGTTATTAATTTCCGAAATAGGAAAGTTTCTTTATCAAAGGTTTTTATTGATTGGTTACATGTAAAAGAATATTATAAAGAAAGAAAACAAATATTTAGCTAAGGGTTATAGTTTTCATTTCCTAGAATTTGTAGAAATTTGATGAAAGTGAAAGAGAATACAAAAATGATACATTTGTAAACATTGATCCTTTTTTCAATTTTTTTTTTTTAAATAGCACGAAAAATTCATTTTTGTATGACATTCAATTTCATTTTCTAGAAATTGCTAAATCCTAAAGAAAGAAAAGGAGGCAATAAATCAAATACTATTTTAAATACGTAAAAGAGGATAAATAAATGACTTTAAAGAAAGAAAAGGAGGCAATAAATCAAATACTATTTTAAAAACGTAAAAGAGGAAAAAATAAATGACCTTATCGAGGTTTTAGTTTTTAAAAATTCCCGAAATTTTAAACTATGATAGAGGACAGGGCGAATACAAGTCTAATACATTCAGGAATAGTGATGATATTTATTTATATATGTATATATAAACATGTCGGAAGAAGATATTTAGGAATCGTACACGGTTTGTATTGCAATTCTACTGTGGCTATTTATTCATCACTGTACGGTATAAAATATGAAAGTGAGGTTGGAGGATGAGCGCTTGTCTTATTTTAGAACGAGCAATTTTGATATACATGTACATTGTACAAGGAATACTGATATTAATATTTCGATGTTTGTAGGATCGAGTAAGCATTGTGGGGAAGACTAATGGTAGTTCGCATCAAAATGGAAAGTAGTAAATGCACAGTACAAACAGTGGATCGTTAAATATATCGTCAAAATACGCAAGGCTCGTTTATTACCTATTCTTTTTAATAAAATGTTAAGTAAGATTAAACGAGAACTCACCGTATGAAGTTTGATCTTTATTTTATGAGAGTGTCGAGGAAGAGATTACATTATATATTTTGCAGGAGGACAACTACCCCCGGTCAACTACCCCCACGACAACTACCCCCTACGACAACCGTCCTCTAGGACAACTATCCTATGGGGTAGTTGTCCTAGCGGGTCGGTGTCCGGGGGTAGTTATCCCGGGGCTAGTCTTCCTAGAAGGCGGTCATTGCCCTAGGGGGTAGTTGTCCTAGGGGATAGTTGACTGCATGGGGTGGTTATTCCGGGGTGGATGTCCATGGGGTAGGTGTCCGGATACGGTAATTGTCAAAAAGGAAACAGTTTAGTTCTTATACAGTAGGTTTGCGGGTGCACCATGTGAGAGAGAGAGAGAGAAGGTTGAGGAGTCCTAAAAAGGACTCTGACTCGGTAATCTTTCTTGGGGTGTGTGTAGTCCTGGTGCACCCGCAAACCTAATGTATATCTACATCACCATGCAAGCCGACACTTACAAGCAGCATCTAGTTTAGTTCTTATAATCATGTTAATTCTGAAATATTAGATATGAAATGTTGAGTCACACAGGGCTCCATATTAGGCCCACTCTTGTTTGGACTTTTTTCAATCATATTTCTCATTCCATATATTTACTTTGACAGACTTAATTCGCTCCTTATGTGCGTCTTTACCACGGCCAATTGCCTCCTGCTCTAACTGTCATTTTTAAGAATAAAAAATGTCATTCTTATCCAACAAGATAGTCAAATAGCTTTCACATATGTAATCCCCAAAACCACTACGGCATATAAATCAATTATACATAGTGGCCCGAACATATGAAATTCCATGCCTTTGGATCAAATAAATATTCAGTCAGAGTTTGCATTCAAAGTAGTAGTGAAAAGAATGCTGTTTTTCAATATACTGTGTAATTATGAATGTTTATGTAAATTGAATCAAAAGGGTTGTTTTACCTGTGACACTTTCGCCTACTCGTTGCTGCAGGCATCATAAGACATATGACGTTTTATCGCCACTAGATGGGGTAGTACGACAGTTCAAGCCAGTGCCATCGATTAGGATGTGTATAGATGGCTCAGTTTCAAACTACAATGCCTGATTGTTCAACATCGTCACCAGACACCGGACGACATCGACTAATCAGGATCACACATGACAAAGCGGGTCGTCAATGTCTCCAAATACAAGCTTTCGCCAACGGAAACATCAATATTAGCGAAAGGTTTAAACTTCACATAATCTGGGGCCCGTACGGCGAGTTAAAAACAGACATTTTCTACGGGTGCCGCATATAGCTCCGTTTAGTCTCATTTGACAACGCCCCCTATCGTCAGAGTCAGCAGCCTAAGATGTTAGCCTATGGACTTTTACCCAAAACAATCGTTACAAAATTCATTTTTTGTTTAAACGAAAAGCACATCCACCCCGACGTACGTTGACACTAGCTCTTTTATTGGAACCCTCGTGTATATTTCCCATTGACTTTTGAAAGTTCACCCACCGTAATTTGTGTAAAATAGGTCGCAAGCTCGCCATTGCATATATAACGCATATGTAACAAGTCGAACTTCGGACGCAATTTACCACGCGATTGTAAGATTATAGGTCAAGCACACGAAGGATAAGAGGCATAAATTATCAGAGATCAGTTCTGCTTGGTTCATTTTGTCCACTTCAGCCAACCCCCCCCCCCCCCCCCCCCCCACCGTAATTTTTCCATTTAGTACGGGCAAAAATTTGCTGAGGTAAGCAAAAACATGACTATTCATGACACACCATGGACTATTCGATTATTAACTGAGGGGTGCAATTGTGCACCACATCAAACTCCCCTACTTTCAGTCAATTATTTCATTGTATTATGTAGTTTGGTAGATTTATTTTACTAACTGTTTAATTATCAGATATCAATGATAGTTTAAAGATCTGGAAAAGGTTCTTGTATTTTATATTTAGCTAAGCAATCTCACATACAAATTCACTACCAAGTGTCGTCTAATCCGCCGATTGCCGTCTGCTATATACGTACAGCGAGCGAAAATGAGACAACCGGAGCAACATATGGCTCCGTTTAGTCTCATTTCACAACGCCCCCTATCGTCAGAGCTTGGTCAGAGTCAGCAGCCTAACATGTTAGCCTATGGACGTTTTTTAAAAAAAATCGTTAAAAATTCATTTTTTGTTTAAACGAAAAGCACATCCACCCCGACGTACGTTATCACTAGCTCTTTCATTGGAGCCCTCATGTCTCATTGACTTTTGAAAGTTCACCCACCGTAATTTTTCTAAATAGGTTGCAAGCTCGTCATTGCCTATAATACACATGTGAAACAAGTCTAACTTTGGACTCAGTTTCCCAAGCGATTTGAAGATTATAGGTCGTGCACACGAAACATAAAGAGCATGAATTATCATAGATCATTTCTGCCTATTTCATTATGTCCATTTCATCCAACCCCCCACCGTAATTTTTCAATTTAGTAAAAGCAAACATTTAGCCGAGGTAAGCAAAAACATGAATATTCATGAACGGTCAGACAATACAGCCTTTTAGTACGTAACGTATACTGAATGGGAATGGGCGATGATCCGTACAGGAGGTAGAGGTCAGTGGTTTGTGCTGGCAATGTTCACGCGAGCGAAAATGAGACAATCGGAGCAATATGTATGGGACATTTTTCACCAGCCGAATGGGCGCCGTGGTGCTGAGTTGGCTGCTCCCAGTTCTCCCGGGGTTTTCATCTGACCGTTAGACCGTAGAAAGCCCGTAAAGGGCGCGTGGGACACCGTACGGTGCCCGGACAGGCCCCTCACGATTCAATTCTCAATGGAGGCGCGGATGTCAGAAGGGAAAAATATATTCAATTTTGCCGCATGGCACCCAGCCGGGCGCCTTGAGGACCCCGGCCAGGCCCCGTGCGCCATGGGGAGCACCTGTTCAATGGACGGAACCCGTATGATTACCGGCCGGCACCCGGCCGGCAACCTTACGGGCACCTTGCATTTTCACTCGACCAATTTTCACCGGGAACCTCCCGGGCGCCCCATAATATGTGACCGCACATGCCGTAGAAATTAAAATCGGAAGGGTCCCTTACGGTCTAAAAATCCACGGCAAGCCGCCGGGTAGGGAAAGTCGTACGTGGCCTGGTGTTTATGTGACCTAGACATAACGAGGATTTCGTGGTTGCATCAGAGCAAGTGGCTAGATGTCTCAACAATACTCAAGCAAACCAACTTCTCAATGACATTGTTGGTGTTCTCAAGAACGCCAATCCTTATGAGTCCAACATCACCAGCCAGGAAAGGAAGGCACTCAAAGATCTGTCCAACAACAAGGATATTACCATAATTCCCGGGGACAAAGGAGGGGCTAGTGTTCTGTTGGATACAGAAGATTACAAGTACAATGTTAGTTATATACTTAGTGACACAAAAACTTATGCAAAACTCAAATCCGATCCCACAGCTAGATAAAAAAGAAAACTGGTAACAATCCTCAAATCACTAAAGGAACATGGAAAATATCAGAGAAGCAGTATAACTATCTCTATCCCACTGCAGAGAACTTTCCTCGATTATACTGTACCCCTAAAACCCACGAAGAAGGCTTACCATTACATCCCATTTTTGACTACATTGGCTCATTAGGCTACAAGACATCAAGAGCTTTGGCAGATATCTTGGCTCTATTGGTCGGGAATTCGGACCGCCACGTACGTCAACAACTCGAAATAATTCGCTGAAGAAATTACTGCTAATAGTCTGGAGAGCGAAGTACTGGTGTCATTCGACGTTTTCAGTCTCTTAATCAACACTCCCATCGAATAATCTCTCAACATCATAAGAGAACGTCTTACCAAGGCTGGGAGATTGAAGGACAGGACCAATCTCTCGGTAGACGACATTGTGGAATTGTTGAACTTCATACTCACCACCCAGGCGCGGATCCAGGATTTCTTAGGGGAGGGGGGCCCTTAGGGGAGTGAGGACATTTTTTTTTTTGGAGGGGGCCTCGAAAATTTAAAAATTTGCACCCCCAAAAAAGGCTCAAAATCACATGTTTTTACACGTTTTTTTCCCCAGGGGGGGGGGCCGGGCCCCCTGGATCCGCCACTGTCACCACCACCTATTTCTAATTCGATGGTCAGATCTACCGCAAGAAGTTCGGAGCAGCGATGGGAAGCCCAGTCTCCACTCACAGACCCTGATGATCTAGAGACAGAAACCAACCACATCGAAGCATGCCTTAAAAGGTGTGGCTACCCGGATTAATGGGTCTTCAGAAGAACGGAATCAGCCATGAAACCCCGGCATGAAACACACAACCTCTGGACCAGAACCAACCCGTAACACTAGACGGAAAGACATGGTTACCATCATGTGTCAAGTGAACATCAGAAGCTAGCTTCCAGAGGGTCCTCAAGAAGTACAACATTAGGGACTTTTAGATTCGCACGAAGACAATAGGTCTATGCTACGATCGACGTCCTGTTAAAGCACTGCCGTGAATGGAAGTACCACGTATCAGTCCACGCAAATCTAAAAGTCCCTATTGCCACCACGACAACACCCTTCTCAAAAACTACGTGGTTCCTTAGTGCATCCCAAGGATGAGCGCACAATGAAAGACTCCTTGGGGGGGTTCTGTACAACATCCCATGTAACCAGTGGCGTACGCAGGATTTTTTCAAGGGGGGGGTTTAACAGATAAACTCTCATGGAAATGTCATATTGACAGCATTTGCCGAACAATCTCTCGCAACATAGGGATTGTAAATAAGGTTAAGTTTTTTCTGCCAACCTCCTCCCTACTAATGCTTTACTCGACATTAATTTTGCCCTACTTAAATTATGGTATTATTGTTTGGGGTAATACATACGATTCTTATCTTCATAGACTACTACTTCTACAAAAAAAAAGCTATGCGTGTTATTTGTAACACTTCCTGGAGATCTCATATTGACGTTTTATTTGTTGAAAATAATGTGTTGAAAATAAATGATTTGTATCGTTATAGCCTCGGTCAGTTTATGTACCAGTTAAATAATAATACGCTACCATCGGCCTTCAATTTAATATTTATCAAAAATATAACTATACACAAATACCCTACGCGTCAATCTGACGAATTTCATCTGCCATTAACTAGAACTTTACTTGCTAAATCCATATTCACTTACGCAGGCCCGGAGCTATGGACCATTCTTGATGTTAGCATCAAGAATGCCCCCAGTTTAAATTCTTTTAAATTCAAATTAAAAAAATATTTTTTGCGTAATTATCAAGCGTTAGCTCTCTCTCTTTAAATTTATTTAACTCAATAAAATACATTGGATATTTTGATTCATTTTATACTGGCCATCCATATTCCAGTCGGCCCGTGTTGTGTTGTGTGTGTTATAGGTAAGAGCCCTGCCCTCTCTCGTTGTCTCCCTTCTTTCCCTGTCCCTTTCACTCCTTCTATGTTATGTTTCATTGGTTTATGTATTTGTGCGTTCCTTTATTATTGATATACTATTTTTGCAACTATAAGTTATAGGGGGCTGCAATCTACAAGCCCAGCTTTTCAGCAGTCCCCTCCATGACCAGCCTGTTTTATATGCCGATTGTACACTGTGGACCAATTACAAATAATTATATTGTTAAGTTTCATTGTTTTACTATGTACAATGCAATCCCATGTACTTCATTTATTTTGTTGGAAATGGAAATAAAACGAAATGAAATGAAATTTTGAAATTGGCCCAAAAATATCGCAACGAATCAGCCAACCGTTGAATAATCGAGGGGGGGGGGGGGGGTAAGAGGTCATATTTTTAATTTTTTTGGGGGTCCCGAAATTTGTAAATTTGACCGATCGACATTCCGTTCCGTAATAACACTCAAGAGGGGGGGGGTTAAAAAACATACACATAAAAGAAACTCAAGAGGGGGTTTAACCCCAATTGTAACGAAGTATACGTAAACATAGGAGAGACATGCAGAAAGTTTGGAGTAAGGAAGACCAAATACCAGCAACAAGTCAGCCATTAGCGACCACGTAGCACAGCACAACCACACCATTAACTGGAAAAGGGGCAAAATCCTAACGAAAGATGACAACAAATTTAGCAGATGGATCAGAGAGGCGTAACCAGAAGGAACGCGACCATGTCATGAACCGCTACATGGGCAAGTTTAACCTATCATCACTGTACATTCCCATTCTCTCGGACTGTCGTATTACCCCATCTAGTGGCGATAGAACGTCATTCTGATGATGCCTGCAGCAGCGAGTAGGCGAATGTGTCACAGGTAAAAACAACCTTTTTGATTCAATTTATGGAATTACTACCAATCAGATGAACCTCTTCAAGGATGAATGTATATGCTTGCTTAATATTAGCAATGATGTGTGCAATCATCTGTAACTCCTTCCCACTTCAACCCCACCCCCCTCTCTCTCTCTCTCTCTCTCCCTCTCTCTCTCTCTATCTCTGCCTCTCTCTTTTTCTCTCTTTCTCTCTCTCTCTCTCTCTTATTTATTTATTCCGTTTTATTTATACAGGGTAGCCCCGTCAGTAATCACAGTACTGCTTTCTAGGGGGCCCTGTAAACAAATGCAACATATATAATACAAACTACTTGAACAATATCAAAATCATCGAAAACATCAATACATAGGAACATACACTGTATAACAGAAAATAGGTAAAGAATAAGAGTGAATAATGAAACAAAGCCGTAGTAAGAATGATAAATTTCAATGCGCAATTTCAAATCGATAAAAACAATACTCTGATTATTATCAATAATCTGTTCAGATTTTAACAAAATATTATATTGAAAAATGTATGTAAATATTCATGAAAGAAATAAAGAAAGAAAGGCAAATTAGTAGGAGACCAGCCTGTAGGTCCCGTGACCAATCTCTGGGAACAAAGGTTTGAAAGTGTTTTAGTGTTCCCTGATGAATACCGAACAATTTTGACTTGGGCTGCCCCCTTGAAAATCCCAGGCATTTTCGTGAGGGGCCAACAAAGGTCATACAGGGGTAGAAATACAAATATATTCCAATCGTTTCGATATGCATATCAAATAACTCGTCTCGCCATGGGGATTCCAAAAATGTACAGTTTGTTATACATCCGACCTTAAATGAGGGCGCTATGGTCAAAAAGGTCAGTGCACTTTAGACTGGTGGTCAAATTCACCAACACAGTTAACATCGTCCGATTCTAATGATTTTAGTGTCTAATAATATGTTTTCTGACATAACAAATTCAACTAAGCAACTTTTAAAATCAAAGGTGGTTTCCATAACCTTGAAATTTCCCCCAAACCCATGGATAAGAAGTTATTAAATGTTTGTCATCAACACGGCAGCCATTTTGAATGTACATGGTCAAGGTGAGCACTTTTACTTCTGAAAGTCGTATAGTTGAATTTGCCATGTCAGAAAACACTCACAAACCTTTGTTCCTAGAGATTGGTCACGGGACCTACAGGCTGGTCTCCTACTGAATCTATCTTTAACATCGCTGCTTAAAATAGAGAGAACCAAAGGTATTCTTGGTCTGAGCATTTCGCACTGAGTGGGGTAGGTTATTCCATGCATGAAGAGCACCATCAGCTGTGAAGGCACGTTTCCCACATTCTGTTTTAATTCTTGGAATAATAACGCCCAAATGTTCAGTATTCCTTGTTGAGTATCTATGAGTATGAGCGGACAGGGTGAACATATATGATGGGGCACTATTATTCATAATATCATATGCTTTCTCTCTCTTACTCCCCCCCCCCCCCCCTCTCTCTCTCTCTCTCTCTCTCTCTATCTCTCTCTTACCCCCTCTCTCTCTCTCTTTCTCTATCTCTGCCTCTCTCTTTCTCTTTCTTCCTCTCTCTCTCTCTTTCTCTCGTTCTCTCTCTCCCAATCAATCTTCAGTCTATATCTATTATCTTCTTTTCTCTTTGCTGTACTTTTGCATCACCAGGAACCATTATTGCTAGGGCTCACAAGGCATCAAGCTTCGCTTACCTTGGCGTCCTAGCCAGTTCTGTTTGTAAGTATATATTTCTCCATATATGTTTTAATGTATACTGATTTTATGTGTGTATTCAGAACTGAAAAGTAAATGAAATGAAATCATTATTATCATTATTATTATTACTATTGATATTATCATCATTATCATCATCATCATCATTTTTTTCATTTTTTCTAATCATCCTTAATTGTATGAATAGCATGCCTACAGGCCTCTTCTTTATCAAATCTCAACTCTGCTGAACAATAATGATGATAAGGACACGCTAATCGAAAC
Source organism: Strongylocentrotus droebachiensis (assembly GCA_035222895.1). NCBI lineage: Eukaryota > Metazoa > Echinodermata > Echinoidea > Camarodonta > Strongylocentrotidae > Strongylocentrotus > Strongylocentrotus droebachiensis. The sequence continues at coordinate 483,975 of JAVYIG010000583.1, read as the reverse complement.
TTAAAGTCCCCACAAAACGGTCCTATTTCGTTGTTTTAACTGTTAGTACTTACTTTTCTGTTTAAGTCATATTGCATATTAGTAGCTGACATGTGGTTGGGATCAAAACACATTGCACACAAATTGTAAGCAGCATTCATGTTATCTTCTCTGTTGATATTTTGTGGTTCTTAATTGTAATTTATCCGAACATTCATGATATTGGTTTTGGCATTACGTATTAGTTTTCTCTTACTTGCTATTAGATTCTTTCTCTATTTGATTTTGTTCATTATGTTCCTTTTCCGATATGATATTATATTTTTTGTAATGAGCTAGCTGTTCGGTTTTCTCTTCATGTATCTTTTAACTTTTCATCTTACTTTTACTCCACTGAACGAAGCACGCAATATTTTTATTTAATTTCTATCGAATAGCTCCGGGTACTGTAAAAAAAAATCATCTTACCTGATGTAATTCAGTATAAGAGTATGAAATCAATTGGTCTATATTACATATAATATATCTCTCAACTCAATAATTTTAACCTAAGCTAACTTAACAAAGCATGTAAATTTGCTAATTTTTAATGGCCTACATAATGAGCTATATAAACTTTAATATAATGATTCAATCCAATTCAATCAAGGTTTATTAAAGACATGAATGGCAGTCATATACTGAATTGTAAATGCTTTTACAGAGCAGGTAAAATACAATGCAAGTATAAAATAACAACATGAGACCAGGAAAATAGAATTAAATATAATGTGTACAAGCATAATTTAACAATTGATAGGTAGTAAAATATATACGGAATTTTAAAATGACTGATTTATATTGCCCCACTGTTAAAAAGAACATAATATTGCACAGTTCTTAAGGCAATTATAAGCTTGGATTTGCATAGTGAAAGTGTAACATACGTGTGAGATTGGGAAGAGCACTGTTCTGGAATCGCTTAGTTTTACAAGAAAATCCTTGATACTTATTGACGCTTCGTAAATTGTATTTGTTGGTTTTCTGTGAGGTAACTATTGATTTGCACATTACATTTGTTCCTAGTGCAATAGCCAGATCTTTTGTGAGTTTTTCTCTTCGAGTCACAGCGGTTGACAATTTGAGTCTTTCAAGAGCATTGTCATAAGAAGTATAACTGGATCCTAATATTATCTTACAGGCTCTTTTTTGTATACTTTCTATAAGATCAATCTGTTTACGAGTCAAACTACCGGAAATAGAGGTACACAGGTTTCTGTTACTGGTCTTACATACCCTATAAAATTGGGCCAAGTTTGTCACCTTGAGGCACGCCTACACCATTGTATTTTAATTCTGATAACTGACCTCTATACCTGACGGTTTCTTGACGATTACTCAGAAAATCTATTACCAAAGAAATTACACAAGGTCGAACATATATTTCACATGATTTAGTATGGTAATATTATGGTTAATCTGATCGAATGCTTTGGAAAACTCAGTCAGAATGAGAGTTGACAGTGACTTAGGTTTGTCAGTATTACTATACAAGGCATGCAACAGTCCAATCAGATAGTGATATGTAGACGTTTTCTTTCTATTTACAAATTGATTTGGATAAATTTTGGCTGAAATATCTTCCCACAGCCATTTTGACGCTGATGAGGTAGATAATGGTATTGGTAATAATAGATCCAAATTTGTAGTCGTATACATAGCAATTCACATATACAATGCAAAATAGAGTTTAGAAGCGAACAAAACATATTCCCAGACATACCAGCAAAATAATGTATTTACAAAATGTGTAATACTAATACCCAAATATTAATTAAATAGCAGTCAGTAATTACATAGGTGTTCCAAGGAGCTTCGGTGAAAATTGTGTGATGCCTACTGAATAATAATAATGCAATAATTGTTGTTCTGTGAATGTACAATTTATTTGTTAACATCTGTTATTACAATCTGTTAAACTAAACCTTTACATTTATGGACAAAGAGCAATTGATTACCTCGGAATTCTATTAATTTCAAAAGGGTATGAGATTTATAGGATGGTGGGTAGGAAAATGCGTGTCTTAGCAGTTGTATAGAATATTCCAAGGTAGTTTAATAATGTTAATTCTGAGATGCACGACCCTATGTGTTATTAGTGTCTGGGATATGATGTAATATTGGATCCCTAAAAAAATGGCGCTTCAAAATGATCAAGAAGTGCCTCAAAAAAATAAAAAATCTTTGAGTGAACGGTTTTACCATACTCGTTTTCCCCCATAGACTGTAGTGTTATGAAAACCGTAAATTTGTAATTCTAATCATAAATATCTTGATAATCAGACAGGCGATCGGCTTGTAAAAGTCATGGGGTTCCTGACTGACCTAAAGGTTTATAATTATCATTGCAGCATGATCTAAATCCAGAATTTTGTTTAAGAATCTGAGACAAAGTTACCGGATCCCTTTAAAGGGGCAAACGTTTTATAGCTGTGAAAACGAGCACGATTATGTTTCTAAAATGGGCACAGTTCGTTTATATAATATTTTGGCATTGTACCCCCTACCCCCTCGGCTACAACCTTTTATTGTGGTTTTAGAAGGGTACCTGTTACTACAAAGGTTTATTTTATACATACGCTTCAAACTGCCATTTTTATGTATAAGTACACTTCCAAAACTCTTCCAGCATCTTTCTTAAACTTTTATTTATTAAATGTAAACGTACACTCATATTTAACTCGACATGCTCATGATTACCATCTTAATAATCCCAAACTTAGTTTAGCCCTACGATCAATTAAACACCATGGACCAGATATTTGGAATAACTTACCAAACCATATTAAAACTAGGACCTCCCTTTATTCTTTTAAAGCTTATATGAAAGCATATTTGTTAACTCAGTATAGTTTACTAGATCTTACATAGAAATTTAAAAATTATCTAATTTGTTATGTCTTGAATTGTTCTGTCTTTGTCAACAGGAATGGACCCTGCATACATTTTAATATTATCACCCGTAACTGAAACCAACACACAATTAATATCACGGTATTAGTCTCTTTTTGTTCCACCAAGCTACATTTTTTTTGCACCTTGCACAAATGCACTTCTCAACACGAAATATTTCACTACATTTGTTTTGTTATTTTCACTGCTCACTTTTAATCACTTCACTTATATCTTATTTAACATTGAATACAATGCAGTTGCATGGGTTGTTCTTTTATTTTGTTAACTCGGCAGAGGCCACGGTCATGTTCAAGCATTTACGCTTACGACATGTGGTCTCCTGCTTTTCCTTTTGTAACAGTATGAAACTTTTATTTTAACTAGAAACAAACTTTGTCAAACTTACATGTTATTCATTATATTCATTTGTATGTTTCTTTGTATTGATATGAAAAAGTGGAAATAAAACAAACAAACAAACAAAAAAGCTGCTTCGATTCTTTGAAACTAGTTGTGGCTCTTTAGATGACCGCAAAGGGGCACAATTTGTAGGCTACAGTGGGATATATAGATAAAAAGGGGTACTTATCAAAGGGAAATAACATCAAAAGTAACAAGGGGAACTTATATTTTATATAATTATACTTATATTTAAAAGAGCACTTATCAGAGCTTAAAATGGGTATTTATCATACGTATAAAGTGGCACTCATCAGAGATGTAAGGGGACACTTCTTTGAAGGGAAAATGCAATTATTAGAAGCTAAGGAAAAGGGGCACTTTTCAGAGGTAAACAGGAGCACTTCTTGCACCTGAAAAGGCGCACTTATAAGATGTGAAATGGGTGCATTTATTACAATTTATTACAATAGTGCACTTGTCAAAGTAAAAATGGAACCTACTAGATAGGAATAGGGAAAGTTATCAGAAGTGAGATGGGGCACTTGTTAGAAAGGAAAAAGGGCACTCACCTGTACAAAGTACAAAGTACAAAGATACAATCTTCCTATTTAAAAAGGGGCACTCATCAGAGGTGAAAAAGGGCACTTTTGAAAATGGGGTGGTATACTTATCTTGAAGTAAAGGGGCATTTTCCAGAAAGAAATAAAGGGGTACTTTTGGGGAGCTCTAGAAAGTGGGGCGCACTCTGTTTAAAGTGATCCAATTTGTCTAAGCTTTCAAAGGACATAGTTTCAATAGACAGGATAACCTAAAATTATTTGAAACAGCCTACTAACATCTTGTCTTATTATCTAAGATCTACCTGTTCACTTGTCCATTGCATCATTTCAAATTGCATAAGATTTGTATTAAAGGTGCATGAAAGTTTTTGTCACGAACAGCACATGAAAACTCATAAGTGTACTAACCTCAACGATTTAGTAAGTACAAGAAAGAAAACTTGTTGATAAATTACCAAAGAAATTGACAATATAATTTCAAGAAAAAGATATTCAAGATTGTGTGATCATTGCAAAGAGAATATCATGAATTGTGCTTGTAAATGAGCATTTTCTTAAAGGACAATCCAACCCTTGTAATAAGTTCATTAGTATTAAAGCAGAAAAATAAGATAAACAAAATGGCGAAAGTTTAAAACAAATCGGACCAATGATAAGAAAGTTATGGATGTTTAAAATATGAGATCACTAATTATATGCGAATCTCAAATTGGCAGTTTGGTCAGTGGATTGTGACGTAGTCGCGGGTAATTCTGCCGTTTTTGTCATGTGCAAAAATATCATTAATTGCTGTTTTTCTCCTAAAGGCCTTCACTCTTGGGGCACTTTAAAAAAAAATCGATGGATTGCATATTATTATAGGTCCTCTAAACAGCACAGACCCTTCTAAGTCATACATTTCTGAAAAAAGTTAATGTTAGTATTTTTGTGGGTTGGAATAAATGGGAAAGTTGTCCGCCACTACATCACAGATACGTGATTTTCTAATTCTTGTTCGATTTCATTCAAACTTTCACCAGTCTACATTTCCTAATATTTCTGCTTTCATCTAGAGAGGTTTGTTATCAACGTTGGATTTCCCCTTTGTTCCGACATTTTCACCTTTTCTTTTTAAAATCGCAAAATCGATGCGAATATGTTAGCAAATGATTTGAGACTCAAATAACAGTGCATAAGGGCTTCTAAACTTCAACTGAAGTTAAATGTTATTATCCAATAATAAACACATAACAACATGTATAAACAATTAACATAAAAGGATAAAAGGAACCAGAGAAAAGCATGAATAAAAATCGAGCCTGGTACCTTCGAATATATGGAAAACATTGCTTGGGTACACATGATAAACAAACAAATTTGAAATATAACATGTAGAAAAGCTAATTAGAAACAAAAGTGTAATACAAATGGATGAAAAGTCAAATATCAAATACCTATAGTTTATTACATTATACTCATTCCAAGCGGACATTCACAGAAAATCACAAAGATGTCAAATAATTTGTAACTAAAAACTGGTAAGTTAACAGATGGCCATATTACAAGTTTTAGGTCAACTATATCGGGTGATTGATAAAAATACAAATAAAACCACCTCCATAGCATCTGGGATATACGATAGATTCGCCAGAAAAAATAACGATGTTTTAATATAATGCACCAATACTGCCAAAGCAGACGACATCCCATAAACAATGAACATAATTTCAATGCTATTTTTTCTCAAATTATAATGAGTTTAGTGTATATAAATGTGAAGGCATCCACACCATTTAAAAGGGAATGTGAAACCTATTCTGATAACCAAAATCTTTTGTTTGTAAAAAAAAAAAAAAAAAAAAAAAACAGGATATGGGTTAATCAACAATCAAGAAACTAGACTTTCAAATTGAAAAAACCCCGATAGCATAGACGGCATTTGTTCCCTCTTGAAACGCTGAACATACCGCCGTGTTTGCAGCTAAAAATACAGTGCGTCCCAGAAAAAACGAAACCGAGAAGTATCGATGTTTTATCATAACTTAATCACAACCATAATTAATGAATGATACATATTTGGAAAGCTTAGAGTCTCCTCTTTCAGTTGATGCTACTCAGATAATGCATATTTCACGCATGAGTGATTAAAAGCAGTTTGAAGGAAGGAAACCAAAAAGACATTTGGCGGGCGGTATCTGAATTTCAAAGAAAAATTCATATTTCTAGAAAGTTCATTTTCTGCTCTTTCATATGATACCTCAATCAAGAAAAATGAGCCAGGAATAACAAAGTTCTGTTTGTTTTAAGTAGCCCTTACATTTTCATAATTTTAACAAACGAATTCGTTTTCACTGGGTGCCTGCCGTAGCAAAAAGCAGATTTGACAAAAGACTTAACTCCGTTTCGTTGACAATCAGCCATGCATGAAGACTCTCGTCTACGGCTGATTGTCAAAGAAACGGAGTTAAGTCTTTTCTTAATTTCGTTTATTGAAACGGCAGGCAGCCAGTGAAAACGAATTCGTTTAATAAAATTATGGAAATGCAAGCACTACTTTAAACAAACAGAATTCCTTTATTTTGTTATCGCTGCATTTATTATCAAAATAATACCATGTGCGGGGTTTATAGTGAGGCAATAGATTAAAAATTTAGCCTAACGGAAGTAAAGTAAGATAAAGAACTGAAGAAAATGACAAAACAGGCACTGAAAATGTGTGAGATGTCATGGCCTCATGGGACATCGTCTGCTCGTGCAAATCATGTCCAACCTGTGATGTCACACATCTCAGCAGCGTTCGGTGAGCTCTTCAGGTGCTATGCCGGGGTTGTATTTAAGCGTTTTGTAATGGATAATAATCATTACTTCGAATTTTTCCATGCATTGAATTTTGATAACCTTTTTCAATCAAAGTTTCACCTTTGCAATAATTAAGTTAGTTTTTAAAATCCATAAATATCTACATTAAAAGTTGCTCTAAAGGGGATTTTGACCTACATTAAGTGTGCTTCATCCCGAACTTGTCAGAATATGATTTTAACAATCATTTTTAAAATGGCAGTTGCTCCAGTCATGCGTAAAAGCAAAGTTATTAATAAGGTATCATTAAACAGGATATTAGTTATTCTTTGAAATTAAATATATGTTTAGGTCACACAGCTTACTAAGTCTTATATCTACCAAAGTTGCTTATAATTTTTGATACGCACTGTATATGTGGAGTTAATGAGAGGCTTAATGGAGTTGGTCCTAAGCTGGATGGAGTTGGAAGTAGGGTGGATGCATTGGATAATTAGTGAGAGGCTGGATGGAGTCGATAGCTTAAATGAGAAAGATTGTATCTGATTGATTTTCTTCTTCTAAATGAGTTTGATATCATATACATCAATATAATCATATTTTAAAGTCATTCATAGTTCCGTAAAATCTTTTGGTAATAGGCTGGTGCAATGCTGGAGCGGAAATACAGAATGATAGTTCTACGAAATGGCGAATATACAGTGCGTCCCAGAAAAAACGAAACCGAGAATTACCGATGTTTTATCATAACTTAACCACAATTATAATTGATAAATGACACATATATATCATATAATGCATATTTTACGCATGAGTAATTAAAATGAATTTGAAGAGAGGAAACCAAAAAGTCATTTGGCGGACGATAAAGTTGAGTTTCTGCCCTTTCATATGACACCTCAATCAGGAAAAATGAGCAAGGAATGAGCAAGTTCTGTTTGTGTAAAGTAGTGCTTGCATTTCAATAATGTTATCAAACGAATCCGCTTTCACTGGCTGCTGCCGTAGCAACAAACAGAGTTGACAAAAGACTTAACTCCGTTTCGTTGACAATCAGCCGTAGACCAAAGACTTCATGCATGGCTGATTGTCAACAAAACGGGGTTAAGTCTGTTTTAGAAACTGTCCGCCAAATGACTTTTTGGTTTCCTCTCTTCAATTTGATTTTAATCACTCATGCGTGAAATATGATGAGTTGCATCAAATGACCTTACCCCCCCCCCCCCCCCCCAACGGAGCAAAATGTCAAATTTAAAAATTTCGTGACAAAAAAGTTCCCTCTTTGCAATAATTTGAGCTTTCAACAATAAATACAATCAGCAGGTTCCTATTTTCATGAATTTAAGCTTTAAAATATCCCAATTTTAATTAAAACCTGAACTCTCACTTTTTATTCTCAGATTCAGACGCCGCCATAATTGCTCATGTAAAAGTTACATCTTTGAACCAATCACTGCGCATGCATGCAGTGTACATACGTAAGTACACAATTAGCTAGCATATAGCTGCATGCTATGAGCAGCTTCGACTTGTGTCACGCGCATGCGTAATACTACTAGTATCTTTGCAGCTCAATCATGAATATTCATGATGCGTATACCTCTGAACCAATCAGGAGGAAGGATTTTACGCTCATAGGTGAACCTGTTTGGGAAGAAAAAAAATCGCCGCCCGGCCGCGAATTTTTTTCCGTACTCGAGAGAGCAAAAATCCCATGTGCGCATGCGCGTGGACTTATGATTTCTCTGCTACTTCCCATACGAAATGTACATGTATTCGCATCTACTGTGCACGATTCGCGTTCTACGAGTAAACGATGGCATAGTAGTCTTCAAACACAGACTCTGATTTGCCAGTTTGACAAATCAATATGCGTATGTGTCGCGATGTGCTTATTCAAGTCTGTGTAGTTGTATGATTCAGACCCAGTAGTGCATATGGAAATACATTGCAACTTGTATAGAATGGTATAGTAGTCTGCAAGCACAGACGCTAATCTGACAGTTTGACAACATACTAGTAGTGTGCTGAGAAGTACTTTATTCAAGTCGCCAACTTGTATAGAATGGTATAGTAGTCTGCAAGCACAGACGCTAATCTGACAGTTTGACAACATACTAGTAGTGTGCTGAGAAGTACTTTATTCAAGTCTGCGTAGATGTATGATTCAGACCCTACTGGTGCGTGCGTTAGAAATGCATCTCAATGTGTAGAGTGTAGTATAGTAGTCTGCAAGGACATAATAATATATTGTGTATTGATGAGTAGTGATTTTATGCAAGTTTGTGTAGTTTAATGATTCCAGACCCCATGGTAGGCCTATGTATTGTGCCACTGCTCTCTCACACTCTTTCTCTCTCTCTCTCTCTCTCTCTCTCTCCATATCTCTCTCTCTTTCTCTCTCTCTCTCTCTCTCTCTCTAGCCCTCCCTCCAGTATGCTCACACTCTCTGTATTACTTTTATTTATAATCATGGTCTGCTGAGAGCCAGAAGGATGTTAACTCTTAACACAACGAATGCCCTTCTGGCTCTGTGCTTGCATACTACTATGCCACTCTATAAGTTGAGGTGCATTTCCAATACACGCACCAGTAGGGTCTGAATCATAAAACTACTCAGACTTGAATAACACTATTTTGTCAAACTGTCAGATTAGCGTCTGTGCTTGCAGACTACTATGCCACTCTGCAAGTTGAGATGCCTTTCCAATACACGCACCAGTAGGGTCTGAATCATAAAACTACACATATTTGAATATAAAGCACTACTCAAGACACTATGTTGTCAAACTGTCCGATTAGCGTCTGTGCTTGCAGACTACTATACCATGCTATTCAATTTGGGATGCATTTCTGTAAGCACTAAAATGTCTGAATCATACAACTACTCAGACTTGAATACTAGTACTATTGCTACGCACGATATATGCGTAATTGTTTTGTCAAACTGGCAAATCAGAGTCTGTGTTTGAAGACTACTATGCCATCGTTTACTCGTAGAACGCGAATCGTGCACAGTAGATGCGAATACATGTACATTTCGTATGGGAAGTAGCAGAGAAATCACAAGTCCACGCGCATGCGCACATGGGGTATTTGCCCTCTCGAGTACGGAAAAAAAATTCGCCGCCCGGCCTGCCCCTGGCATCTTCATACGCTACTATTGGAAAGCCATAAAACCACCAGTATCCTCATCTTGGAGTCAAAGCTGTTGATACGGGCAAACCAGAACGTCATACACTGAGCAGCACACAGGGTGGCCGTTTGCAAGACTCTTTACAAATACAGTAAACGATTGGTGAGTTACGTTTTGTGGACGCAGTGATGCCAATTCATTTTCAACAACTGTTCTAAAGTGTTCGATCACGATGGTTAGCGCGGAGTCAATAATTTAATGACCCTTTAAGTTTGCATACGTTCAAGAATATTTACCTCAATACGTACGTGACCCCTTTTTAATTTCACAAGTACAAAATGGGAACTATATAAATTATAGGTCTAACCCTATTTTTGCTTATTGAGTACACATTCAAAAAGAGTGCCATGTTTTATTTGCAACATACACACAAAACAAAACAAAAAGATACATACGCATTTACATGTCGATCTGCGAAGTTTGCGAACATCGATACTGAGAATATGAAGCTTTTCCTCAAATTAATTGATCTTTACAAAGAAATACCCGTTTTCAAATTCGTGAACATTGAGCGCATTGAATAACATTTTATTAGATTTTGTGCTATCTAAGAAGCACCTAATTTTCAACCGGGGTGCCGCGGGAGAATTTGAGTAATACTTTTTAAAAATCATTATTTGGGAATAACGTCGATTTCGTGAAAACCAAATTATTAGAAACCGTTAGAGTATATAAGTTCATGAGGAAATAGCATTTTGAAGGTGATAGGGTGTCTTTGTTCCTCGCTCGCTTCGCTGCTCACAACTTTTAAAAACAGGATAATTTCTGGCAGCGAAGTGCCTGAATACCTTCATCGTTTAGCAATGAAGTGCCCATTAAATAGCCTTTTATTTATTAGAGAGTTGCCTGAATATATATTACATCCTTTATATTAAATTACATTTTGACCACGCTCGTTTGCTTCACTCGCTCGCAACATTTAGAAAGATGATAATTATTCTGACCAATGAGAAGCCCGAATCTCTTCATGTTCGTGCATCGAATTGACCTCATCAAATGATTTTGGCATTCATGTTTTCTGCAGCGAGATGCTCGCACTCTTAATTCTATATTTTACCACGTGTGTTAATCATAAGGTAAATTGTGTTACCATAACAAAAGTATCATAATTTTTTTGCACGCTTGCTCCGGTCGCTCGTAAAATTTAGAGAAAAAAAATTGCCAAAGTGTAGATGGCACTTGACGCATGTTAGAGTGATCCTAACTGAATCTTTTGTAAAGTATTTAGGATTGTGGTGACGTGAAACTGTTTTATTTCTTTGAAAGAAGTGCCATGCGGATTTTTTTTTTTTAAGTTTAAAAACGCTGCTTTAGTCTGTATGTACATGTGGGCTTTTTAGTGTTTGCAAACCGCCCTGAAAATTACCTTTATTATACGCGTAACTTATAATAATCATGTGTACGCATATAGTCAGTGTGAAATGTTACCACCGGGAGTGGCAATTTCTTGCATACAAATATTACAAAAAAAGCAGGGGCGGACCTAGCTTTTTGAAAATGGGGGGGGGGTGACCAAATTACGATGCAGAGCATCGTCTACGAGCCGCAAAGCTGCGATCCGATTTTTGTAGCCATTTGAACACCCGTAAGTGATGTTTTCTTGGCATCTACTAACATGCGGAGCATCGTCCACCTTATTTGCTTAAAAAATAAGAATTAGATAAATTTCTACCCTTAGCACGTTTGTTTAGTTATTAAAGTTCCTTTATCTACTTAAATTGTGTGTTTTTTCGAAAATCTTTGCCGTCGTGTTTGAGAAGATTTGTCAATATTTGTTTTCTTCACACAGAATCGTTAATCATGTTGGCAGTTTGTCTCCTCACTTTCATCGCGATGTCGATTACCGCAGTCCCCGCCACGACCCCGACCCCGACCCCGACCCCTACCCCACAGCCTCATAGTGTAATTCAACAATGTGAAAGTGAGTATTTCAATAGATATATTAATTTATTTGTATATGTGTATTTGTGAATTTAGTAGACTATGTATGCAAGTATTTATTTATCTATTCATTTATTTATCTAGTTGCGCATTTATTTATTTATTTATCCATGTTTGTTTTGATTTTGTTTTCATCTATTAACATATCTATCAATTTATTTAATAATCTATCTGCAGGCTTAGAGTGCCCCACCACTACTATATTAGAAGAATTTGGTTCAAATATGTTGAAGAGACGGTTAGAACCAACTGTATGGGCGTATAAGGTCGCTCCAACCTGCAACCAATCTGCAGCAACAGGTTTAGTCTTCAGTTACCTCCAATCCTACTTTGTGGGTAAGCTTTGAGAATCAGACTTTTGTAAATTTTGTTATAATTCCGAAGAAAGCATAGAACACTTATTTTGAGATTGCCAAATTTATAAGAAGGTTTATCCAAAATTTGATTTTAGATGATAAAATTACTTTAAATAAGGTCAGCTTTTTTGGGGGATTTTATGGAAGTGAATGAATTCGATCTAATTTGATTATCTTATACGCCAAATACTACACGCTTTCCATCAAACGTAAATTTAGCTTATCGTTGATCAATTATTTCAAAGCCATTTTAAGATATTATCGTTCATTACGATATTAAACCTATGTTAAAAACAATAAGTTTAAACGGGTATTTGATAATAATTGGAAACATTGGTTAGCTGCTGTAAAACAAAAACAAACAAAAATTAAGTTTATGTGCACTAGCATAATGCATTCTACTCCTAAAAAAGACGTACCCCAATCGGATTTAACAAGTAATTAATAATCATAACTAGGCAATAAATTGATAAAATCAAAATTATCTTCTACATAATTTTTTGATCATTATGTCTTGATGAATTTCATCTATTCGAATTATACATGGGAAAAACCTTTTCGTTTTTTTTTTTTAGTCTCGTTTGATTTCCTACGTCTAGCTTTTCTTTACGTTAGCTTTGGAAGAATATTGCCATAATTTATGTATTCGTATATTTTGTGTACAATGTGCCTCTTATTGTTAAGAATAATTGTAAGCATTATCCAAAATAGAAAATAGCAATCCAGTCGCCTATTTCCTTATCTATTTGAATATAAAAGCCTTTTTAAAGAGAAAGTAAGAGAAAATATATGGATGGGAGGAGGGGCGGGGAGGGGGGACATGCCGAGGGAAGAAAATGGTATGAGGACCTTTCACAGATATCTTATTATGCCTACTTCATCTTTTTTAAATAAAACAAACAAGAACAAATGACTCCCCCTCTTCCTTTAAAATATTAGCATGGATATCATTTTAAATCAGTCATTTGACATGGGAGAAAAGTGAAGATAGCAGATGATATTTTAAACTTCCGCTTCCTAAAATGAAACGGCAAGTTACATTCTTTGTTGGCAATGTTATATTCCGTTTCTTTTTTTAATCTTGATGAATTGTTTCAAGCCAATGTAGGAGGGATGTATACTTTGGCACTTGTAAACATAAATATTGTATTAGGCCTGCTTCGTCTTATTCTATCAACATTTCTTTCATGTCGAATTGTTTTGCTAGCCAACGGGATTGATGAGACGAAACCAATGATTTTGAAAGTCTCGGAAAACATACCCGTGTCATCTAATTCCTCGTGTTCCGACCAATCAGGATCTTACCCTTGCTGTGACCAAAGCTACGAACTGCTCTTCTTCATCCCTGTAGCTTCGCAAGCAACCCCCCCAACCCCATCACAGGTACAAAACTTAAAGCCCAGGTAGTGTATCCCCTTTTCAGCCAACATCAAATTATGTAGAAATTTGCAGGAATTATGAATATAATATACATAATTATACGTATATTCTATCTGTAATATTTAAACGTTAGCAGTGTCCTAGTATTCAAGGAAACATGCAAGTAAACCCGTTTACTTTCTAGACTTCACTGTCAGACACTAGTTGGGGTGACTGACTGACTGACTTCTTTTTTCTTTGGTAATAACATACAGTAGCCTACATGAGCATTTGTCTACATCCATTACCCACTTCTTGTAATAGCCAAAGTTAAACTGACTGAATCTTTGCGCAGCACAAAACGTACGACCATTGGGTACAAGGGTTTGAAAATCAGACCATTTAATTAAACGAGCGCGCTCGCTAAATTCGATTCAACAGACATTTTCAAGTCCTTTTGTTTTAAGGGAAGTTCTAAATTAGTTTTATCTTTCAAATGCCGTTGGAATTTCTGGCGCTGCTCAGTGGCTGCCGGGCTCACGATCAATTGGGCAAAAAGAATTTCCGTTTCGGTTTAATAAAATTTGGAGTGGACTATTAGGCTATTATTATTATTATTATTTAATTTGTTTGGCCTGCAATTGGGACATAGTACCATATAGTAGTTAGTATACATGTGCATGTATTGCTTCATAATTCGCTGACACCAGATTTCGTTGGGCTTAAACATCTTAAACAGACAGCAGGCGCGGATCCAGGATTTCTTAGGGGGGGGGCCCAACTTTTTTTTTTTTTTTTGCTCCCGAAAATTTGAAAATCGCGCCGGCCGAAAAGTCGCTCAGTGGGGGGGGGGGGGGGGGGGGGGGGGGGGGGGGGGGGGGTAAGCGGACACTTTTTTTTTTTTTTGAAGTCCCAAAAAAAATCGCAACGACTCAGCCAGCCGAAAAGTCGCTCAGTGGGGGGGGGGGGGGGGGGGGGTAGTGAGCACATTTTTTTTTTTTTTGGTCCTCTAAATTTTTTAATTTGCACCCCCCCTTGAGCGCCAGGGGCCCAACCCCCCAAAAAGGTAAAAATCGCGTGATTTTACATGATTTTTTTCTCAAGGGGGGGGGGCCCGGGCCCCCCGGGCCCCCCCCCCCCCTGGATCCGCCACTGACAGACAGTGAACCCGTTGTCCCGCCAGAAAATAATTCAGCTTGCCAATCCATATCTCGATGATGAGGGAAGCTTTATTTTTATGAGAATTCCTTATGGCGGTAGGTTCAGGGCACAGTGCAGACCCCGTTGCATAAAACTTACCACTGATGGAACTTTGCCATCAATAGCAAATAAAATAGTAACAGGGCTCAACAGCCAATCAAAATAAAGGTTCCCATGGTAATTACCATTGCGGGCACAGTTACCATCAATGGTAAGTTTTGTGCAACGGGGCCTGCACTGAAAATGTCCGGGGAAATAGCCGAGAAAATAGAAAAGAAATAAGCAATGAAATTCTCCTGCTCAAGAGCAGGTGAAATTCTTGTGTGACTCTGATGAAACTCTGTATATGAATAATGAATGGGTTTGGGAGAAAAACTGCGGGGGAATTGATCAAAGGTGCAGCGCTGAATAGCCACAACCCCCGCGCTCGAGATCGGCAAAACTGTTGCTTCCTCCTGCGTAATTTGGCCTAATACTGAGTATGAAGCCAAATTACGGATTTGCAGCCAGACAAATTGCTTTTTTTTTTAAATGCTTGTTATAAACTGTAATGTCCGTAATAAAGGAAATAGAAGCAACCGCCGTAGATCCATGATTGTATTCCACCAGTGCGATATGATCTAGCGCTTGTAAAATTAATTGATGACCATTTCGCTGACTTCAATCGAGCTGCATTGAGCTATAGTGCTAGCTAGTTGGGCTGCCGACTGAATCCAAAATCAAAGCGCGCCCAGCTAGCAATCGACTGCGCAATAATTATTCACTTCCGGCGGCCGAGGCTCGCCCAAGCATGGACCTACGCGAGTGAATTTCTCCGGCAGTATGAAAAGCATACACGGCCTAACTTTGTGTTCATAAGACAAATTCTATCGGTTTTTTTTTTTTTTTTTTTTTTTTTTTTTATAGAGTCACTATGAAGAGGGTCCTTTTATTGGGTAAACATCGTGATGGTGAAAAATTCCCCATGAGACCCCACTCCTATAGGCCCGAATTCACAAAGGAGGTTTGTCGACAAACCGAGGTTTATGTACGTCATATGACGCGTTTTGACGCGTTTTTTACAAACCTGGTTTGTAAAAACGGGTTGAAACGCGTCATATGACGCAATGGCAATTGGTCTTAATTAATTCATCGATTGTAGGTGGGTAAGACTTTGCGGCTTTTATAGCAAAGATTACCTTCTTTCTTAAGTGACGCCAAAGGACTTGGTTATGTACATGCCAAGCTTGTTGTCTTTGTACAATCAGAGATTTAACATTACTCTTTGGGTTATTATTAACCACCCCCTGTAAATGGAAGCAATTGAAAACGAAAGTTACTGGAACCAGTAAATTTTTATATGAATTAATGAATTACTGAAAATATTATTGATATCAATTTAACAATTTTGATATAAGAAAAAAAAGAGATACATAAAGATAGTATTGAACTAATAACATGTTGTGTGCACATACCTAAATTAATAACTACTTCAATTCTATTTACACATATGAGTAAAGGCATTGTTAATTTAAGAAAGTGCTAGACTTGCTGCCTTTGTCCTCTACAAATAAAGACTAAATTTATATAGTATTTTATATGTATGTGTAGGCTTTCCCACCAGCGCACTTTTACGAGTATTATTGCGAAACTGGCCAGGCTAGCGTGTAAAAAAAAATTGCGCCGGCCGCCGAGGGGTCATGGCAGGACGTGCTAGTTCCCGACAGCATATACAGCAGCCAGGCCTCGAATATTAAAGCAGTCGATATGTCTTTTATATGTCGAATTGAAACAAAAATCTATCACAAATTCTTACCTTATCCATTTATTGAGTAGAGATTGGTTAAAACATCACTGAAAATCTGAGACACTGTGTGTAATCTTTGCTTAAGAAATGACTGAAAATTTCAATCATTGGGAATCGCAGACAAAAAGCACTTGCACAAGGAACATTTTAACACGTAAACCAATGGGTATCGCAGCAAAATTTTGCTATTTTAATGGTAACCGGAGTTTTGAGGGATCTCACTCTTGGACTAAACCGGTATTGACATTTTTTTTTCTTTACGGGAATGGCTAAAATCACGTCTCCAATTCCGACCAATCAGACGGCTTGATTTCTTAAGTGAGGTATATAAAGTTGTATAGCTGTAATTAATATGGCACGTTCCGCCTGCCATACCTGCCTGGTCCACTATAGTTGCTGGCATCCTTACTTTCTAATCAAGCTTTTCTTTACATCGGCAGTTTTGAGGATCTAAAGGGCCTATCTTACTGAGCAGCGAATGCTTGCGAACGTTGCGAATTTGGATTCGCCAACTTTTCTGACGAATGTTGGCGAAAATCAGCGACATTAAGTGACGTTTAGCGACAATTAGCAACATTTGAGCGAATGTCTCCGAAAGTGTTTGCGAAAGGCAGTTGGCGACTATTAGCGACTGTAAACAAAATGTTAGCGACAACTTTTGCGAAGATTAGCAACTATTTGCCAATCCTTTGCCACTATTTATGAACGTTTCAGACCTTTTGCTAACTACTGGTACTCAATGGGTCGATTTTATAAAGGAACCATATGGTAACGTGGTCGCTAGCTTTGGCGAAACACAGAGAACTGACGAAAACAAAGAGCAAAACCGTTTAACAACCGTTTGCAAAGGCTTACGACTGTTTTGCAAACGCCTGCAACTGTTTGCGGAAAAATAAATTCGCAAAGAAATTTTGAACATGTTCAAAATTTCTTTGCGACAAGAAAAACTGTTTACAACAAAGAAAACTGTTTGCGATCTTTCTTGCAACCCTTTACAACATTTTACAAACTCTGGCGAAACCCCAAATTCGCTACGTTTGCAAGCATTCGCCGCTCAGTGAGATAGGCCTATCTCACTGAGCGGCGAATGCTTGCGAACGTAGCGAATTTGGATTCGCCAACTTTTCTGACGAATGTTGGCGAAAATCAGCGACATTAAGTGACGTTTAGCGACAATTAGCAACATTTGAGCGAATGTCTCCGAAAGTGTTTTCGAAAGGCAGTTGGCGTCTATTAGCGACTGTAAGCAAATGTTAGCGACAGTTTTTGCGAACTTTAGCAACCATTTGCCAATCCTTTGCCACTATTTGTGAACGTTTGAGACCTTTTGCTAACTACTGGTACTCAATGGGTCGATTTTATAAAGGAACCATATGGTAACGTGGTCGCTAGCTTTGGCGAAACACAGAGAACTGACGAAAACAAAGAGCAAAACCATTTAACAACCGTTTGCAAAGGCTTACGACTGTTTTGCAAACGCTTGCAACTGTTTTGCAAACGCTTACAACTGTTTGCAAACGTTTGCGGAAAAATAAATTCGCAAAGAAATTTTGAACATGTTCAAAATTTCTTTGCGACAAGAAAAACTGTTAACAACAAAGAAAACTGTTTGCGATCTTTCTTGCAACCTTTTACAACATTTTACAAACTCTGGCGAAACCCCAAATTCGCTACGTTCGCAAGCATTCGCCGCTCAGTGAGATAGGCCCTTTAAGGACTCGTTATTCCTTCTTTCTCATTATCATCTTGTTGAAAGGCAGTGACGGCCCAAATGTTACTTAAATAATCTTGAATAAGACCGAACCAATTGGGGGTACGTTGTAACCCCCCCCCCCCCCCCCCCCCCTACCCTCCCCCCAAAAAAGCTACAACTTCTGTTTGAAAACATGATAATCAACGGGAAATGTTTCAAATCTATTAATCTCTTTGAAAGATTGAAGTACAAAGTGACTTGATCTTAAGTCATTTTGTTCAGTAGAATTAATCGATATTGTGGATTTCATTTTTTTAAAGGACTCTGGGGTGACGATACTGCACTTGGCAGATTCTCTGGAGTTCTACGGCATCACCTATGTTGGCGAGAATCACAATGCGGTGGAGCAATACGAACAGCTTCGTGGATACCTCAACGCGCAGGGCAAGACATACTTTGAAGACTGGTACTTTATTGCAGGTGAGTAATTATGTAGTACATGTGGAAATCATCCACTTAAGAAAACTTTCCCGATAACCATCCTCTCAGGACAACATACAACAATACTATTATTATTCTCTTTATTGTTTATTATTGGTGATGATGACGACGATGATAAAGATGATTACTATTATTTATTTTAGTATTAATAGTATTTATTATTATTATTATTGTTATTGTTGTTGTTATTATTATAATTATTATTATTATTACTGTCATTATTATAATAATAATTATTATTATTATTATTATTATTATTATTGTCATCATCATCATCATCATCATCATCATCATCACATCATTGAGGTGTCGTGGTATAGTGGTTCATTCACTCAATTTATATCCAAGGTTTGAGGGTTCACATCTCAGCGTGCCGACACTAACGTCCTTTGGCCAGACACTAATTCACATTTGGTTCTCTCCACCTCGGTGTGAATGTGTACCTAGCAATAACAAGTCCCTCGGAGAGGACCTAAAGCCTTCGGTCCCCTCCTTGCTTCCTTCAAACATACACATGACTTTTTAGCAGTCCGATAAAACAAACAAACAAGCAAACAACATTAACAAATTGCAGGGCCATCAGGATGAACAAGCGTGTGAAGCTGATGAGACTACCTATACCCTTAGTTAAGAAAAATAAAACGTACAAGAAATTTGATGTACTTATTTATTTATTGTATTTTTCTTACAGCTTATGACAAACCAACGGACCCTCAGCCTCATCGTAATGAAGTCCTGGTTCTTATCTAGAAACCCAGAAAGAATGATAGTAATGAAGGCACCGAAAAACCGAACGACAGCCAAGAAAACGAATGAGACCGCAGTGGGCGTGGTGGTCGTCAAAGACCACGCCGATCTCATTCCATTTTGAGCTGGTCGGCAAACGACTCCAACCAAGATTCGAATGATTTTATGTCCTTTCATTTCATTTATTTCGTCACGTATGATAAGATTAGCTAAAGAATACAAACTAAGAACAACTGGATGGGAAGCACTCGTTTTTTTTTCTTCACATTTCCAAGGTGTATAATCATAGTAGTTTGCTATCTTAATTTATTATGGGATAAAATACAGTGCTTTGCTTTTTAAGTAGTTTTGAAATACATCATAATATAAAACCATTTCCAAGGCGTTTTTCATAAAGTAGTTTGCTATCTTAATTTATTATGAGATAAAATATAGTGCTTTGCTTTTTAACTAGTGTTGAAATACATCATAAATTATTAACCATTTCCAAGGCGTATAATCATAAAGTAGTTTGTTATCTTAATTTATTATGAGATAAAATACAGTGCTTTGCTTTTTAAGTAGTTTTGAAATACTTCATATTATAAACCATTTCCAAGACGTATAATCATAAAGTAGTTTGCTATCTTAACTTATTATGAAATAAAATACAGTGCTTTGCTTTTTAACTGTAGTTTTAAAATACATCTTAATATAAAATATTTCCAAGGTGTATTTTCATAAAGTAGTTTGCTATCTTAATTTATTATGATATAAAATACAGTGCTTTGCTTTTTAACTAGTGTTGAAATGCATCATATTATTAACCATTTCCAAGGTGTATAATCATAAAGTAGTTTGCTATCTTAATTTATTATGAGATAAAATACAATGCTTTGCTTTTTAACTAGTGTTGAGAAAAAAAATCATATTATTAACCGTATCAGGCTTCTGAGCAAGGCAATTTTCAAGGTTTCATTGATAAGCCAACAAAACTACGGGCGAAAGAAATATTATTGAATAATAATACACAGTTAACCAATGAACAAATATTTTTGCCCGATCAGAAAAGTCAACGGCAAAATGCGTGTTAAACTAGCGGGCAATAATGTAGAGCCAACATCCAGGTATTTGTAATTTTCATTGCGCATATATTAACTGCTTAATTCAGGGCAATATGGCTTCTCATATCCATACAGTTGTATATCACCCTCACCTTCGGTTCTGGCGATTATGTCGTATTGCCCTGAAGGCAGTCAATATTATTTAATTATTATCCCAGTATTATGACGTATCATAATCAGCATGATCAGGGAACCATATTTTCCGGCATTATCCATTTCAGCCATTTCGTGGTGTCCAATTACCATATACATGTAGTTTTGTTATACCCTGTAAATATATTCTTTTCAGAAATGGTAATAAATTCATTCATTCGTTCGTTTGTTTTTCCGAAAGTTCAATTTTCCAAATGCTCATGATAATCCGTAGGTTCATCATCATAATTATGGTTATTCCGAAACCCAAATTTCCCATACCAGGGGGTTATAATTTCGAAAAAATGAAATAGGGTTTCATACTTTTAGTTGCGTTATTCCGAAGTTTCGTTTATTCCAAAAGTGAAATAGGGTTCATTATTCCGAATGTCTATACTTTCAAAAATGAAATAGGATTTGCTTTCCGAAGTTTTGAATTTTCGAAATATTCATGATTAGAGATGATAACGACTGGTGATTCGTTGTGAGAAAAATAAATATAATTATTACAATCAATTTAAAGTACCTAGCACTGCAGTCAGTGATCAAGTTACGTATACAAATTATGTTATTAATATAAGTACTGTATATCTGTTTGAGATATAATGTTTACGTGTAATATACAAACATGACGTAATTGTAATGTCGTTCTCTTTGATATAGTTTTTCTCGGATTGGTATTGGAATTTGTTTGGGCCTATTGATTAATAAATACTTCTACCCGCAAATTTCTCTGCATTCAATTTCTTTACACCTCTCTGCGAAAATCACAGGTTTCTATATTGGAGATAATGATGTAGATTATGATGATGATGGTGGTGATGATGATGATGATGATGTTGATGATATGATAATGATGATGATGATGATTTTGATGATGAAAACGATAATGGTGGTATAATAGTGGTGGTGATAATCACTGGCGTACTGGTGGGGGTGCTTGGGGGGCGCCAGCCCCCCCCCCCAAAAAAAAAAAAAAATTGAACCATGACTTATTTTCACAAGTAATGTATAAATGTTCGTGATATCACATGATTTTCAACAAAATGCTAGTTTCTCCAGTATTTCTTGCAAACTGACCCATTCCCAAATAGCCAGGAAGAGCATATGTTTTTTTATAGTCACTAAGGGCCTTATAGTGGCCACTAACAGTAACACTAATTCCTTTCCAGAACTCGGGCTGAGCACGCACAGATTTGCGAACGAGCGTTCCATACTTACATCATGTCACACTGCACATATACCGTCAAGGGGCTCAGTGGGGGAAATTGAATTCAGACAAGATTAAGAGTAGAGAACGGTACAACGAATCGTCTTCTTTCTCTAATAATTCAATGAAACGGCAAAGCTTCCGCGCTTCTCGCGGGAGGTGGGAGGCAACAAATTTCAGACTAGGATTTAGAGTCGAGAACGGTACAACGAATCGTCTTAATCTTTCTCTTATAATTAATGAAACGCGAAAATGATTTCAGACAAGGATTAAGAGTAATAATTAAATGAAACGACAAAGCTTCCGCGCTTCGCGTGGGAGGGGAAAACTGAATTCAGACAAAGACACAATAAAACGATTCGTCTTCTTTCTCCAATAATTTAATGAAACTTGAAAGCTTCCGCGTTTTGCGCGGGATGGTCGAAAATGAATTCAGACAAGGATTAAAATTAATAATTTATTGAAACGTCAAAGCTTCCGCGCTTTGTGCGAAAGGGGGGGGGATTCAGACAAGGATTAGGAGTCGATAACGATTCAACGGTATAATTAATAGTCTTCTTTTTCTATGAATTTATGGAAACGTGAAAGCTTCCGCGTTTCGCGCAGGGTGGGCGAAAGTGAATTCAGACAAGGGGTAAGAGTAATAATTTATTGAAAACGTCAAAGCTTCCACATTTCGCGCGGGCGGGGGAGGGGGACTGAATTCAAACAAGGATTGAAAGTCGAGACCGGTACAATGAATTGTCTTCTTTCTCTAATAACTAAATGAAACGTCATAGCTTCCGCGCTTCGCGCGGGTGGGGCGAAACAAGAATTAAGAATCGAGAACGGTACAACGGATCGTCTTCTTTCTCTAATAGTTTAATGAAGTTTCAAGGCTTCCGCGCTTCGCGCGGGAGGGGGGAAACTGAATTCATACAAGAACACGATACAACGAATCGTCTTCTTTCTCTAATGATTTAATGAAACGTGAAAGCTTCAGCGCTTCACGCGGGATGAGCGAAAATGAATTCAGACAAGGATTAAGAGTAATAATGTATTGAAACGTCAAAGCTTCCGCGCTTAGCGCGGGAGGGGGAGGAACTGAATTCAGACAAGGATTAAGAGTCGGGACAGGTACAATAAATCGTCTTCTTTCTCTAATAAATAAATGAAACGTCATAGCTTCCGCGCTTTGCGCGGAAGGGGCGAAACAAGCTTTAAGAGTCGAGAACAGTACAACGGATCGTCTTCTTTCTCTAATAATTTAATGAAGTGTCAAAGCTTCCGCGCTTTGCGCGGGAGGGGAAAAACTGAAAAATAACTTAGTTCCTGGCCCAGGGTTTATAGGGTTAAATTTTTAGACATTTGGACATTGGTATTTTTATATTTGTCGGTAATAATATTGGTGGCTCGTTTTGTCGGTAATCGGCTGCCTCTACACCCTCCCCGCCTCCCCCACTGAAAAAGATCTAGCGACGCCCCTGATAACGACACAGTTTATACACTCGAGACAATTTTTGCTAGTACTACTGGTGAAGTACCGCACCACCATCTTTGTGCATTGTGCGGCATCAAAGCATAATTTATACAACGTCTCACTTTTCTCTAACTTCTAACCAATCAGAAGGCCTCTTTTTTTCCATGAAGTGCCGGTGGACATTAATGCGCCAAATGTGGTTCTCAAATTGCAAAAGATCCCTACTCTTGGAACGGGTAGGAGAAAGCAATCATATTTTACGTCATATTACTTCAGGAAGTGCCTGAAAATGCGTCTAATTTGGTTCTAAAATTGCAAATGCTTCTTACTCTGGGAGGGGGCCAGAACCCCCTCCCAGACCCACCTCCTGCTTGGTCGGTCCACTCCCTCGCCGTTAAAGCCTCGTTCTGTCGCTTCATCGTTTTACATATATTTCACCCCATGCCATTTTGTGCCCCCCCCCCCCCCCCCGGTAAGAAATTCTTGGATCCGCCACTGATGCCCATACCCCTTGCGCTTCGGGGGCTTTTCCCCTAGAACCCACTTTGAGAAACGTTCAGCGGGGCCTGCATGTTAGAGTGGGGTGATTCGGATTTTTTTTGTCAGCCCCCCCAAACGTTTTTGCTCATTACGCCACTGGTGATACTGATGATGATATATTATTGTGACGATGGTGATGATGATGAAAATAAGGAGGCGGGGGAAGGGTAGGACAAAGGCGCCGGAAGTGGGGTGGCGGGGGCGGGGGGCATTTGCCCCTGCCCCTCCACCCCCCCCCCCCCCCGAACCAAAAAAGTGGGGTTGGGGGTAAGAAAAGCAGTAAAGGAGTAAAGATGGTTTGTATTTTCAACATAACAATAATATAAACAAACCTGAATTAAATCACATATCAAATTCCGCATATCGTGGAAATATTGAAAAAGCGTGTGTGTTTTTTGTCAGGGGTGAGAAGACATGAGCCCCTGAACGCTGGCGTACTGATGGGGGGGGGGTAGGTCATTTCTTATTCGATATCAGTGATTTACAAATGTTGCTGAAACTATGAATGACATAATTTTCCGGGTAAGTCATACCTTTTTAATGCGTTTGTTGGAAAATTAGAAATTTCCAAATTTACAGTCGGGCGAAATATATGCTTATTTAGAAGCCTTCATGTCAGGGCCTGCAGAACGGCTGGGCTCGGGGTCTCAACCCCCCCCCCCCCTCATTTTTGGAACAAGTATGTTACAGAGAAAAAGAAAGAACGAGAGAGAGAAAAAATAAGTGACCTGCCAATGTCACACATGAGGTATCAAAATATGCATGCTCATCTGACCGTAATTAAATACCTAAAAAACCCTGAGCTTCCGGGGGCTCTGCCCCCTGGACTCACCGCCAATTAGTGACCTGCCAGTGTCAAAACTAAGGTATCTAACTATGCTTATCTGACCGTAATTTAATTCTTAAAACCCCCGAGCTTCCGGGGACTCAGTCCCTTGACCCCACGCTAATTTACGCTCTACCTGATCGTTAATACTCCACTTTGAAAAACATTCCGCGGGGCCTGTATGTTACGTGTAAGAGTGGTGGTGACGCAGATTTTTCTTCTGCCCCCCCCCCCTCCCCCCGTTCCAAACGTTTTTGCTCATTACGCCACTGCCCCTGGAAGGTGAGCCCCCTGGAATATTTGCCCCCCCCCCCCCCCCCCCCCCCCCATCCCAAACTGCTTCCAGCTCGCCTGGGGTAGGAGGAGGTGGAGCACACGAGATGAGGAGTGGGAGGAGGAGGAGCGGGAGGAGAAGGAGGAGGGCCGGGGAGAAGGAGGTGAAAGGGGTATCAGTATCATTGTAGAGCCTCTTAAGCGTTGGGAGCTCCAAAAGTTTGATGGCAAAATTTGACTCAAATTGTGTCATAATGTGAAAGAGGATCTAATTTAAGACATATTTCTGCAAGGGTATTCAAAACAAATACGTTTTAATGCTAAATATATTACTCATTGCGGATATAGTATCGAAAATAATATCGCTAGTGATATTCGTTTGTCTCGCAATGTGGTCAATAAGGAATCTAAAAGATCACGACGTTTCGTATGCTACTGCGATACTTCGTCAGGTGATAAAAACTGTTGTAAGCAAGGGTCTTTTATACTTTACGGGAGGACCGTAAAGCGGTCTAAAATTCGATCGATAATTGGAACAATAACGCCCAATGCCTATTGGTCGACGCACACGGTGATCGACCAATCACCAAGGCCGCTGGTTCGGCCGCTGGTTCGGCTGATGCACCAGGCCTATTGGCCGACGCATACGGTACTCGACCAATCAACGGGCCGCTGGCTCGGGCCGTCTGCTGAATGGAATCGACCGTTGTTGGCTGGCAGGACGGCGAGTGTCATGGCGGCGTATCGTCCGCATCCAAAATTCGGGGATATCAATCCCGTTGTCTCTGTTGAAATTATTAGGATTGAGACGGATATTGATAGCTTCTTTTACCCTCCGTGTATACCAATGCCGTTCCTGGGAAAGGCACTGAACCCCGTCCCAGTCTGGTTGATGCTGGTTGTCCCAAGCATGTTCGGCTACGGCTGAGTTGTCAGTTCGACGGAGTCTGACGTCCCTCTTATGCTCAGTGATTCTTTCTTTTATCGGACGGGCAGTTTCACCGATGTAGGATCTATCACATCCTTTACAAGGGATGTTGTACACAATGCCGTCCCGTCTATGTGGAGGAATTGGATCCTTGGGGCGTGTAAGTTGTTGACGTAGGGTGGTATCTGATCTGAAAACCGTTCGAATGCCATGCACTCTTATTTCCACGGAGTCAAATTTCACTCTGAATGGCGTCAGCTGGGAGTCAACTCTATTCCTAGTTAAAGTGACACGGAAAAGGAGTCATCTTGACTCTGAATTGAGTCAATTCTCAGCTGATGCCACACAATCCGAGTCAAATTGATTCGGAATCCGTGTCACTTTAACTAGGAATAGAGTTGACTCCCAGCTGACGCCATTTAGAGTGAAATTTGACTCCGTGGAAATAAGAGTGTGGCTCTCTAGGCGGCGCTTGAGTTGTTGGGAGACCCCATCAATGTACGGCAAGACTGTAAAAGTCTTGTATACCTTCTGATCCCTGGGTTCCGACGATCTATTCTTGGTATTGTACACAATATTGTTCCAATTATCGATCGAATTTTAGACCGCTTTACGGTCCTCCCGTAAAGTATAAAAGACCCTTGCTTACAACAGTTTTTATCACCTGACGAAGTATCGCAGTAGCATACGAAACGTCGTGATCTTTTAGATTCCTTATTGACCACATTGCGAGACAAACGAATATCACTAGCGATATTATTTTCGAAATACGTTTTAAGTCGAATATTGATGAAAGAATACAAAATTTAGATTTTCGGCGTACAACAGAAAACCCAAATTATTGTTCTGCTTTTAATGAAGCTTACTTAATATCAGGTTGAACTTCCCTTCCCTGTATTCAATAATGAGCAGAAAAGTGTAATCTGTTCCTTTTTTCCATTAGACCATTTTTCTTCAACATGTCTCAGCAACAATTTGTTTATATTCTCTCAGCAAAATAAACCAACATTTCAAATATATACAGGGCGTCTATAGGTGTTTTTTTGTTAACAAAAACTTTAAAAGGTTACGCAAACGTTGTTTGAATATAAAGTTAAAATCTGACCGAACGTTGCCTGCCCCAGATATCGATTTGCAAAATCATGGTGTGTATGTACTAATTCCAATCATGTTTTCACTCCGATGGATTGATTATACTCCTTAGCATATAAAACAAGCTACAATGAAAACACCGTTTGGAATAGTAAAATTGTAAACAGGTTACGTTGGGTTCTTGATTATGTGCATGACAATCAAACCTTTCTGAATATCATAATAATTAAAACACCATATGGAATAGAGTTGTACGCAGGTAACCTTAGGTTCTTGATTAGTGCACGACAATCAGACATTTCTGATTATCATAATAATAAAAACACCATATGGAATAGAAACGTAAACAGGTAATCTTAGGTTCTTGATTATGACATTGTGCATGACAATCAAACCTTTCTGATTATCATAATAATTAGAACCCAATTATGGAATTGAATCGTAAACAGGTAACCTTTGGTTCTTGATTAGTGCACGGCAATCAAACCTTTCTGATTATCATAATAATTAGAACACCATATGGAATTGAATCGTAAACAGGTAACCTTAGGTTCTTGATTAGTGCACGGCAATTTAAACTTTTCTGATTATCATAATAATAACAACACCATATATGGAATAGAATTTTAAACCGGTAACCTTGTGTCCTTGATTATGTGCATAACGATAAAAACTTCATGATTATAATAATGCTAAAGACACCCTTGTTTTACAATCTTTTTAGGTGCTCTTCAAAAAATAAATTGAGATAAATGAGATAAAAGTAATTATAGTATAATTGTACAGGTTAATGCACAGAGAAATTCAAGTCCATTGAATTGAAAGAGTGAATAAGCAGGCTAAGGTAATGAGAGTATTATGGAAAGCATATTATCTAGGTACTGTAACGATCCACCCTCACAATATTATACTTGTAACTGATTTCCATGCTAGCTGTCATATCTTTCAGTATCTGAAACTTCATATGGAAAACTTACGCGCATCTGCTCTGCGCCTCGTCGCTTATCCTGTTAAGCACGGGGAACGTACACCAAAAAAGCAATGTTTTGATATAATTGCTGGTATTACGGGAAAATGGGAATTTAAAAAAAAAATCTTCGGACGGTTTCTTATAATTTGAAATGTCGTCTTAAAAATGATACTAAATTTGGGATTATTCTTTCAGGGGAAACGGGTGCCATTTTCCCCTAAAAGTTTTGACTTTTTCAGCCTGCCTATGGAGATTGCACTGTTTTTCCCCTTTTTTGTCGGGTTTCGCTCAGTCAACCAGTCGGCAAATCTTACACGAGTGACGTATAAAAAATCTTCGGACGGATTCAGAAACCTTGACATCCCACCTTTACGTTGGTATAACGATTGTTTTCATTTGTGGAGGGGAAAAGGGTGCCATTTTCCAACCAATAAAAAGTAGTTTTTCATAGTAAACCAAGGTGACTGGGATAGTGTAGCGCTATAGCTACTCACAACGAGTGCGCCCGTACAATGCACAGTTATAGCTTCAGTGCAATCGCTGTATAGAGGTCAGTGTGTGTATTTAACGCAGTGCGTACAGAGTGTGTGCGTTGCGCTCAAAATCTAGGAGACCGCATCATGTCTATACATGCGCACCCGAATGGGTCATTGCACTCCAACTAGAGGGAAGTCAGTATAATCATTGGCAGAGGGAATGAGTTCGATTTCGTCTACGGTGTGATGGCAAGCCTCTGCTGGTGTAGTCTACCGTAATTTTGCATGTATTTAACTAGGTGAGTTTCATTTCTAATTCTAGTTTGTTAGTGTTAGTAAGTAGTCAACGAGAGCAAGCGCTCGCACCCCCGCTTTGTCGCATTGGACTAGTCCGATCAGTGTACTTTCACACGCAAGAGTGCACTTGAGCGCTCTCTCTTCGTGAAAGCGGTTGTTTAGTGCTGTATTCTTTTATGCGCGTTTAGGGCTAAAAGTTTTCCATATGTGAAACATGCAGCTTGAATCATCCCATCCTTTCTTTTCTCAATCTTGTCTTATTTCTGTCTTTTCCCCTCTATCTCCCTCTCTCTCTCTATGCTCTCTCTCTCTCTCTCTCTCTCTCTCTCTCGCTCACTCCGAGACCTTGCATGCAGCCAGCCTATTTCTCATCATTCCTTCACATTCTTCATTTATAGGTAAAAATTGATCTCGATTAATATTATTCCAGAAGTACCGCTGCGAGTTATAGTCTGGATTGTGTGTGTTTTGTGTATAAATACCTGCTTACAAGCAAAAGTTTCTAGTTTGAAGAAGTCTAGTATGAACGACTTCACGTATAAACACAACCGGAAGCATACGCGTACGTTGCTTCCGACACACACTAGATCCAATCTATAAATCGTAGAAAATGCCTAAGAATTCATTATGTATGAAATATGTGATTAAGTTGTATATTTATTCAGATAGACAAACAAATTATCCCTAATATCATATTATTGTCTTAACAATCTCTTGTCAAAAACGTAAGAGAATTCGAATTTTGTACTTCTTTAGTTTATTAACCAGGATCGGAATTCAGGTTGTGCGGTTGACGCGCATTATATAAACAAACAGTGAATCCCAAATTCATGCTATGAAATATTTGTTTGTTAAATTTCTGCTCTTATTACAAAGGAGAGCTTGAAAAATGTATCTTATGCCTTGTATAAAGTTTCAAATAAACGCATTGTAATGTTTCCATTACTATAGCAGTGTAACTTTTGGAATAAATAAGCATTTAATATTGAATTAATAAAGATTTGGAACTTTATAAGGACCGATTGCAATGTGTACGAGCGCATCTAGTTATCTAGCTATGTGCATGATCGCGGCGTTGCTTACAGCACGCGCATAGATTTCCCCCACGTACGCATGATTTCCCCCACGTACGCATACAGTGCATATATAAAATAGATTTTTCGGATTCGTGGCTGATTCGGAAGATTCAGTCGCCCAACAAACTGGTCCAACGGCGATTCGGCAGAATCGCGCAACAAATTGGTCCAAACGTCGTCTCGCAAGAGCCGCCCAACAAATTGGTCCTAACTTAACACTAAACTTTAAATAACATTTACTAATTCCCTAAACTCTCCTTCATAAACAAACAGGTATAGTTCCTTAGTTAATTTAAAGTCCATTACCAATTTACAGTGTTATAAACAATAAACAGATTTTATAAAATAAGTATTAACTTGTGTGAATATATATATATAAAGACTTATTTGAATTTGTAACAGTGGCGATAATATTATTGATGTAAAAAGAAATGATTAAATAAAAATGAAGTTTTTGTTTTTGTGTTCAAACTAAAATCTTGTCTCAAACAAATGTGTTCTTCTTTTTGAGTATCAATTTAGTTATTCCATATACCTGTATTTCTATAGTCATATATTTTGACTGAAACGAGCTAGGATTTTATAGAAACATCACTTCTATCTTTCTTCCACGAGATATGGCCAACAATACCAGGCTCGCCGTGAGGGAAGGTAGAGGTGATGCGGTCGACGCCCTCAACGAGGGTGACGGCCGGTACAAAAATGGTGTCAGAAGTGGGATGGAAATACAGGTAGAGACTAATGGAATTGAGGAAAACACATCCAAATTGAACCAAAATAGTAATTGGGAACAAGATGAACTTGAAGAAAATTTGGCAAAGTGTCAGAAAATGGAAAATGACTCGAATAATTCTTCAGAAGAAGAAACCACACAAGTGAAGAAATCTAATTCTAGAAAGAAACGAAGCGTGCAAAACAGAATTCTTTCCAGACTAACCCAACTAATGGAACAAATGATGACTTTGACTAACAAATCTAGGACGCGGCAACGCGCTGGTTCAAACTCTTCTACTGAAGAAATAACTGATGCCAGTTCTATTGACAGCGAAGTAATGTTGAACTTCGACAAACACACCAACGACAAAACTAACAAACAAAACAATGCCAACTCTGCAGAACCAGAACAAAACAAAACCAACCTTGCAGAACCAAAACTAGAACGAAATGAAACTAACCCCGAACAAAAACGAACACAGAACCGAACACGGCCAAACATAATGCCCGACAAATATGATGGTAGTTCGGATTGGCACGATTACGAAACTCACTTTGATTCATGCAAACTAATCAATGACTGGGAGGATGAAAACGCAGTCAAGTACTTGTCTGCTAGTCTTAGAGGACCTGCTCTAAGATTGATCAATGAACGTCCACATAAACATTGGACTTATGACGACTTG
The DNA here is from genome assembly GCA_035222895.1 of Strongylocentrotus droebachiensis. Classification (NCBI taxonomy): domain Eukaryota; kingdom Metazoa; phylum Echinodermata; class Echinoidea; order Camarodonta; family Strongylocentrotidae; genus Strongylocentrotus; species Strongylocentrotus droebachiensis. The sequence goes on along the minus strand of JAVYIG010000583.1, from coordinate 452,761 downwards.
AAAGCAAGACTATCTCTAAGATTTTCTTCCTCGAAACAAGCAGAAAGCTATCTGCTGGAACTACGTGGTCGCAAGAGACGACCAAATGAATCGCTTCAAGAACTCGGACGAAACATTAGAGAATTGACAACGAAAGCTTATCCTGATTTTGACTTTGACGGAATTGACCGTCTTGCTAAAATTCACTTTACGGATTCAATTCAAAACCCAGAGATTCGAACAGGTATTTTCCATGCCAGATCAAAGACCTTAGATGATATGATTGAAGCTGCAATCACCACAGAGACATTTCTGTTAACCGAATCTGAGCGTTCTTGGAAAAAGAACACTCATAATAGAATTGTTGGCACAGAACAAGCGAGTAAAAGTGACTTACAAAGAACAATTGATATTGCCGTGGAACAAGCCTTGCTTAAACAAAACAACCAGCAATGTCAAAACGACAAATCTACCAGAACTAACAAAAACGACCAAACCGAAACGTTCATGTGCTACTATTGTCAGAAACCAGGTCACATTGCAAGAAACTGCTTCAAGAAACAATCTGACATGACACAGGCACCTACTAACGAACAACAACGACCTAGAGGAACACAACAAAACTTCCGCCAGACACGAGGCCGTTTAAACGAAAATGGGCCGCCCATGGGGGCACTGGCGCGGCCAAACCAACGTTAGAACCAGCCCAAATACATGGAAATGAAAACTATGATAACATGACTTCAACTAACCTTCCTTTGAGCAATTCGAACTGTAATGGGTTATTTGTAAAAGTTAGTATCCATGGCCAAGAGCATAGATTTCTGATTGATACTGGAGCCTCTGATTCTTATATATCTAAACAAGTTTATGAGAACATTCCTAGTAAGGATAGACCTTCATTGCGAGAATCAGATAAGAAAGCAAAACTTGCTAATAATACCCCTCTGCCCCTATTTGGTGTTGTGGCACTTGAATTGAAGATAGGCCCAACTTGCGGGTTTACTAAGTTGTTAGTCGCAGATATAAGTAATGATGGAATTCTGGGCCTAGATAATTTGTGCAAAATGGGTGCCAAATTAGATCTTACGACTTTCCAACTTTCTACTAAGTGGGGAGACCTACAGTGTGAACGAGAAGATGGTGAAACCCTGTTCTATCGTATCAGTACGTCAGAAACAGTCACCATCCCTGCAGGACATGAAGTTCTGATTAGAGGAACCGTGAAAGATAGAATGAAACCAAATAGACTAGGCATCGTAGAGATGGATAACGCCCAAAACCATCTAACCAAAAGTGGTTTAATTGTGGCTAGAACTTTGGTGAGAACAGGGAGTGAAGAAATTCCCGTCAGAATTTTCAATCCATCACCGTCAAACAAGGTGATTCGAAAAGACACCCACCTTGGTACAGTAACAATTGTAGAAGAAAGTGAAGTTGAAACGACACCAAAGTACACAAGGTCAAACCTAAACAAAGTACCCGAACACTTACGAGACCTATTAGAGAGAAGCACAAAAGAACTTCCTGAACAGTACCATGAGGACATAGCAAGTTTGCTAATAGAATTTCAAGACGCCTTCTCAAAAGGAGACAATGATATTGGGAGAACAAATCTTGTTGAGCATTCCATTAATACGGGAACGCAGCATCCCATTAGACAAAGACCCAGAAAGCATCCTCTAGGACAAAGAACGGAAATCAAAGAACAAGTAACAGAACTATTAGACAAAGGACTAATAGAACCTACAGATAGTCCCTGGGCCTCTAACATAGTACTCGTTAGAAAGAAGGACGGTACACAGAGATTTTGTATAGACTATCGATTACTTAATGTTGCAACAATCAAAGACGCGTATCCTTTACCGCGCATCGACGAGACACTTGATGCTCTATCAGGTGCTCGTTGGTTCTCCACGCTAGACTTAGCCAGCGGCTATTGGCAAGTTGGACTTGACACTGACGCGAGAGAAAAATCATCTTTCTTAGCGGGCGGGGGACTCTACGCTTGGAACGTTATGCCCTTCGGATTATGTAACGCCCCCGCCACTTTCGAACGATTAATGGACAAAGTACTCTCAGGATTACACTGGGAAACTCTTTTGGTGTACTTAGATGACGTTATCGTTTTTGGTAGTTCGGTACCCGAAGAACTTGCTAGACTAAAACAAGTGTTTCACAGACTTAGACAAGCGAATCTAAAACTTAAACCTAAGAAGTGTCACTTGTTCAAAACAAAAGTATCCTATCTTGGACATGAAGTGTCTGACATGGGAATATCGACTCAGACAGAGAAAACCGAGGCTATAAAGAACTGGCCTACACCGACAAATGTGAAAGAAGTGAGAAGCTTTCTCGGACTAGCTTCATACTATAGACGTTTTGTTAAAGATTTCGGATCTATTGCGAAACCACTTCATCAATTAACTGAGAAGCACCGTGCTGGGCGGTTCGAATGGAGTCCCGCCTGTCAAAATGCATTTGATGAACTTAAACATAGATTAACGTCTGCCCCGATTTTGGCATATCCTTGTGCGGAAGGTGAATTTATCCTAGACACCGATGCTAGTAACGACGGTATCGGTGGGGTATTATCACAAATCCAAGACGGACATGAACGGGTAATAGCTTACGGAAGCAAAGTCCTTAGCAAATCAGAGAGAAATTACTGCGTAACTCGGAGAGAACTATTGGCAGTAGTAACTTACTTGAAACACTTCAAACAGTACCTTTATGGTCGGCATGTTATAGTAAGAACAGACCATGGAGCCTTAAGATGGCTCACCAACTTCAAACAACCGGAAGGTCAACTCGCGCGTTGGCTGGAAGTAGTATGTGCGTATGATATTGAAATAATACATAGAGCTGGTAGAAGCCATGCAAATGCAGATGCACTTTCGCGACGACCTTGTAAACAATGTGGTAGAGAAACTGAATGTGAAACAGAACTTGCGAGAACTGATATCGGTCGAACTTGTGTTATTGAATTGACAGACACAAATAACAATGTTGAGATTAGAAAGGCTCAACTCGAAGACCCGAATATCAAACCGGTGATAGAAGCACTTGAACGAGGTACGAAACCTACAAAGGAGGAAATGTCACCTCTGTCGTACAAAACGAAAGTGTTATTAGGACACTGGGAACAGTTAGAGATACATGACGGTGTTCTTTTCCGAAGATGGGAATCAGAGAACGGTAGAACTATTAGGAAGCGACAAGTATTGCCAAGGCAGAAAATTCGTGATGTATTAGAGGAACTGCACTCGGGTGCATTTGGTGGACATTTGGGATCCACTAGAACTTTGAAGAACGCTCAGATGCGTTATTATTGGGTAGGAATGAAGGCGGACATTAGATCTTTCATTCGTGAATGTTTGGCATGTAATAGAAGAAAGTCGCACGGTCGAAAACAGAAAGCTCCTTTGCAGCAAAGACGTTCAGGTAGTCCAATGGAACGAATTGCACTTGATATTCTAGGACCACTTCCCACCACTGAAGATGGTAACAAATACATTTTGGTAATAGCAGATTATTACACAAAGTTTGTAGAGGCTTATGCCATTCGTGATGAAAAAGCCCATACTGTGGCTCGGAAATTGGTAGAAGAATTTGTCTGTCGTTACGGTGTACCAAAAGAAATACATTCTGATCAAGGTCGAAACTTTGAATCAAACCTATTCAAGGAGGTTTGTAAGATTCTAGGTGTAAAGAAAACAAGAACAACTGCTTACAATCCCAAGTCGGATGGGATGGTAGAACGCTTTAACAGAACTTTGTTGAATATGATAGTAACTATGATTGATCCTAACAAACACCAGCAAGACTGGGATAGATATATTCCTTTCGCTACCGCCGCGTACAGAAGCACCGTACACGAAACAATACAAGAGACACCAAACATGATGATGTTTGGCCGAGAAGTTACCCATCCTGTAGACCTTTCGTGCGAGCAAGCAACTTCAGAACTAAACACTGATTATGCTCAGGATCTACGAAACAGAATGGATAGTATGTACTCCAGGGTAACAGAACAAAGTGACAAAAACTTGAGACGACAAAAGCGAAACTATGATAGGCACACAAATGACGAAACATACACTGTAGGTCAATTTGTTTGGCTTCGCCATGACCAAAGAAAGAAAGGAATAAGTCCAAAACTAACAAACCGATGGGACGGACCTTTCCGAGTAATAACTAAACTATCCAATGTAACTTATCGCATTCAGCAAACACCCAGAACACCTCAGAAGATCGTTCACTACGATCGACTGAAACTATATGAAGGACCAGAACTTGACGCTTGGAAGAAACCAAAAACTCAAAGAACCATCATCGAGGAGACACTCAACGGAACTTGTAACAATAACAAAGACAACACCGCCGAACTTGACAGACGTTATCCCCAAAGACATAGACGTCCGCCTACTTATTTCTACTAATAAAACTATCATTTCTAACTTCGGCACATGAAGTATACCGGAACTCAAACGTCAGACCCCGAGGACCACATCGCAAAACTAATGGACAGGTGCCGCATTTCTCCCAAAAACAACCCAGACTCCTCACGCACCGAGGCCTGTAGTGAAACCCAGAGTTACTTTCATACACTTAATAGTAGGGAAAGTGTTGCCCGGGTCGTCGAGACTCTCCACCTTCCCGGAGGAGGGTTCTACACAAGATTTGAATATAAAGTTCGGAAGTTTTAAATCATTCTCTACCCTATTCTTGTCTCTTTTATCTTCCTATCAACTTCTTCATCTTTTTCTATCTCTATCCCTATTTCTTATAAATGACAAAACTCTGTAACGCCACTGATATGATTATTGTGTGTATATAAGTCAAATTGAGCATTACTTTGATAAAGACTTCATGGGGAGGCCAAATTACACAGTTGGAAATAATCTTTTTGAGGTGAATTTCAACCAAAGAATATATACGTCAAATTTTGGCAGGACAAGAGATGTTATTTGAGTAAATAAATATTCGATTAATAGACATGTATATGCGTCTTAGGTGATTGATTGATGTTGTTGATGATGATAGGACGTTCCTATCGGGTGATGGATTAAGTACATGAGAGTTATAATGTTTAAAGGAGATTAGTGAGTTGTACTAAAGAGCATCTCTTATATCCTACCAAATAGACTGCCATTTTAAGAAATTGAGATTACAATTTTATATTGTAGGTTTGTGAAATTAAACCTCAGATGTTGATGATTGCATGTTCGTTTTGTTTATATGAAGTCATTATTACGGTGATATTGAAATATGGATATATTATGTATATAGTAACAACATGAAATGCGAGGACGCATTTTATGGAGAAGGAGGCTGTGTAACGATCCACCCTCACAATATTATACTTGTAACTGATTTCCATGCTAGCTGTCATATCTTTCAGTATCTGAAACTTCTGAAACATGCAGCTTGAATCATCCCATCCTTTCTTTTCTCAATCTTGTCTTATTTCTGTCTTTTCCCCTCTATCTCCCTCTCTCTCTCTATGCTCTCTCTCTCTCTCTCTCTCTCTCTCTCGCTCACTCCGAGACCTTGCATGCAGCCAGCCTATTTCTCATCATTCCTTCACATTCTTCATTTATAGGTAAAAATTGATCTCGATTAATATTATTCCAGAAGTACCGCTGCGAGTTATAGTCTGGATTGTGTGTGTTTTGTGTATAAATACCTGCTTACAAGCAAAAGTTTCTAGTTTGAAGAAGTCTAGTATGAACGACTTCACGTATAAACACAACCGGAAGCATACGCGTACGTTGCTTCCGACACACACTAGATCCAATCTATAAATCGTAGAAAATGCCTAAGAATTCATTATGTATGAAATATGTGATTAAGTTGTATATTTATTCAGATAGACAAACAAATTATCCCTAATATCATATTATTGTCTTAACAATCTCTTGTCAAAAACGTAAGAGAATTCGAATTTTGTACTTCTTTAGTTTATTAACCAGGATCGGAATTCAGGTTGTGCGGTTGACGCGCATTATATAAACAAACAGTGAATCCCAAATTCATGCTATGAAATATTTGTTTGTTAAATTTCTGCTCTTATTACAAAGGAGAGCTTGAAAAATGTATCTTATGCCTTGTATAAAGTTTCAAATAAACGCATTGTAATGTTTCCATTACTATAGCAGTGTAACTTTTGGAATAAATAAGCATTTAATATTGAATTAATAAAGATTTGGAACTTTATAAGGACCGATTGCAATGTGTACGAGCGCATCTAGTTATCTAGCTATGTGCATGATCGCGGCGTTGCTTACAGCACGCGCATAGATTTCCCCCACGTACGCATGATTTCCCCCACGTACGCATACAGTGCATATATAAAATAGATTTTTCGGATTCGTGGCTGATTCGGAAGATTCAGTCGCCCAACAAACTGGTCCAACGGCGATTCGGCAGAATCGCGCAACAAATTGGTCCAAACGTCGTCTCGCAAGAGCCGCCCAACAAATTGGTCCTAACTTAACACTAAACTTTAAATAACATTTACTAATTCCCTAAACTCTCCTTCATAAACAAACAGGTATAGTTCCTTAGTTAATTTAAAGTCCATTACCAATTTACAGTGTTATAAACAATAAACAGATTTTATAAAATAAGTATTAACTTGTGTGAATATATATATATAAAGACTTATTTGAATTTGTAACAGTGGCGATAATATTATTGATGTAAAAAGAAATGATTAAATAAAAATGAAGTTTTTGTTTTTGTGTTCAAACTAAAATCTTGTCTCAAACAAATGTGTTCTTCTTTTTGAGTATCAATTTAGTTATTCCATATACCTGTATTTCTATAGTCATATATTTTGACTGAAACGAGCTAGGATTTTATAGAAACATCACTTCTATCTTTCTTCCACGAGATATGGCCAACAATACCAGGCTCGCCGTGAGGGAAGGTAGAGGTGATGCGGTCGACGCCCTCAACGAGGGTGACGGCCGGTACAGTACTCTAAAATGCAAAGACTCTCCGGAGTCATACATTTTGCACAATAGAAATTTTAGTTATTTTTTGAAAAATTGTTGGACACCAGTGGTGGATCCAGGGGGGGGGGCCTGAGCGAATTATCGGCCGGCACGATTTTCAAATTTTCGGGAGCAAAAAAAAAAAAATAGTGCTCACAAAAAAAGGTAAAATTAACCTTTAATTTTTTTTTAAATACACCTTTTTTTTTCCAGGGGGGGGGGAGCCACCCCACCCCCTGGATCCGCCACTGGTATAACGGGTTGGGGGGGAACCAATAGTAGTTCGTATCAAAATGGTAAGTAGTAAATGCAAAGTACAAACAGTGAATCGTTATAATATATATGTTGTCAAAATACACAAGGCACGTGTATTGCGCATTCTTTGTAATTAAATGCTTGGTAATAATTGTGCATGAGTCATATAAATGTTTATATTTCTGGGGGAAATGCAAATTAAATACGCAGGCGAGCTATAACAGCAACATTGTTTTTGCACTATATCACGTACCACTTTTTAAAGATGAACTTTGACGAGTCATCCCATATATGACTGTCCACTTGTCATATTATCAAACAGATTAAAAATTGTTACCCTTCCAAAGTTTCGAAAACCCAATCCAAATCTTGATTGTTTTACGATTGATCATGATGGGGTTTTGGGGGGACATATAGATCTAGAGAGATCATAGAGATATGAGAGAGATCTAGAGATCTTGTATTTAGCGCCAGCTACGACATTTTTTAGACAATTGTTTACAGAGCAACGATCGACGCCCAGCTTCAGCAATGTGAATTAATTATTGCAACTGTTGGTTTTTTTTAAACTCATATTACGCAAATATCATGGGCTAATTTAAGGTGACAATCATAGCGATGGGTTTTAATGATGTCGGCATCTTCAGATGGTTCAAATGCTGGTAATGGCACAAAGTTGGAGCCGATATATCCACGATCTACGCATGCACAAATAGCATATGAAGAATGCCTGAAAAATCAAATAGCACAACTCCTCGTAGAAAATCAACGGGAAGCTAAGGCAATCGCGGCCCACCCCAGGCCCAGCACCGATGGAGATGCAGGTTTGAAACCGACGTCGAACAATAAATCCCTAGCATTTAACAATCCCAGTCAACGTCCAACCGCTGACGATACATCGAATGTCAAATCGAAAACACAAGGAAAGAAAAATGAAAGAAGTACAAAAGATGAACAGAAATCTCGTAGTCGAAGTGGGAGAAGGAGACGACGTCAAAACATCTTGATGGTCAACACCTCGAAAGCAAGATCAAGTGGAGAAGTTTTGAGAGTTAGTCTCAATGAATTAGGATGGCGTTGGAAAGAGGTAAAGAGCGAACATCATTTACTTGCCCAGCTAGCCGCTAGGGTTAGGGTTAGGTTAGGGTTAAAAACAGACAACTTGCATGATTTTATGAACTAAAGTCACTTGTTTTGTTATGTATAATTAAATTGTCATGAATAATGAAAGGGTTAAATAGATCTAGACCTAGAGAGTAGAGTCTATAGATTCTCTATGGACTAATAACAATCATTACACAAAGACAAGTCTTGACAGGAAAGCAGATAATCATGGAGTAAATATCCTGATTAAATGATCATACTCAAACTCTCGAACTCAAAGTCATACTCGTTCTTGATGAAAGTGAAACAAACTTCTCTCAGTCTCAGTTCATTCATTGTCATACATTACTCGACGCAACATTTGCATTCAGCTGCAGCAGAATCACCCATCTCTGACTCTTGAGTCGTGGTAATGGTATTTCCATCCCTTTTCTTGCCCAAAATTACTTTCAAAGCAAACAAAAGTCTCAAAAATTTTGAAGTAAAATTTCGTAGACTTTCCTCAAAATAATAAACTTAAATTTCCTTTGAACAGCAGTCGCGGTCGAGACTCGAGTATCATTTGACAATTGTCTGCAATTTAAACTTTGCCGAGAAGGTGATAACACTCAAGGTTAAACTCTTGAAAATTCCATAATTTATCAACTCTCCATGCCTTTTGTACATAAAATTTCACAATTTTTTTGTTTTCTTCATATTTATTTGTGTTCTTAATCCGACTTCATAACATGTGAAGTAGAATATCATTTTGCATTCTATATCTTGCTTTCAGGGGAGTACATTATCTCAATCACAAGAAAGAAGGAAAAACATGAAATTTGATGTACAAAAGGCATGAAGAGTTGTTCACAGATGATGTCATCAAATTGAATACCGTCCACTAGTGACTAGTCATTTCAAAAAGCTCTTACTTCCTTATTCCTTGCCCGATTTTGTTCAAATTTTCACTGATATTTTTCAAATATCTTAAACTTTACAATAAAAGTAACTTAGTATGAAGGTTTTGGTTTCCTTTAAGTGTTAATGATTAGTCTAGATTTCTATTCTCTAGCCAACTATTTAAATTTCTTTGTCTCTTTTACTTTCTATATTTAGATAAAAATGTTGTTTACATCAACGTATTTCATGAATTCGCTATTATGAAAAGCAGACCTAGACCTACTACCAGCACACCTACATGTATAGCCGCCATCTACCCTGGCGACAGGTGGGTAGATCTATCAAACTAACCCAGACCGAGACTAGAGGTATTATCTAGACAATTTTTTTTTTTTAATGATTTATTTAGTTTAGAGTATGCATAATTTGGCTGCTTTTTTAATGTTATCACAGGTGCAAAGCAAGTCCTTAAATGTCTCAATGTTCTTTCTCTTCCAATTTAATCAGTCTACTGGCAGTCAGCGCATACCGTGTGATCTCTTCTGGAATGGGGTATCCTTCGATGATTGTGAAACTAAACCCCTCGGAGGAATGGTCAATAAATTCCCAGGTAAGAAAATAACAATAATTACATGTTCATCTTAATTATCATCAAATTGGCAAGAAGAAGGTGAAATAAAGGAGTTCATAATAGTATACAATACATACCTTTACCTTTACCCGAGATTCTGGAAGAATGCTGTGTTCTCAGCAGTCGGGCTTCCAGTTCAATTTCATTTTCTTCCTTCTCGTAGTTGGGTGTCCTCTTGGTAAGTTTGTCTGCCTCAGTTCTGCGTCAAGTATTCTACTCATATGGGGAGAAGAAACGCTTGTCCTTCCATACTCGATCCAGTCTGGCTTTAAAGGCATTCACTGTGGTAGCAGTGACTACATGTACCTCTTCAGGAAGTGTGCTCCAGTCATTGAATGCTGCAGTTAATTCCCTTTTTTTTAACTTTTAGTGTGTTTAGTTGTTGTAGTTGAAAGAGAATGGGAAATTAATACAATAAATTAGCCGTACAGTACATGATGGAAACTTTTCATTCATCAAATTGCAAAGTTCTTTTCTTACACTTCAGAATCTTTACATACATGTAGCTTAGCTCCCTAAATATGTTTTTGATGACAATGGAACTATTACACTACAAAGATATTTCCTACCCATGAATAGATATGTACATGTAAGCTATCTCCTGTAATTAAACAGTACAGTGAAACCTGTACCGGTATATATTTGAAGACTGCTCAAGGGAGACAAGAAAAGCAACCCATTTTAGGCAGGTGGTCTTTATGTACAGGTTCCTTTAGAAGTTTAGTACATGTGTTCTTGAGAAACCATTTCCAAGGGAAGTGGAAGATGCTGTCTTTCTATAAAGGTGGTCGCTAAAGCAGGCTTGACTGTACTAACGATTCATGCCTTTTAATTACGAGTTGCTGGTATTAAAAACTGAGGTGTTGCAACTGTGAGTGTGCTGTGACCGTGAGGTTTCTTCTAAGAACAAATTTGTTATTAATTTTTTTATTTATGTTTTATTGATCATTCATAATCACATTTTTACAAACAATCATAAGAGTAATTACAGTAAAACTTCTAAGAACAACTTCCATATTTACTAACAGGTCTGTTGGAACTCGTACGCAAGGCCCAGCTCTCCAAACTACTGCATCAAATGAGACAACTCTTCCCCGATGAATACAGCTTCTACCCACGCACCTGGATCCTTCCTGAGCAATACCACATTTTCTGTGCGGAGGTGGCGACCTTCACCCAGAAGTACCCTCGAGCTAAGCCAGTCTTTATTGTCAAACCAGATGACGGCTGTCAGGTATAGACTGCCAGATTTTGACTCAATCAAAAAAATCTTCCTTTAGCAATACATTAATCTCCATTTTCCTGTCTCCACCCAGAAGATTCTAAGTATAACTTATCTCTAAGTTGGACTTAACATTTATGGAAAGCCATTAGCATCTATGAAAATATTTGTGAAAGTTATTTCAAAAGGCATATAGTGTTGATTTAAATCATTCACTACATATTTTCTATTATCAAGGAGATTTCATGTTCTTGTTGTGGAATTTATTTAAAGTCTAAAATACTTGAATTTTCGCTTTTGAATATATTTCATTTTAAGGCTACAAATGGCTCTCCATAGTTTTTAAGTCCAACTTAGAGTTAAGTTCAACTTAGGATCTTTGTGAAACACCCCCCTGGTGTTAAGTAGGTACAGGTCCAGGGGGGTGTTTCATATAGCTGTTTGTAAAGTTGCGCATGACTTTACGAACGACTTGAATATGAAGTGCCTGATAGGATGCCCAAAGTTTTTCCTGATGTTTTCACAAAGTGTGACTATATTTCCAATAACCTCAATTAAATTATGGCAAAAAATATACTTTGTATTAAAATGTTTCTTATAATAAGAATGTTAATCTACATCTGCACAGTTCAACTTTAGTTGATGCAGTTAAAAAAATGATTGAGCATCCCATTTGGCTTTTCATATAGCAGTCGTTCGTAAAGTCATGCATAACTTTACGAACGGCTTTATGAAACGTCCCCCAGGTATAAAGGAATTCCTTGAACGCTGAAGGGACAAAAAAACGATAGTCCAGCTGAGCCGGGGTAATATTGGAGGATTTGGAGCACCTTGAACACCTAGCCCAATATTGTTTTTTTAATGTTTTTGGTGCAAGACAAGGACAAATACTAGATCTGAAAGGCTGTTAGTGTGGTTGGATTGGCACGTGTGCCCTTGTAGAGTGACTATTGAGTATAATAACCTAAATTTAATTTATTGTGTTTCAGGGCGAAGGGATCTACTTAATCTCTAACCCTCACCATATGTCCACTACCGGCCTCACTAAGCCTGCCGTTGTCCAGGAGTACATACCAAGGCCGCTCCTTCTAGAACGCCTCAAGTTTGATCTACGCATCTACGTCATGCTTGCCTCCATCGACCCACTCCGGATCTACATCTGCAAGGAAGGCATGGCTCGGTTCTGCACCGTGCCGTACCAAGAACCGACCACGCGCAACCTCCACGTCACCTACATGCACCTGACAAACTACTCCCTCAATAAATTCAGCAATAACTTTGTGCACACCGACTCGACGGATCGGGGCAGCAAGCGGACCATGACCAGCGTGTTCGGTACCCTGGCCAATAGGGGCATGGATACCCCACGAATGTGGGAGGAGATCCAGGAACTAGTTGTCAAGACGATCACGGCCATGCTGCCCGACCTACGTGTTGTGTGGGAGGCGGAGTTTCCTCCAAAGAGATCCAACCCAACGTGCTTTCAGGTAGTTTCGTTATCTGGCGTATTGCATCATCGATATCTCAATTCTGAATTAATCTGTAGTGAAAGCAAGAGGTTTAAAGCTCTTTGCGCCTACATGTCATCCTTATACATTTCTGATTTAATAAATGTTGGCTAAGTATGTCATTTTGAGGCTGTTCTCTGTGGGTTATCTTTAAAATGTTTTTAATGGGCTATTTCATTATTACAAAAAACAAAGCAAAAGACGCACCTTTATTTTCCGGAACAAAAATCTAATTAGCCATCAAATAGAACTGAAAATCGATTTACATTCCCATGTTTAAAGAGAAGGTTGAGTTCTGGGAAGAGGTTAAAAATAATTTATGAGCATTATCATTCTTATTATGCAAGTGTGGAAGAACATCAGATAAGCCATGTTCCCTGAAAAGCATGGCTCTTCAAATGCCTTCATATTCTAAATATGTCATGTACATCGTAAAACTCGGGGGGTAGGTTTTTTACGCCACGTGTTCGTGTAGTCCCATATACATCTTTCTGTGTACAGTGTTTGTAACTTTACCAAGACGTGGCCAATTTCTTATCATTTTGATGATTCCAGAACATTGCAATACACACAAATTCTTATATGCTAGATGATCAACCTTTTCTGGTCGATTCCACACCGTTTCTTTCACAATGCAATCGCATGACCAGAACTCAACTTCATCTTTAATACTAACCATGCAATAATGCAATGTTCATCTTTCGGATATGGAAAGCAAACATCAAAAATGTATTTATGTCGGCATAGAGCTGATTGTGGACTTGTATGATATATTGATTTCTGTTTATCCTCAGTGTTGTTTCCTGCATGGGATAAGACAAGCTTAGGCCTCAATGTTTAAATGTCCAAAAAATATTTAAACCACTGCTAATTTTTGTGAAGCTAGGTCACTGGCTGCCTCAGTACATTTATCTTCCCACTCTAGAGGGTCCCCCTCCCCCCCCCCCCCATTCATTCAAGTGTAAAGTGAACTTAGTGTAGCAATCACCAAGAAATAGTTGTTCAATATGTCAGTAGTACCATGTCACAACACTTTATTAAAGTTATGAGCTTCAAATATTACTTTTGTTTTAAAAGAGATTTTCTAAGTTGAAATATACTCTCAATAAAAGGGACTTGTCAGTAGAGGATGCGGCACACCTGTACGCGCTCACATCCACGGGAAAAAAATACTCAAAAAATTTTGAGGGCTACTTTTCAAGCTTGCTTGAATGAAAGTAACACTCTTTAATTTGTTTTGCATTGAACTCTATGCACATTTTTGGGGGCTCTTTTTAGCATTTCGGGGGCTAATTCGTCCTGAGCCCCTGTGTATTTTTTTCACTGCTCACATCAATAGGGCACTCACGGAACACACGTCAGACATGTGGTTCATTCATGCGCACTGTGTTATGTAATTCTTTATTTTCATCATACTTCTTATCCATTAGCCCATAGAATGCCGGATAAAGTTTGGATTTGACGCATATTCTAGCTGTACAAAAATATATTTTTAGATGTGGACAAGGTCCGCGGTTCAAGTCCCGCCATAATGTCCTTTGGCAAGACATTAATCTACATTTGCCATACTCAACCCAGGTGAGGTAAATGAGTACCTAGCAGGAATTAACTCCTTGAAATGCGAGTGTGCCGCAATGGCAGGCATGTTGAGCCGGGGTAATAATTACCAAAGCTCTTTAGAAGCTCATAGAGATGTTATAATGTGATATGCGCTATGCAAGAACAGAATATTATTATTTTTTTGTTAGTGGTACGCTTTAATCTTTGGATGTATACACTATAGTCCTAAACCATCTCTTGCACTTTTGTTTCTCATACTAGATCATGGGCTTTGACATCCTCCTGACGAGCAAACTAAAGCCCGTCCTGCTGGAGGTCAACGCCAATCCTAGCCTGAGACTGGACTTTGAGCGTCATCTTCCTAACGGTCTGGTGGAGATCCTACCTAGTCCCGTCGACGAAGAGATCAAGATACCGCTCATCACGGACGTGCTCAGGCTTCTGAGACCAGGGAAGTCCTCCAAGGGCCTCAAGTAAGATATCCTTTTGTCTCGCCCACAGCAGGGAAACAAAATACTTTGAAAATTTCGGGGGCTAGTTTTCAAGCTTGCTTGCATGAAAATAATACTCTTTATTTTGTTTTGTATTGAACTCTATACAATTTACGGGGGCTCTTTTCTGCATTTTGGGGGCTAATTTGCCCAGAGCCCCCATGTATTTTTTTTTCCTGGCCCACAGAAGGTTCAGACGAGACTTAAGCTTCGTTTGGAGGTGACGCGGCAAAACTGCAGCGTTTTTTTCTGTGATGACATGAAATGAAATGTATTAGCTTCACATTTCTGTTTCTTCTATCACAGAGCTCATGGAATATGCCGGGACACTTATTGCGTACAGTTGTCAACTAATTTATACATGTTAAAAAGATGGCAGGTTTTTCTTGCGGCAGCTTACTGCATGGTATCGGAATGACCCTTATGGGGTCCAAATGACCTTGGTCAATTGTCAATCGACATTCGAAATCAGTTCAAATATTAAAGGGTTTATCTGCAAGACTTTTTTGCCCATGTGATTTGTTATTATTGAACTTTTTGTATTTATGTTATATGTGCACATATTTGTGTGTTATTTCTAATTGAAATAAATAAAGGAATTGAATTAAAAATTAATAGGAAAAGTTGCATACACTTGCTTACAAATGATTCTCATCCTCTGAATAAGCCCTATGGGATTGAAATGACCTCGGTCAATTGTCATTCGTCATCAGTGCATATATGTTCAAATTTATCTGCAAGACTCTGTTGTCAATGTGATATGTTATTATTGAACTGTTTATATTAATGATTTGTGAACATATTTGTGTGTTATAATGGAAATAATAATAATAATAATACTCAGTTTTTATACAGCGCTTATTACAATCACTAAGCGCTTCTAAGCTTGGAGATTATTACAGCTAGCTTTAGCTGTGCTGCCATTACGGTGCTTCTAGCATTTCAAAGAATTAATTCCTGCCAGGTACCCATTTACATCACCTGGGTTGAGTATGGCAAATGTAGATCAATGTCTTGCCAAAGGACATTAATAAATAAACGAATTGAATTGAAGTTCATGGAATTGAAAATTGATATTTAAAAAGTTGCGTACATTGTCTTACCAATAATTCTTGTCCTCTTGCAGGAGTGCAGCGAGACGAAACCAGATACCGGTGGTCAGTATGGATGCAGGAGACATCCCAAGTCATCGACTCGAGGTTGAACCGACGTCCGAAGACGAGGAGGACCCCCTCTACGACTCGTGCTTGGAGGAGATCTGGCCGCGCAAGTTCAGCAGCAATTACGAGCATCTACGCATCATGGAGCGTGTGGCCGCATTCTTTAATCTCTTCCTTGGGGTGCGAGGGGCTCATCGAGTGGGAGCCACTGGCTTTAGGACCTTCTGCAGGTACCGTCCTCATTCGGTTACTCTCATTAACCCATTTGCAACTAGAGATTTTGTCAAAATGGCCTATTGCTCACTGGATGATGTTGCGATATTGCTCTCATTTTGACATTGTTCTGAGCAAAATGAAAATGCGCTATTTTTCTATGCAGAATCCTACTGTAGACATCGTAAGGATTACGCATGTATTACATTATCACGGTAGACCCTAGAACAGATACTATAGCGCCTTGAAAACTGGCTTTAGGACCTTCAGCAGGTACCCTCATTCAGTTGCTCTCATTAACCCATTAGCAACTAGAGATTTTGTAAAAGTGGTATATATTGCTCACTGGATGATGTTGCGATATTGCTCTCATTTTGACATTGTTCTGAGCAAAATGAAAATGCGCTATTTTTCTATGCAGAATCCTATTGTAGACATCGTAAGGATTACGCATGTATAATATTATCACGGCAGACCCAGAACGGATAATATAGCGCGTTGAAAACGAACATGCGGTTTTTGGGCGGTTCAGTGTGTAAAAGGAGGGGTGGTTTAGTTGCTAAAGAGAATAAGGCTTCGTTGAAATATGAAGTACGTGGTAAGCTGCCACGTTTGTTTTATGATAACGTAAAGTGTACCGTAATACGCTTCACTTTTTAGTATCTTATAACACTGAGCTAGTCGAATATGTGCAGGACCTGTTTTGCGCGCGAGTGCCATTCATTTACTGATAAAAAAAATCCACGGTCATATCTAAATTTGCCTTAACCCTATTTAGCCCGGGGGGGGGCTTCAGAAGCACCCCCTCGACATTTTTCGAGATAATTTTTTAACGCAAGAAAATCTTGCACTGAAATTTTGTGACTTTTTTCTTTCGAGTCTTGCGCATCTTTTGAAAGAAATTTTTCGAAAATCGGACCTACCATTACAAAGTCACGTGTCCTTTTGTCTTTGCATGTCAGCCCGAAAATCGCTCATTTTTGTGATTTGTGTACAAAACATATGGAAATCTCATTTTTCGAATAAAGAGATAAAACATTGGTTATTTGGTCTTGTTTATAGTTTAGGGTGTTTATTTTGGGGTCAAAATAGTTGAATGATAGTTAGAAATGAAATAAAACAACAAAAAAAATGAAATACATAAGTTAAAAAAACAAGGAAATACATAAGAAATTATCAAAACAATAGATAACATAAGGAATAACCCTGGTTTTTAAATTTTTTGTGTTGTATTATTATTCCAAATGGTCTAACAAATATATGTAGTGAGAAAGAATGCCTAAATATGAATAATGTCTGATTTATGGGCAAAAATGTGAATTTGATGACCTTATTTGCATAAATTACCATAAATATGCAAATGAGTGAGTTTTTCAAAAAATTGAAATTACCATACTATTCTATACACTTCACTTGACATGTATGCAAATTTTCGCGGCGATCGGTCGTTTCACGGCCGAGATCATAGGGGGGGGCCTGAGAAGCCCCCCCCCTGGGCTATGCAGTTTCAAAATAGCCCGGGCTAAATAGGGTTAACTCTTAAGCTGCCACCCATACAATGCACCCAGTGCCACAGTGCTAATCTCTATTGTGCCAGCAACAAAGCCCCTGCGTGCCAAGTTAATTTTAGGGTTGGTTCAAGTGCGTGTTTTTAAAATCTTTACTATGTTTATAACTTCTCATTCGTATGTTGTATAAACAAACATTGTACATGAGAGTTGTAGGAAATTTCACCCTTTTTCTATTGATACCAATATCATTTCATGAATGTGTAATTTTGCTGAGGTAAATAAGCACTATCAGTGAGTTGTCGAACCAATCCGTCGTCTCATATGGTTTCTGTATGTAGTAAATATGTCCAGTGCACACAACAAAGTACCCTCCTGTTGCATCACCATCTCTCGCACCAGATCCGGGTCAATGAAGCATGCCCGTTTCTTGCGATGGGGAGGCATACTGATGATATATGATATCAAAAACAAATCTCTAAATTACTCGAGAAAATCCAATCTGACTGTTGTAGACGAAGACGCGTAATCGAAAGCCGATAATCTGATGCACGCGACGGTACTTTCAATAGCGCTGCAAAAGCACTCAACACGGTGCAATGGGCATGAACAATAACTGTTATTACATCTGCGCGCTAGCGCGCACAAAGCACCGTAGCGGTGGCTCGCTAGCATGAACGTGGCTTTCAATCGATATATATATATTTCAAGAATATGCACTGATGTCCTTTGGCAAGGCATTATTCTTCATTTGCCACACTCGACCCAGGTGAGGTAAATGGGTACCTGGCAAGAATTAATTCCTTGAAATGCTAGAGCGCTGTAATGGCAGCTAGGCTAAAGCCAGGGTAATAATAAATGCACCTCAAAATAAAATTTCTAGATAAACGGCACTATAGAAATGCCTATTATTATCATTATTGTATCTTTTCTTTGTTTGGCAGAAAATGTAAGCTGTGTGGAGGTAGCTTCTCCACAGCCGCTGCTGATATCATGTACATCGATGTGGCTCGTCGTTGGAATGAACGAACCTGTGAGGGCGTGGCGGCCGGCATGTGCTTCGGCGCTTTCCTAGAGGCCTTCTTCCTGATCGCGAAGCGGAAGATGCGGGGAGAAACCCTCTGCGAGAGGGTCGTGGCCCTCGTGGAGCACTGTGAGGTCAACTTGAATGACTATCAAGACTGGGACACCAAGAATCCGCGCCCCGCTCAACGTCGCCTTGGTCGACCTTCCATGGCAGAAAGGACTCTGCCACGAGGGAAAAACAGCTCAGAAAATTGAAATGCAACTACCGCAGATGTGCTTTAATTACAAAAGTAGGCTCAGTCAGTGGCGTAGCTGTAGCTACAGGGGAAGAGGGGGGCACATTCCCCTCCCCCGTCATCGAATGACAAAGAAAAAGAAGGAGAGGGATAAAAGAGAGAAGTGAGAAAATAACAAGAAAAGGAGAAGATACAACTGGTGAATAATTCCTTTGATGCTGGTGCCCCCTCAAAGGCTGGACATGTGCTACTCCACTGGTTAGGCCTATGTTGCTTTATGTTAAGTGCATCATCATTTATTTCACTCGCAGTTTTCCAATGCAACTGTGTGCTTGCTGGCCTATTGTTGCTTCTTGAAAAAGCAATCTTTGTTTTACTTTAGCAAGTTTGATATTTTGGGGCAGATAAATGGTTTCACTGTGTGAGCTTGCCTGTGTCAGTAATTTTGAGATTGGTTCAATGATGGATTTGATATGTTTGGTGCTTTACGTTATGACTCATGTATTTCAATGTGCAATGTTTATTCCGTCCTTTGCTTCGTTATTTTTATTTGTTGTAAATAATTATGCATCTGACATCATTTGAAAAATTATGGATTCACATAAGGCCAGTTATGATAAAGAACCTATAATTAAGAAGCAATATATGTCATTCTCAGTGCTATCTAAAACACAAGCTTTTTTTAAACATTGTCGCCTCAGGCTTTCTAGCTTGGCAACAAAAGTACAAGTGTAAATTTGCGTTAAAGATCAAGAAAAGGGGTATGTGCATATGTGTTATCCAAAAAAACTTACTCATTGTGATATTCTTTTTGCATTTAGTTAGAATATTAAAGAGGATTCAATTATAAACAGTTTTCTTAAATGTGCTTTGGAAGCTGTAAGAAGAGTGATTTGTGGAAAAAATCAGTTTTCCTCATTTTTTTTCAGAAATTTAGATTTTAGTCGCTTTTGCTGATGTTTTATTTCGACATAAAAACAACACAAACATGTAAATTATATGTTCAGAAACATTTTCATCTTGGAGATGTTTAAATTTGGGGAATCGGTCAATATTTATTGTGATTGATAAATCCTGGAAGTATCAACACCTAGCTTACATACAATTTTTTTAATGAATGCATTCTGAGGCAATCTTTTCAGGCTCGTGTACTAGTCTTTTAGATTTATCCAAAGTTTGTGATATACCGGTAAAGGATTTTTTTTTTTTTTTGGGGGGGGGGGGGTCTGCTTGGAGCCAGAAGGATGTTTAAGTTTTTTAAAGACAGAGTTAATGCCCTTCTGGCTCTGAACAGATTATTTTATCCCTTTGATGACTTTGACCAACACTGTATGACCATGATGACTAATGTGGAATAACAAGTGAATTGTCGTTTGGTCTACAATCAGTTCGTCTACTACCCAATTTGTCTATTTCGTAATGGTCTGCACCCAGCCCGTCTACTATCCACATGGGTGTAATAATCATTGAATCATATATTATGACAATCATCAAATGATTATTAGATGATATGGATAGTAGACAAAATGGGCATTAAACAAACTGGGAATTAGGACAAATGAGCAATAGACCAAATGGGAAGTAGACTTATTGGAGATTGGACCAAATGGAGATTGGACCAAATGGCTATTAGCCTAAATGGTCATTAGACCAAATGATGAGTAGACAAAATGATTATGAGACCATGTGGATAGTAGACAGGCAGGGTGTAGACCATATGGCAATAGACCAATTGGGTAGTAGACTTATTGGAGATTGGACCAAATGGCTATTAGCCTAAATGGTCATTAGACCAAATGATGAGTAGACAAAATTATTATTAGACCATGTGGATAGTAGACAGGCTGGGTGTAGACCATATGGCAATAGACCAATTGGGTTGTAGACCAAACGGTTATAAACCCAATATTAATCACACATTGCCACTTTGCTGTGCTTGATGTTTGCCAGTTCACAGGTTTGTACTTACATGTATAATATAATTTAAGAATTTGAAGTTGAGTAACGGTTTACAGGTATTTAAATATCTGGTTATGGGAATGATTGCAGTGAACTCTCTCAGGTTGGCCCACAAGGGGGTTTAAACATGTATAGCAGCGACAGGTTTGAATATCAGCTATAGGTTTGAAATTTGATGGTACAGATTTGAAAATCAACAACAGTTTGATATTCATTTCTCAACCAAAATTTATTTATGAATTATTAGTCATAAAATGTGTTTGAAAATGCTTCAAAATATAGATCAGGTTGCACCAAAGTGCGTAGAGAGAGAAATAGAATGTTTGAGACCTTAAGCAGGCCCTAGCTGGAGGCCGGCCACAAGGTTCACATGCTGAAAAGTCCATACTCCTTCTGCATTCCAGTTACATGTTTGAACCTTTGTTTGTGGGCCACCTTGATTCTTTATTGAGAGTATGGAGTGAGACTTGACATTGAATGGGCATATCAAGTTGAAGTGGGGTTCTGCTGTGTAAAAGGGAAATCAAAGTGAAATACAACAAGTTGAATGTACATTGTGTAATCTTGTCCATATGTATGTACTGGAAAGATATATCTGTAAAATGATATTTGAAGGCAGAACTAATGTATCCCAATGCTGGTTGGTGATCAGGTGTTCCATTAAATGATAACAACTTAGGAAAAATAACTCATGACTATTTAAAAGAAATCTGAATATGAAATATGACAGAGAGAAATGCAAACTGTGTTTAAACTTTTTTTTTAATATCATAATATATAAGAGAGAAAAGAACAAAGGATGTTGCATTGGCAGACATGGCAAGTAATGCTATTCATGTTTTTACTTAATAATAATTCATCTTTATTTAAATAAAATACAAATAAAAATGTTGAATTGAAAATACCCAGTTTTGCTGCTAGAAGAAAGAGCTTTTACAATTATCATGTCTTTATTAAATTATTTCAGAACCAGTTGATTTGGTTATTATGAGGTAAACTCTAAAATCATTGAATTATCTCTGATTTTTTAATTACTTTTCAGTGGTGCTCAGGTAATGTAACTCATATAGTTGCCGTTTTGAACTGTTGTTTTAAACTCTCTTGTTTTCTATTATATTTATGGAATCGCTACCAAGTGCTATTTATTATACTTTTACTCTTTTTATATCATGATTTTAATATGTATGTGTGTAATGTGATATGTTTTCGGGAGGATGTCTGTTTTATTATATGTACATCTATTGGAGCCAGTAGAGTGTCAACTCATATACTTTAAAACAGAGCCGGTTAATGCTAATCTTGAGGTCTGGTATGCATGGGCATCGTTTGTCGAACATGGCTAAAAGTTCATTCTGGATTGTTTACCCTGCAGTAGATCGATTGTTTGAACCAGTAAAATAAAAACACACTCACAAAAACTTGCTAGAAATCATCTTCAATAACACCACAACTCTCATTTGCACAATCCAGAATAAATCATTGCAATTTTGTACTATGTCCCATTTGCAGGCCAAAAAAATGAAAAGGTTAAATTCCAACTGCATTTGAAAGATAATACTAATTTAGAACTTCCCTAAAAAAGGTGGGACTTCAAAATGTCTTCAAGTGGGAAAATAACAACTTTTAGTTGTCAAATCTACTTAGGGGCTATAGAGCCAATAAGTAATAATCTTGATTTTCAGACCATTGTACTGAATGGTCATACGTTTTATGCTGCGCAAAGATTCAATCAGTTTAATTTTGGCCATCACAAGAAGTGGGTTATTGATGTAGACAAATGCTCATGTACCCTTTACAACTCATTTCATGTATGTTATTACCAAAGAAGGAATAAAAGCCAGTCAGTCACTCAATAGTGTCTGCCAGTGAAGTCTAGCAAGTAAACGGGTTTCCCTGCATAATTTGAATATGAGGACACTGCTAACGTTTAAATTTCACAGATAGGACATACATGACAGATTCATAATTACTGCAAAGTTCTACAGAATTTGAGGTTGGCTGCAAAAGGGACATAGTACCTTTAAAATAGGATGCCCTTACCAGAGCTCAAGATAAGCTTTAATTTGTAAAGTTTTGTTTCTCATCTGCCATGTGATACTGTATGACATGAGATGATTGATTACTGTAACAGTAATCAATCATCTCATGTCATATAGAAATAGAACAAACACCCTTCTGGCTCTCGACATCAAGTGTAATTTTTTCAAATAATGGCATATACGTCACTACTTCTTGTTTGTAAATATAAATGAATTATTCTTCATGATGTATGAATAATTGTTTACAGATTTGATATTTATGGTGGAAAGCTAAATCATGTCACTTATCCATCTTTGTAAATATAAATGAATTATTCTTCATTATTTATGAATACATTTTTTACAGATTTGATATTTATGGTGGATCTTGCAAAGCACTGGAATAAACTCACATCTTCTCAGAAGCATATGTTTCATGATTTATTTTTCCTGAGTCTAGTGCGCTCTTGATATTCATAGGATAATGAGACGTCTATAAAACTGAAAGGTAATGGCTTATCCCTTTCAGGACAGGGTTTTATTTTGTAGGGCTAAAGTGATCACACATTGTTCTTCAAATTGGCAACATTATTTTCTTGTAATGCTACATTGTTCAAATAAAAAGCAATGTCTGAATACAACATACATGGGTAGACATTTTGTGTAAAACCTGAAAAAAATTATTGACAAACGATGATTTCTAACAACTCAATATGTTGCTTATTTAGAAAGGGATAGTTGAGTTCTGTTTTCAGACCGCAAATGCCTTCAAAGTGCATGTTTATTGCTCTAGTCATATCTTTGACATTTCAAGTGCCCTTTTAGGACCTAAAATTGCTATGAAGGTAATTTTAGACCCCAAAATGTGTGAAATTTAGCCAATATATCATACCAATTTAGCTCTACTTTTTTAAAAATACGGTGACCGTTGATTAATTAATTAATTCAAAATAACAATGCATAGTTTCGTTTTTCAACGGCTTTTTCAAATTATCTAATATTTGTGGTGGTACGCAAGTATTAGAAATCGTTATATTTATGGATATTTCAGCCGTCTCTGAACCGATTTTGATCAAACAAAGATGATTTTGTCATTTAAATTGTATGTTCTTTCAAATTTGACACTCAGTTTTTCATTATCTCACAACAACAAAAATTTGTGTAGCGCCCTCTGCAATAGAACTCAACTATCCCTTTAAGGGTTTTAGAGATTTCCTTTTTTTTGTTTAATAAAGTCATTCTCATTTCATACCCAATGTGGTCTTGCAACAAAAATGGACACAATATGTGCAGGAATGTTTGCCCTTTATTTGTATGCATCTGGTATATATTTTTGGAGGCTCTCAATAAACAGTTGCTGAGCCAAACCACACAATCTGCAAGGCTTGCCCCGGAAGGGATAGCCTGGATTCATAACTTATCCTTCGATACTCCATGCATAGATGTAGCCATCATTGTGGCACTGCATGGTGAGGGGCGGGGGGACATCAGGAATACAACATCATAAATGGGGATGGTGTGAAAGGGGGTCGTAACACCTTCCTGTTTTCTTTCCTGTCTCATTTTTCCCTTTCCCCCGTTTGACTACAGGAAGATAACCCCTAGCCCCCCCCCCCCCCCCTCCATCTCCCCTTTTTCTACTACATTCCTTCAAAGTAAACATGTATCTTGCATATTACTTTTGAAAATACATCGTGTGGAAACCAAAAGATAGAATGAAGCAAGATACATGTAATACGTTTAACAAACTTGTTGCATGATTTGTGAGTCCTGAGGATATACGTTCGATCTGCACATGCACATTTGTAGTAAGATAAATAATGGGAAAATAATTTTTGTTTTCTGAGCAAACAATTCCAGTGATCTAGAGATAGGACGGTCGGTCATGATCGAGCTAAAAAAGCCTTAGTCAAAGGCATCTATAGAGGACTAACATGCTTAAAAAATAGTTGTAGCACCCCTATTACACTCTTTCCGCCTCTGAGTATTATGTTCAAGTTCAAGTTCAGTTTATTTCACATACATCCAATAAAAAAAACTTACAGCATTTGCCAGGGTGAATACCAGAAAGAAACTGGGGGAGAGAGAGGGGGAGAAAGAGAGAGGGGGAAAGAGAAAGAGAGAGAGAGAGAAAAAGAGAGGGAGAGAGAGAGAGAGAGAGAGAGAGAGAAAGCGAGAGAGAGAGAAAAGCGAGAGAGACAAATCTACTGGCAAAGGGTCTATAGACTTAAAAGAGGGACATATTCGTCAGTGCTGGAGAGCATTATCAGCAGAGATGAAATTTCAGAAAAAGATAGATCTGCATTAATAATCTTATCCATTTCAAACATATTTCAACAAAGATTGATAGAGAGTACAACTCCAACTTTAATTTGTAGATATATACTGCTATGATTTCGTAAAAACAACTGATTATAATAAATACGCAAGTGTCCCAGTCTGACTTAATTAGTAGAAAATGTGACTTATTCTAACCAAACTAAAATTGTTGGGCCAGTTGGGGAAACGTAAGCAATAGAAATCGTCACAATAATGGACGTATATGTTTGTGAGAATTATTGTAAGGGAATTTCTTGTGTTTTGAAATTCGTGGGAAAATCCCTTCCGTTATTGTGACGTCATCGTGCGTATCATATCCGGAAAGTACAAGCTAAGGTCACATCAAATTCAGAGTCGTGCTGTCACCGTACTCTTTTGTAAATTCGGGGGATTTTTAGAAGCATTTTAGGAGAGTCCCGTAACTCTACCCGAGAACTCTACAAGTTTGCAATATATCCATTCCAAATTCCTGTCTAATAGAATGATACACTTGTTAGATTAAACGTGTGGACAAGAACAGCAGTGACAGGACAATTTCGTTTTCATGTACATCACCGACTCCGGCTACCGACTACGGTCATCACACAACACGTCTACGGCAAAGCGTAGGCGCGACCGCCCAGCGTTCTAGGTAGTACGACGTGGTTCGTCCTCCGTCGTACCTCAATCATTACACGTTGTCATCAATTGGAAGCAGTCCAACTTCATCGTTTTCTCAGACGCGTTATATTCAAAAGAAAGAAACATGTCACTTGAAGATCCATTCTTCGTTGTGAAAGAGTGAGTAAAACTAATATAATTATTAATGTTTATTAATATTAATCATGTTGTTAATTTTCTATAAAAAAAATCTGGGCACAAAATTAAACAAAATCATGATCTTATTCTTGGCATTTTCTTGGTGGTAGTCTACCTACACAGTACATGATAACTATAATTCCCCTCAATTGTGGGCCCTGTGTTGTAAAGATACATTACATTACATTACATTTACAGGGCCGGGCCCTTTTCTAACAGTTTAACGTTAAAATTTTACAAGCTCAAACAAAGGCCACTGGAAATGGAAGTGTATACATTTTAGCCCAATTGTTCAAACTGGTTTTGACCCTGTTTACATTTGAGGATTGATTAGATGAGCTTTATATATATGATAAGGGATCTGTTGAAGAGCCCTCTGCAAGTTTTTAGACCATCTGGGCATCACCATCGGTAATTCAGATGATTCAGGTAATTTTATTATCAAATTTGATGTCATACAATATTACTAGGTCTACCCCTCCCCCTTGCCCCCCCCCCCTGCCTAACAGTTGACCATCTAACAGTTTTATATATAAATAATACATTACATTTACATGGCTATTCCTCTATTCTTTGCACAATAGAGAGGTGGAGAAGGCCGTGAACACATCGGAGGGACTCTACCAGAGATGGACTCAGCTCCTGGAAGACACAAACAGTGTGAGCAAGGAGGAGTATGACTGGACCATGAACGAACTCAGGAATAGTCTTAGGAGTATTGAATGGGACGTAGAAGATCTAGAAGAAACCATCAATATCCTTTTTAGAATCCAATCTTTTATCTTAGAGACAGGTTGTATTTCAAAATTTAAATTTAAATTGAGTTTTGTATCTACTATTTATGTTTAGACTCTAGAAATTGCAGAAGGCTACCGCAAGTTTTTTTTACACTAGATTTTAGAAAATCATCGAAATTAAGTAGTATTGTTTCTATCATGATTCATGATAATCATTCAGAAATGCCATCAACTTATGAAAACATGTTTCCTTCTGCAGCTATTAGTCATCAGACTGTGCTGTAAACAGCTGCTCAAAATCTTTGGATGAAGTTAACTTTGAACCAAACGGCTATCTTGAATCCATCAGAGACTCTTCCTTGTTCATTTAGCCTAGAATGTTTATTCAATTGTGTCCAGTTAAGGTTATCTCAGGCTTACTATTTAATCTGATGAATCCAGTTATGATTCATTTGTCATTAATTGAATTTGATACTGATCTTGATTGATCAAGATAATTCAGCAAGTCAAATCCTTTTTTTCCTGTCCCTTTCCACTTCCTTTGGTACATGTACATGTATATCCACCATTACAATCTACCATTACAATCTTTTATTTTTGCCATGCGTGAGTGAGGAATGTGCTGCATTCTTATCTTCTTTCTTACTCAAAGCAAACAACACTGGAATATACATGTATGATTCTAATATATACCTTATGTTACCCTACATGTATGTTATTGAACACAAAACACATATAACTATGATCATACTTAATATACTGTAGTTCCCAATTGCCAAGTAGCATGTCAGGCAGGAATGTGACAGAAGAGGCCAACTAATTCAGATTTATTGCTCAATGTTCAATAGCAAACTTGCTTTCTTTAACCGTTACGTCACGCATTGTTGAAGCCAATCCAAGGAAATTCAGGATAGAGCCCAGTGATTTGGACACGAGGAGACTCTTTGTCACGCGGACCAAAGATAGAGTCCGGGAGATGAAAGAGCATATGAGTAGTCCAGGGACCAAGACGAGAGAAGACAAGAAATCAAGACAGGTATATTCCAATGTGTTTTCTTTTAAAGTTGCTTATGCGTGGGTATCTAGAGAGCAGCACACGGACGTACGCATGGGAGCGTAATACCCGTTGGCTCAGTGTTATGTAGTGATCGCCAAGTTGCCTACATCACGAACGACTATATACCCATGCATGAAAATCTCTAAAAATATGGGGGTGTTTCACAAAGACTAGGACCGACTTTAAGTTGGACTTACAGTAACTATGGTAGGCCATTAATGCCACTAGTTCCTCTAACCATTCCTGGTATTGGTTTCTCAAGGAACGTACAAATCAAGGTCACAAGTCTACAGAATTTACATTTTTGTATAGATCATTATTGAAGGAAAAAATATTATCTAAAGGTCATAATGGTGAGAGCAACCATTGGCATGAACAGCCTGCCATAGTTAAGTCCAATTTAAAGTCAATCTTAGTCTCTGTGAAACACTCCCCAGGGGTGGTATTCTGAAATTGATGTTATCTCTTCAATATGTTAGTAAAACATTGTTAACTGTCATAGCAAAAGTAGCACAAGTCATCGGTTAATGTCTGCCCAAAATTGGTCGCATTTGCGTTAAGTTAAAACGCAAAAACCTGCGCAAGCACCATTGCTAAGTGTTAGTTCCGCACATTTTGAGTCTGTTATGACAAATAACATCATTTTGCCTAAAATATAGATATAACATCATTTTTCAGAATTCAACCCTAGATATTTTCACAAAATGTTACCACAGTTTTTAGGCAAGAACCTTTTGTGAATCACTAAAAGCAAATTTTGGGTCGGATGTGATTCTTTTTAATTCTGGCTCAAACTCTCGCAAATTGTTAACGACAGCGATTTTCACAGCAAGAATCTTTAAGCACATTCGACAGTCTGACTTGGGTTCTGTGTGTGCAGTTTTATGTTATTGTATATTTTCTTCATACTCCTTATCCGTTAGCCCACTGAATGCGAAACAAATTTTGTTTGGTTCATTTTATACATTCTAGCTGTACACAAATTATTTTGTTTCGGTAGATCGGTACACTTTAACTCTGAAATTGAAATACATGTATTCAACTTTGCATGTGACTGGTTCCAATCTTTCCCAACAGTCTCTGTTACCCAACGGTCCAGGACGGCCGAAGCACAAGTACAGTCGACTAGAGCAGGAGGCTGAAGATGAGAACCAACGATTCATCAGAGATAGCAACCAGCAACAACAGGTATACCTTATACAATCTCTACTTTTGCATTGAAACACACAATATTAGAAAAAACATAAAAACTTCTTGCATAGGGCATTTCACTTAATATGAGTGGCTCTGCTATTGGTCTCTTTGAATATACAGTGAGCACCAGTTTTAACTGACAAACATGTACATTTATGGTGTTTTATTTGTAGATGTGAATTTAAACTAGCAAGAAAATTATCACTAATCCATTACTGATTAATCTATATACATAGTGCTTCACCAATTTTGGTAGAGGTGTTGGGGTCTAGTGAATACGTCACCCGACTGTGGATCACATGGTTTGCAGTTTGAGTCCCGCTGCGGCACTAAAGTCCTTTGTCAAGACATTAAAGATAAACTCCAGTTCTGGTAAAAAAAAGAAAATTAATTCTCACAGAATCAAACGAAACTTACACTGAATGTTCAAGATTACAAATAAACGACATGTGTCAAACAATTTTGGAAGAAAATGTATACTGGCTGAGTAATGAGCATAGAAAGACAAGGAAATCAAGGTAGTACTAGCCCCGACACCATGCGTGTTGTCCAATATATAGCTTTCTGTGTACAGTGCTTGTTACTTTACCAAGACTCAGTCAAATTTATTATGATTTTGATGACTCCAGAACCTAGCAGTGCACACCAATACTTACATGCTAAATGATCAACTGTTTCTGATCTTTTCCACACCTTTTCTTTCACAATGCAATCGCATTACCAGTACTAAAGGTTATCTTTAATCTGCATTTGCCTCTATCTAACCGGCTGATGTAAATGGGTAGGGGGTACCCTGTGGGAAGAAATTTTCTCTCGAATACCAGAGCTCCTTATCAGGGTTGCTCGGCAAATGCCAAGGTAATGATAGTACACTTAGAAACATTAGTATTAAGTGCTATATAAATGTTAAAGGTACTATGTCCCATTTGCAGGCCAAAAAAATGAAAAGGTTAAATTCCAACAACATTTGAAAGATGATACTAATTTAGAACTTCCCTAAAAAAAGGGGGGCTTGAAAATGTCTTTAAGTGGGAAAATAACGACTATAAGTTGTCGAATCGACTTAGGAGCTATAGAGCCAGTTAGTAATAGTCTGAGTTTTCAGACCATTGTACCAAATGGTCATACGTTTTATGCTGTGTAAAGATTCAATCAGTTTAATTTTGGCCATTACAAGAAGTGGGTTATTGATGTAGACAAATGCTCATGTACCCTTTACAGCTCATTCTATGTATGTTATTACCAAAGAAGAAAAAAAGCCAGTCAGTCACTCAATAGTGTCTGACAGTGAAGTCTAGCAAGTAAACGGATTTCCTTGCATAATTTGAATATTAGGACACTGCTAACGTTTAAATTTCACAGATATGACATACATGACATATTCATAATTCCTGCAAAGTTCTACAGAATTTGAGGTT
The DNA here is from genome assembly GCA_035222895.1 of Strongylocentrotus droebachiensis. Lineage (NCBI taxonomy): Eukaryota > Metazoa > Echinodermata > Echinoidea > Camarodonta > Strongylocentrotidae > Strongylocentrotus > Strongylocentrotus droebachiensis. Next base: position 422,488 of record JAVYIG010000583.1, on the reverse strand, counting down.
GGCTGCAAAAGGGACATAGTATCTTTAATATGTATTATCATTTATAAGTTTACCTTTCAGAAGACATTGAAACCATATTTCTTGTTTCTTAATCTTACAGCTAATAATGGAATCACAAGATGATCAAATAGATAGGGTAGCGGACAGTGTGGGTGTGCTGAAGAACATGAGTCACTCGATAGGGAACGAGCTTGATGAACAAGCAGTGTAAGTTTGCAAGATTTATTATTGGTGTATGTTACATTTGTGAATATTATGCTATGTTATGTATGACCAGGTCTATACTTATCTTCGTACAAGATGATAAAAATGTACATCAGAGTTTTTCAACCAAAGGCATTGCTAGGGGTGCCACAAGAGAAATTATATTATATTGAAAAAAATATATTTGTGAAAACAGCAAGATGCCCAAGCATGGCCAAAGATGCGACCGCAGCAATCACGTGCTTGCAACATATGCAAAACCAAAGTGTGAGGAGAACTTTGGTCTGTTTCGCAAACGCTGACCGTGTAGAGATTAAGTCGCCGACTACCGTTTATCAAGTCCATTCTTTTACGTGCAGTTGTCCAAAAGAACACGTAGATGGCGTTAACCAGTATTTGCCAAGCTACACTCTCTTTATCATAAGATGACGTACAAAGTGAAACAAGCAAAATAGCTTAAACAGCAAACAAATTTATTTGTTACCAAAGGAATGTCACGTTTGTCACTTTAAAATATTGAGGTCATCCAAGCAGGACAGTAGACATGAACAATCATGATAATGTACAATAATGTACAAGTAGGGGGTAGCCTAGACACATAATACAATTTGCAACATGCATTAAAGCCCATGCACGCCTGCTCCCAGAACGCCCCAAAGCACGCAAACACACCTGTGCCACGCCCCACGCCTCCCCTGCAGTGTAATTTCGCATAAATTAGTTTACAGTGGCCGTTCCCAGCAACAACCTAGCAACAACCGATTTATGCAAATGACCCCTCTCTCTTTCTCTTTCTAGGATGTTAGATGACTTCTCTACGGAGCTGGAGAACACGGAATCTAGGTTAGACGGCGTCATGAAGAAAATGGCCAAGGTCACAAGAATGTCAAATGGTGAATACCTTCTTTCTGTCATTCTCTTCATCTGTGCTAGAATAGATGATACATCTTGTATAGCATGTACACAAGGCCAAATATACGTGGGTGGCATACATGTAGCATCAAATTTCAGCCCAATTTGTGCATTTTACGATAAAAGCACCAAATTTATAACACAAGTCCAGATTAACATGTTCTAAGCAAAACTAACTGTTGAGCCACCTCGAATTCGGCCCCTCAGGCCTGTTGTGTCCATTTTAAGAAATGCCCTCCTTTATGGTACTTTTTTTCCTGTGCGCCTCGTCCAAACTTTATACATCTTATATTTTAGCAAAAGTAAGGTAGAGAAGTACTTTTAAATCATAATTTTAATTATCAGGCCGAAAAAAATTCAAAGAAGTTTTAGGTACATGTACCTGCTGTTTTCAAATTTATACAGGTTTGAACTTCAAACTTAGTGATAGTGTGTATCAGCATATGGAGAGGAACTGATTATTTTAGGGTAAGTACGTCAAAGGCCGAAGGCTGAATGCTATTAACTTATGGGTTTTTAGCCTCGTTCTAGTGAAGTAAAATGTAGGCACGGGCATATCAGAGATGCAGTCCAGTTTTTCTTGTTATTCCATCATTGTATTTGGGTTGTTTCTTTTGTTAGACAAGCGGCAATGGATGGCGATAGCAGTGCTTCTGGTGGTCATGCTCATCGTCATCATCCTGTTCTTCATATGACACTTACGACACGACCGTCTCCAGGATTCCATCTCAACCTGCCACTGGGAGAAAGCCTCTTCGGAGCCACCGAGGGGTGCAAACTTTCCCCCCTCATCCATGTAAAAGACTCCTGAAAGGAAATGACTCTTTGAGGAAAAACAATCTTGTGTGGATTATACCATGAACCCCTCTGTCAAGGAATCTCGGTAGGGGTAACTGATGTACCTGTATGCTGTAGGAACCAACTACATTATGCAAACTGTGCTGCTCGTGTGGTGGAAGAGCTTATTATATTGGACATGAGGATACTCGAATGCAGACAGCATCAAGTTGATTGAGGATTAGATGATAGTACTAAGTATGACGAATATGCTTTCATGTTAGGTACTAGTGTTGCACTGAAGTAGTTTTTTATTTTCATAGTCGCAGCTCGCAAGTTATGCCTGTTTGTGCATGTACAATGCTTTGATGATCAGAGGTACAAGGCTTTAAACAGGGAGTATTTTTTTTTGCATTTTATTACATGGAAACTAGATCTGATATTGCGCATCCTGCTAGCTTGAGGATTCATTAGGTATACAGTCAGACCTGTCTTAGTGGCCACCTCTCGGTAAATGCCACCTGTCGATAGTGGCGATGCAGTTTGCCTCCCTCAAGAATGAAATGTACCTTGTAGAAACTGTCTAGAAAGACTACCTGTCTACAGTGGCCACTTTCTCTATTTCTCTCCATTGGCCACTTTCTCTATTTCTCTCCGTTGGCCTTAGTAGACAGGTTTGACTGTATGCATGTACACGTTTGCAGACCCTTGTATTGTAATGAGGGGAAGCGTGTACCGTATGTGGACTCTGCAGGTGATTTTCAGTGTTTTGGACCCTTACTGTCTTAATGATAATAATAGCATACCATAGTTATATAGCCCATATCACAAATATGTCCCTTTGGGCTGTAATGGAGAGAAGGAAGAAAAGCGAAAAGATTCAAGATGAGTGAGATACGATCAACATACTTCCTTCAATCATCGGTTGACATTAGAAATTATTTCTAAAATGACTATTATAAAGACATGTTTTTTAAGTTGTCAACAGTATCACAATTTTTGGATATATTCATGTAATTTATTCCAAAGCTCTGCTAATGCAACCCGAAAAAAGATTCTGAACTGAAGAACTTTTGTATTTATGTGAGGGATGCATGTTGTAAGGAGGGATATTTTAGGAAGACCCGAGGTTTCTGTTTGGTATGTACTTATTGAGTAAGCGGTTCTGTCAACTACTGTACAAAGGAGCCAATCCTTGGACATTTTTTGTCGCTTTCTTGGACAACCTTCGCTCCAGTTACATGTAGAGCTATAGGAGCATAGACCCAACTACCGGTAGGAATAATATGTGTCAAAACTGTGTGAGTGAATCCCTTGATATTTGTGAACTTCAACGTGGGACCTGTCTGTTCTTTTTCAGTATTAACCCTACAAACATTGCATGGGGCTCCGTCCACGCAGTTTTTATGTTTTTCTTATTTTCTTCATACGCCTTGTCCACTGGCCTATAGAATGGTTGTACAGGTTGATTTTAGTTTGATTTCATACATTTTAACTGCACACTGCACACAATAAGTAATTGGTACTATTTAAAACATACATATCTACTTGAGTGATTCAAAGTTATCACTTGAACCCCAATATGTACATGTATATAATGTGCTGTGTCCAGGTCCAAAAATCTACATTTGGCGTCAAACAATGTATACGAGATGCCTACAGTATGTGTATGCATGGTGTCCTCATATTTTTTAGCAATTTAACTTCATACATGTTTTAACATTATTTTATTCTCCCATGACAAACTTCTTTTAAAGATTTGTTTTCTTCAGATTACTGGCTAAGCTTTGTTTCACAGATATGATGTTAAAATTTGTTTCATTTGTTTTTAATGAAATTCATGTTTACACACATGTACATGACATGATCATAATTTCAACATGATACATGTGTATCATAATATGTAGGAACATATACATGCTTTCTGTTCGACATAAAAAAATGTGCATGGCATCTACTTCTGATCAATGTTCCCAGATGCCAACTTATTTGTGCTGCCCTCTAGTGGTGAATCCAGGGAAGGTTGTGTGCTTTTATAATGTTCAGTATACATGGTGTACATGTATATTCCACTGACATCCACAATTATAAAATGTATTTCAGAGTCATTAGGCCTTCAGTTCATGTGGTGACCATAAATATTTTAGGGTGCTCCACAAGTGTATTCTACATGTAACAACGATAGGTTTTAATTCTAATCGTATCGAAATAGTGTATGAATAAACACAAGACTAGAACAGAAGAGTGGCATGACTTGTCTAGTTAAGGTCCAATCTACAAGTGTTTATTCCCAAACCATCAGAGTACCAGTACTTTATCTGTTTAATACATACAAGTTACCCATACAGACCGGTAATGATGATGATGAGTCATAGTGCTGGAATGTCCACTACAGTTTAACCATGCAGTAGGTCCATGGTTTAACCATGAGTCGTAGTGCTGGAATGCAGTAAGAGAGTCGAATGAAACTAGATTCAACCCAATAGTGAATTACAGTACATGTTCAATATACAGACTAGCATTCCAATACACTACACAAGTTTATATTCATTTCTTGACCAAAATTATCTTTAAAAAATTAGTCTCAAAAGGTGTTTAAAAAATGATTCAAAATATGGCTCAGATTTCGCCAGAGTGCATCTACATTGAAGAACCTGAGAGCCCCTAAGCAAGCCCTCAAGCCAAGCCACAATACGCTTCGCATGTACCGGAACATGTATCAGTATAATACTTCTTCCACGTTCCAATTTCACATGTTTGAACTTTTGTTAATGGACTACCATGATCAAGAGCTAAGAAACTTGACATATCACATATGTTTTTTTAAATATATGGTAATAGCTTTTAATTTTGATGTGTGATATTGTGTTTCTGCACGTTTACTTCTCTATGTGTGGCCTTGGCCTTGGTGTTCATACACAAAGTGTTGAACGGTTTTAATGTAACTCTGGTCAAAGACATAAAAGTGACAAGATCTTTTTTTTTTCAATGAATACTGTACAAGAAAAAGTGGAAGTTTCAGATATAGTGATGGCCTGGGTTCTTTTGAGAGCTACATTCTAAGATGATTATTGTTTTAATTTGATAATTAATGGGAAATGGAATATGAATTTATTTACTAATAACTGATTATAACAGTAAAACAACATTTTGGAAAAAATCAACCAAAGGCACTTTCAATAGCCCTGTAAAGTACATCACCTATTAAAATGTGCCAAATATGACAAGTGACGTATTAAATAATCCGAACATGATTTCTATTGGGCATACAAAAGGGTATTGATAATGCCCTCGTGTCTTATGGTTAATTGTTACTGACAACCTGAGCCTAAATTTGAATTTAATTAAATTGAAGTATGTATTGTCTCTATTCCAGAATTGTTTTCTTCACTTGGAATACAGGGCCATTAGCTATTTGAATTATAAGTAGAAGCTTTACTATCTACTAATAAAATGAAACTCATAACTAAAACTGTTTATACATGTGCATTATATATTCTATTCAATTAGCCATTTCCATTTCTTCGATTTAAAAGGCATTACATTTCAAAAGTGAACAACTATTTCCTAACAAATTCATGTGTACCATTATAGCCTCAAGTGTTATGCAATAGGCGTTTAATAAATAAATGTACTGTATATTGTGATTGTCATATCTGTAAAGCCATACACACTGAACATGTATAGGCTACAGGAAGGCGGGTGATTGTGCTATTCTCTATGATATATGACAGCTTATGTATGTTATAGCCATCAAAATGTTGTTACTAACTGATCCAAGAGAACCTATTATAATCGTTTCTCCTGCCATTGATACAAATATTTATACCTGTAGGTACACTTTATTTTATGAAACAATATTAGAATATAATGCATACCTTGACCGTGTACTCAGATCCTTTTTAAAAAAATGTTGTATTGCCCTTTAGGTGCCAAAACATGGGTCGGTCGGTCAGAATATTTTTTTCCTCTTCCTCTTTGGGCTGATATTTCTCAGTTATGAATGCAAGGTAACAAAACAAAACAAAAAGCCGACCGTAGTTTCCAAGATTTTCAGGTCGGTCGCGAAGGGCAATACAACATTTTTTTTCTATTTAACGCCTGACTAGTCATGTATAGATAATGCCGAGTGTTTTGCGTGTACTGATGTGAGTGTATAAACATGTTGTATGTATGAATGGACGATTGTACAAAATACCTCACAATGACGAGGTACATTTATGTTCAATAAGCGTGATATCTGTTGCTTGTAACTGCCAAATGAAAGCATTCGTTACAGAGATGTAAACTATACCGCTCCAAATAAATGCAATGCATTAATTTGAGTTATATACATGTATAATATACTTTGTCCATGTTTATTTTGTGGTTGCTTGTAGAATGATGGATTTTTTCATTGCTGAGAGAACAAAATGGAAGAAAAGAATGTGGGAAATGTTTTCTATAATGAATATTAAGAGTCGTGCGCACAAGTGAAAACATGAAGAGGAAGTTTGAAAGCAAATTATGGAATTTTGTAATGCATACTTCGACCGTGATTTTCTATCATGTTTTCAGCGATTGTTAATCATCAGAAGTCCTAAAATAAGCTATGATCGACTATTGACTCTCTTGGGCCATAATATACATACGGTTCCGGGATCATGCCAAGGTATTTTGAGGAGGAAAGATTAGTTAAACAAAACCGTAGATGTACAAGTCTAAAATATACAAACAAAAATTATCGTTATTGTGTCGGGCCTATAGGCCTCTTGCCCGGATTTCCTTAAATCTTTCTATGCTCATTACCCAGCCACTATACATTTTATACCAAAATCGTTTGGCACATGACATTCAGGGGCGTACGCAGGGGGGGGGGGTTCAAACCCCCCCCCCCCCCTTTGGTATTTTTATGTGTGTAAACCCCCCTAAAAAAACCTAAACCCCCCCCCCCCCCCTTTGATTTTTTTTTTTTTTTTTTTTTTTAATTATAATTTTTTTTTTTTTAATTAAAAAAAAAATGCCCACGGCTGACCTAAAAAAGGTGACCTTACCCCCCCCCCCCCCCAACGAAGAAATATGTAAAATTTTCAAATTTCGAGACCAAAAAAAAAAAAAAGTGTCCGCTTAAAAAAAATAATACAAAAAAAATACATCTCAATGCCTTTTAAGAGGTATTCAAGTACCGCGTGATTCCATTTGATTTCCATTTTTGTTGATTTTTTTTCTTCAAGCATTCAAAGATGTTTCTGAAAATATATAAAGAAAAAACGCTAGGATACAAGTATGTTCCTAGAAAAAAGAAAAGTTTCTTGAAAGGGTAAGGAGACCGTTATCTTAGGCTTTGGATATTCTTTGTCCTAGCACAGTTCATGGACGGTATATGGAAAAAAAATGACTACAAGAAACAAGCAATGATTTTATTCCATAATTTAATTTATTCATCACCAATGGTTCACATAGCATAAAATATTTTCTTTACGCCATGTTTTGTTAGATTTATCCGGCAGTAAAAAAATAAGTTTGCTTGGAAAAGTATCACTGAGTTTGTGCTTTGTTTGATTATTATTATTTTTATTTTGTTATCAATGAATTCAGAGTTTATCGGTCACAAGTACTGCTGATAAGAGAAACGTATGACTTAGTTATTGACACACCTATGACAGAGGTCAAAAGTTTGTTTCATAAACCAAATGATCATTGTTACAAGAGATGCTAGGGCCCAAGATATTACAGATGCTTCTAAGGTTTGCTGACATAGGCTGGTTTTCACCACATAGATGTGAAGAGCTATTACAGATGCTAGCATTGCAAGCATCACAAGAAACAAGGGTGCATGGCTTCTAGTAATCTTGATCCTTTGTGGGGACAGTTCTGCAACTTCAATGTTCTCCTCAATATCAAAGCCGACTGTACTTGCAAAGTTATTATTATTACTATTATTACTATTATTATTATCATTTTTACTGTTGTTGTTGTTATTATTGTTATTGTCTTTATTGTTATCATTGACCCAATCCAGATAAACACTGGATTGAAATGGAGGGTCATCTATCCAGGAGTTGTAATGCCAAGGAGTTGAGCATTCTTTATAAATGTATTTCTCGGTACGGTAGATACCCCCTGGTAGTTCCTCTGGCAGAGATTCTATGGTGAAGGTTGAACTCACTGATGTGCTCGACTCTGAGGATCTAGGAAGACTGAGATCAGGAGAACCCTCGGAGATCTCCTCTGAGACCATCTTGGGTTGGCTGGTCATCGGCAAGGTGTCCTCTGTGACCACCTTGGGTTGGCTGGTCCTCGTCAAGGTGTCCTCTGTGACCACCTTGGGTTGGCTGGTCATCGGCAAGGTGTCCTCTGTGACCACCTTGGGTCGGCTGGTCATCGGCAAGGTGTCCTCTGTGACCACCTCGGGTCGGCTGGTCATCGGCAAGGTGTCCTCTGTGACCACCTTGGGTCGGCTGGTCATCGGCAAGGTGTCCTCTGTGACCACCTTGGATCGGCTGGTCCTCGGCAAGGTGTCCTCTGTGACCATCTTGGGTTGGCTGGTCCTCGGCAAGGTGTCCTCTGTGACCATCTTGGGTTGGCTGGTCTTCGGCAAGGTGTCCTCTGTAACCTCGAGTCGGTTTGACAGGGTCGAGCTTTCTTCTGTGATGATATTTGCGGATTCGTTGGTCAGTGAACAGCTTTCTGCCTCTTCACAAGAAACCGGAAAGAAAACAGGACGAGACTGCAAAGATATGGAGGAAGTCGATGTCGGAAGGAAATGAAGACTGGGACTTGGATTGGCACTCTTTAGAGTCGAACCATCCAAGCATGGCAACGATTTTGATTTAAAGGGTGTTGCCAATTTGACCTTGTTGTCTGTTACTTCATTTACCCATGTAAGCTTCTCAGTTGCATCACAATCACCTGACGCTGCTATCAAACGTTCAGGTCCTGTGAGCTGGATGAAAGGTGTTGGAAGAACCCATTTCTTGGTGCCACTTACATCATGGCCGAGGGTATGACCACACAGGCGACGATTTTGTCCTTGTCGTTGACGTCTGTTGTATCGTCGGAATGGCGTCGCCAAGATTTTGACGAAAAGAAAGGCGAGTACGCCAGAGGTGACTGCCACTATGACGTTTGCAGTGGTAATGATAATGTTCAATACGTTCATTACCACTGCAGTAGCGAACTCTGAGTATGCAAGGTTGATATATAGGGTAAAACCGAAACTCAGGAGTCCTGCCAGACATAGCGACAGCCACATGAGACCTCCGCGTTTGATTAGGTCTTGTGCGGAGGTTTTGATGGGTCGAAGGGTAAGGGGATACACCACTTTAGCATCTCCTGAAGGTGTGATAGATATAGTGCTAGATTTGGTGACCATCTGGTAATCAAGATTGTGGGTCTTGATTGACAAAGGTATCAGGTATCTAAAAGAGAATAAACACAAATATTTTCACTGAGATCATGAAAGACCATTACACAATCATGTTCATTTATGCTGTACATACATGTTTATAGATTGTATGAATGCTAATGTGAAAATATATTTCTGTTTAATTACGAGACCTGCCGATTTACTGAGCATGACTGTAAAGAATTGTTATCGACTTCATTTCGGGCTATTTCCAACATAAATCAAAAAGTAGAATCACAAAATACGATCGTCTTTCTACTCTAAACTTTTTTCTTACATCGATAGAAGTGTGACATAATCGTGCATTTTACATCACATGGTTAAAGGTAAACTAATCTGGCTGATAACTCAATAAACTGTGCTTACCTCAGTTGAGATGCGGCGCTCTCACTCCATTCTGAATATTGATCAGGTGTACGATGGTATGTATCAAGACACGTGATCCGTATCTCAACCAATGAGAGGCGACTTTGTCTGGTGGGGAGAGGCAGGTCAAGGTCAGTTGTTCCGGATCGGGGGTTGAACTCAACCCTGTAAATATCAGACGGAGAGGGGGGAGTTCAGAATAGGGACAACAACTTTATCTAATAATGTATTCCGATTTCAAATAAGTTTTTTGATTTTTGATTTTAAAAATGCCATCATAAAAATGTAATGTATTAATTTGTTTCTTAGTTATTTGTTATTATCTATCTATTTACTAAGCTATCAATTCATTCATTAATTACAAGTGTCATTATTATTATTATTACTATCTCTATCATTGTTATTATCATTATCGTTGTGATTATTATCATTATTACTATTTGTATCATTATTATTATCATAATCGTTGTGATTATTATTATAATTAGTATTGTCGATCATTAATATTATTGTTATTACAATTATAACCATCATCATCATTATATTATTATCATTTACAAATTATCATAGATATGATAGTGATTTCCTATGGAAGGTTGCATTGAGCCTAGCTGCAAATAATTATCTGAAATAATGTATGAAGGGATACTTTGGAGATGTTCTTAACAGAATGCCCCCTTCTTACCAGTTACAAGATTTGCCGTTTGTATCAGTAACCCTGATGATGATGACTTGGTTCCTGAGCCGACGTCTGTTACGTAAGATAGCTGGTAAGCTCATCTTAAGAAACATCGTACAAACCCCAAGAACTGAAGGAGCCTTCTGTAATAAATTAAAAAAAATACTTCAACGTTCATGTTAGGATACAGAACAGGGGCGTACGCAGGGGGGGGGGGGGTTGGGGGTTGGGGGTTGGGGGTTGAGACCAAAAAACAAAAAAAAGTGTCCGCTTACCCCCCCCCCCCCCCCCCCCCCCCCCCCCCCCCCCCCCCCCCCCCCACTGAGCGACTTTTCGGCCGGCTGAGTCGTTGCGATTTTTTTTGGCCTCCTGTCTGCTTACCCCCCCCCCCCCACCCACCCCCCCCCCCCCCCACCCCCCCCCCCCACCCCCCCCCCCCACCCCCCCCCCACTGAGCGACTTTTCGGCCGGCTGAGTCGTTGCGATTTTTTTTTGGCCTCCCCCCCCCCCAAAAAAAAAGTGTCCGCTCCCCCCCCCCCCCCCCACTGAGCGACTTTTCGGTCGGCGCGATTTTCAAATTTTCGGGAGCAAAATATTTTAAACCCCCCCCCCCCCCCCCTTGAAAAAATCCTGCGTACGCCCCTGATACAGAATGTATATCAAACCAAGTATATACCTAAAAATTGACGCAACATTGGTGACAGTGTTTTGAGCAAATCACCGTTATAATAGTATGCTTTCTTCTACAGTAAGGCACATTATGTCATTGAATAATAAGATAAAGAAAAGATATAATATTTTTCGGGGTATTTGGAAAATAATTATGCTGAACTACCTGACAACAATTGTAAAATGTAAATGTGAATAATCTTTGGAAAAATAAAAAATTATGTCAAAACTTCTCCAGTTCCCATGATAACCTTTGAAAATGCAAGTTCGATTTGTTTACATGTACATGTTTTACAAAGATGTGAGAACATTTCAACAAAAAAAACAATAGGGAGATCGTATTCAGTAAAAAAAAAGTGCTCGAATGGGAATGTATTAAAATGCAGGCTATATTACCTTCGTAAAAAAACGACTGCGAGTACGAGGAGGACGATGAGTGGTGCATCAACGAAGATAAGTACTTGTTCAATGGTCACTCGACCTCCACACTCCATGACGTCAGCTACACTGGTCGTAGTCATCTTGACTTCCTTTCTGGAAAAATGACATTTTTGGATAAACTATAGGAATATGCAATTGAGGTCCAATTTTACGTACACCGCCCTTCTCTCTCTCTCTCTCTCTCTCTCTCTCTCTCTCTTTCTCGCTCCCTCCCCCTCTTCCCTTCTCTCTATTCTCACAAGAATATCGCTTCTTCTTCAATAAAACAGGCAAACAAAACGTTCATTATTGTATAATCATCAAAGCTGTTAAAAAAATACATAATGTATTTCGTGATTTTTTTTCTTCTCTCAATTACATCATTACTTTAAAAAAAAATAGTATTGCTTTACTTAGAGATGTCATAATTAGGTGTTTCATTAAAATGTTAATTTATCATCATTCAACTATTATTATCATATCTTAATCAGAATAAATAAGAATCATTATCTTTACCATGAAATGCCCGGATCCTATCAATAATCTCATAACATGCATAATTATCCCTTGACATTTCTACTTTTTTAATCTAATCCCTGCACTGTCTTGTATAAAATATCACTGAATGAAATTAAAATAAAAAAAAACCTCATACCTGTGTTTACTGACGGTACAGTTCTTGATTAAAGTTTCAACAGTTTCTTTGCTCTTGGAGCGTCACTTCGACGTGTACTGTAAATTGAAACTCTGATCACTTTGAAAATCTTGACCGTTTCCAAAACACAACCGCGGGTTGACCCTCGAGTGCGCATGCGTATTGCGCCTCTTGCATTGTGATGTCATATTTGATTATGACGCAAAAATGTGTACGCGTAATGATTATGACGTGTACATGTAGCTATTGTTTCTATCATAACTCTGCGTTTTTAAAAATATTTATTACACTAAAGAACATTGAAGAAATGGGTATGATATGAAATTGAAGGAGAAAAGTCCAACAAATAGATTTGACGTTCGAAAATAACATGTGCTTTGAAAATGTTGATAATTCTGTGAATATCACCCGAGCTTTTGACCTATGTTTTTTCAGGGCCCTCTTGCATTTTACCTTTGACATATTTACCTTTGCCTTTTTGACCTCTGACATTTTTACTTGTCTTTACAAGTGTTTTGTTAATGTACAGACAGGATCCCTTGGAAGATCGATACGCGATTTTAAAAGGGCCGTACTGTATAAAAAAGACTTGAATATACACGAATAGATAAATACATCAACAAAATAAACAAGTAATGAAATGAATGAATATATAAACAAGCTCTCTCTATTCTGCAACATAATGTATTGACATGTTCAGTGTGTGTTGCGTGATGTACTGTCCTTTCAATATTCATGCAATCATATTCTAATTTTCACAATTTTTTTTGAAAATTTGATTTCAATGCAATGCAATTCAACATTTATTTCCACTCAAATTGTAAAACAAACAAAAATTATTATACAGAGATAGTGTATATAATATAGATTCGTATTTTCATGTATATCGGCTTTCATGGTAGACCTATAGTACGTTTACCAAAAAAAATGTTGACCCATGCGGGGACCCATGTTTATTTCTAAGTATTCATGCTCTTCAATGTAGTCATCATTAAAGCCTATCTGCACTAGTTTAGCCAGGAGGAATTAGACCTTCCATGCGTGGTCACTATGACAGGTGGTTATCTCATCAAATCAGCTCTCAATAAGTAACATAAGAATAGGGGGATCATGGGGGATCAACGGGTACCGCTTAGGCATTGTTGCCGGTAGAGGGCGCAAATAGCCAAAAGTAGTGCAGTTCCGCCTTAAGTGATGTCATATTCCCTTTTTGTTATCAATACACTAGGCAATGCTTAACAAAAGAACTAAATGCCCTCCGATGGTTTTGTGTACGTGCCACTTTCATAGTATACATTCTTGTAACATTGCTTTTGAGAGCGTAAAATTCCTCAAACTTGACCGCATAGAAAAACTGAACTCATTTCTAAGAAATGGAAAAGGAAGGCAATCAAACAAAAAATCAGCAGTTTATCGGTAAATTTGAGTTAACGATATGTCCATCCTTCTGTTCAAACGTTTCCGGATTATGGTTTCACATTGTGACATCAAATTTACTTGTGATTTGATATCTCATTTCGAGTTATGATTAAGATGAAACACGAGATTACAATATTATAATGAATAAAAGGGCGAAGAAATATTACAAGAGGGGATCTTCACTTTGCAATAAGTTCATTTTAAGATAAACTTGAGTTCTGGTAAATGTAGAAAACAATTTTTCACAGAATCCAACGAAACTTACACCGAATTTTCAAGATTACAAAAAAAATGACATGTGCCAAACAATTTTGATAGAAAATGTATCGTGGCTGAGTAATGAGCATTATGAAGATAAGGAAATCCGGGTAAAGTATAGGCCCGGCACTCACTCTGTGTAAATGGGAGTTGTGGTTATTATCGAAGATGATGCCTAATAAGTTTTTGTGCGTGTTTTTTTTTTGTCACTGCATGGTTCAAACTACCAATCTACTGCAGGATAAACAATCCAGAATAAATCTTAGCAATTTTTTTCTCAAAATAAAATTCCCATACCACAGCTCAAGATTAGCTTTAAAGATACTATGTCCCTTTTGCAGCCAACATCAAATTTTGTAGAACTTGGCAGGAATCATGAATATGGCCATTATGTCATGTATGTCCTATCTGTCAAAATGTAAACATTAGCAGTGTCCTAGTATTCAAATTATGCAAGGAAATCCGTTTACCTTCTAGAGTTCACTGTCAGACACTATTTAGTCACTGACTGACATGTTTTTTCTTTGGTAATACATAAAATGAGCTGTGTCATGAGCATTTTGTCTACATCAAAAACCCACTACTTGCAATGGCCAAAATTAAACTGTTTGAATCTTTGTGCAGCACAAAACGTACGACCATTCGGTAAAAGGGTCTGAAAATCAGACTATTACTTAGGTGATTGCAATCATTTGAGTCGATTTGACAACTAATGGTCGTTATTTCCCACTAAAAACATTTTTAAGCCCTTTCGTTTTCAAGGGAAGTTCTATATTAGTATAGTCTTTCAAATGCCTTTGGAATTAAACCTTTTCATTTTTTGGCCTGCAAATGGGACACAGTACCTTTAATGTATGATTGCTAAAATATAAGAGAAACAGAACGGCGAAAGTTTGATGTAAATTATACCAATAATGAGAGAATTATTATTCATGTTTGACTTTATATGAGTTTAAAATCTACTATGCGAATCACAAATTGGCAATTTCGTCAGTGGATTGTGACATTGTCACAGACGACTCTCCCGTTGGTCGTATCCAAAAGGCATTAAGATCTGCTTTTCCTCCTAAAGTTCCTTCTCCTCTCGGATAATGATGGACATAACATCATTAATAGGTCCTCTAAAAATGAAAGACCCTCCTAAGTCATACATTTTGAAATATTCACATTTTAGTCATGTTGTGTGTTGAAACAAATGGGAAAGTTGTCTGGCACAACGTCACAGTGACATTATAGAGTCAGCCAATCGGGAGTGCCCATGCGTATAGTGATTACATTTTTTGTTGTTTAAGTTTCTTGTTGTTTGTTCGATTTTATTCAAACTTTCACCAGTCTGATTTCTTATTTTTCTGCTTTCTTTGTGATCGAGTAGATGTTTGTTTTTGGTTGGATTGTCCGTTTAAGGGATGTGAGGGAGAATGGTGATTGCAGACTAATCTTATAGGCCTAAGCCGTTTTTCTCTAGGCCACCCATGCAGTGTCCGCACTGTGAGACTAGGCTGACAGCGTGCTGCATAATAAACTATTGATTGATTCGGATGTATTCCATTTCACATCAATTATTGTTTGCACAGTAATGAACATAGTTGACAAAGTAAGTTCAAAATTATGAAATGAAACAGGCACCAACTGAAAAGTAAAAGTTGTTTTTTCTAGGTTCCCAGGAATAAATTGGTTCCGTAGAGCAGAGACTGCCAGAGCTAAGCTCCGCTCAAGGCTTAGGAATGTTGGTAAGTGTCAGGTTAGAGTCTGCGCCTGCAGACTAACTTCATGCATGAGTTCTCGAAAAAAAAAACAGGAGTTGGCATGGGTTTGCATAATGGAAGCGTTGCGAGTATAAACGGAGGGGAATCCCCGCATAATCTGGAATACACAATGACCTTTGATCAGCCTCAGTGTTCGCAAGCAAAACAAATATTTTTCTCATCAATATTTGCCTTCTGTTATCTCCAGATTGGATTATAGTCATTAGTAGTCAGATTTAAAATTTAAAAAGTTGTGCAGTAAATACCTTATCTATTTTTTATTTTCAAAAATATTTTATAAAAAAAAACATAAAACACGCAAACTGAAAGGCAATCAAGGTATAAGTACATAAGACTGAAGTCAAGACTATTTTAATTACACTACTGAATACTATTCGTACTTGTGACTTTGAACTTTGGTATTCATTTATCAAGTATTCGCTTTCTGGTAACAAGGACAACTCTGTACCTGTGTACGTGTTCACATCTTTGTAAAGGAAGAAACAATCAGTAAGTAATATGTAGATTTCATTTTGTATTATTGTGTTAGTCATACATTTTGTTAGCTTGTTATTGGTTATTATTAGAGCGATAAAATAATTGGAGAAGGCATCATTTTACTGGCGGGTTTGATTTGTGGCTTAAATGTTTAGGCTACCCTCAACTTCAAGTTGACCGGGCACTGCAGTCGCCAAGAGCATTTCGATCTACGTTATTGTTACATTATGATAATACATGCAGAGTTAATACTGTGTGTATGACTTGTGAGCAAGCGCAAATCAACAAGAGACATAATTAAATATTGCATGGCTACTTAGACTGAAGTGTAATTTTGTTGAGCGTTTAACATAATGATTTACAATGTATATTCATAAGTCTTGATTTTATGTAGTGAAAATCATTTTCACAACAGGGACCAGGTCTATTGATTATTTCGAGATTTCAGGAGAAAATTAGAGAGGGGTAGGGTGGGGGAGGGTGGGGAGAGGAGAGACTGTAATGAGAGGGAGAGTGTGCGTGCGTGTGTATATTATACTGCATAATATATGCATACGAGTTTTGTTTAATTATGTTTATGTATTTAATAGCAGTCAATATTGAAAACGTTTGTTTATTTTTATTCAATTGTATGTTTGTATTACACAATTGGAGGAATAAAACAAAATAATTTTTTAAGTGAGAGAGAGAGAGGGAGAGAGAGGGAGGGGAGAGAAAGAGAGAGAGGGGGGGAATCATTAACCCCAAATTCAGAGAAATGGGCATTACTAATAACATCGGAATATTTTAGACCAATACCTCATATGGAGCTTTCTAATAATGGATAAAAAAAAGAAATAACGTAATGGCCACAAAATTGCAAAAAACAAACAAACACACGAAAAAGTGAATCACCATTTTCCTGGCATATTGCACAAGGGCAATGAAACAGTAAAGCTTACATGAGTAAAATGATATTTTTATATCATTATTGTTATTTCTATTTATTTAAAAAAGTTCATGATATTGCACAACGGCCTCGTGAGGTATTTATTACAGGGTGCGACTCATCGTCATCATCATATGATATTTGCTTTTATTGATTTGTTTGTTTATTCACAATATTATGCACGATTATTCAATCAAGGGCGAAGCGGTGACAGTCTGTGACTGTGTACAATCTCGATGATACATTGTACATACTCTCATTTGCTGTAATTAATCTTAATTTTGTCTTTGTTTTGTTAGTTTCGCTGACGTAAGCGAAAACTTGATGCACAGCCTAGCTCTTTGTAAATCATAATGCTTCGTCTCGTATTTCACTGAGATGCATTAAATGTTTTTGTTTCCGGTTTCCCTGGGGATCGGGAACTCCCTAGAAAAAAATAATGTCGATGGACTCGACTTTCATAACACCCGGAAGTCCAAAGGATATGCGTATGCAGGATAAGTGGCATGACGCGTGTATATTATTTTACACAATGTTGTTATGAAAAAACAGAACGGTTGTATCACCTGTATGCCTCAGTCGGCGACAATAAGTGTTGATTCATGTACCTGTACTAAGCGATTAATCATGGACATGCTGTACCTAAAGACCTAGTTAAAGGTATAGACCAGTTTTGGAAACGCCCCCCCCCCCCCCCCCCTCTAAAAAATGAAATGGATGCTCTAATTACCAATCACGTGAAAGAATATGTTTTGACTAATACGTGATGAACACATTTTGCCGGGAAACCGCCTATACAATAATTCTAATTGATATATTTGGTAAATTATCAATATCATATCGATCCGGCCTGTAGATATCGCGAATGCACTTCAACATTGAACATTTGGGCATTTATTTCTGTTTATTGCGAATTGAGGTTGAAGTATTGCCACCTAAACCTCCGTCTGAAGGCAATATTTACTCAACAATATTGAATGGATATTTTGCACCCAAAAACCTTGAACCGCAATTTTACAAAACCTGGTCTAGACCTATACCTTTCACCCTACAAAACCCAACCAGAAATCCAATTTTAACCCTACATCATTATTATACGCCTCGGGACAATTTTATCAGCCTGTATTATGATGCCTTCATTAGTTATTATTCTATTATACGCTTCAATCTTAAGTCTGTGATATCGTAAACACCTTTCAGACTAGAAAAAATGATGGATTAAAAAATATTATGACTCTTGAACATTCAATTCAAAATATGAACTGATCCTCCAATACCTATAACCCTCTTTTCAGTTTTTACAATTGTCCTTATAATGTGAATTCATTTTGTGTTCCCAACTGAACAACAAACAAAAATCCCGGGTTTTCGCCTCATTCTGCTTTTGAATTAACTGTTAATTTCTGTTATTTATTGTTTACCATAATCATTATAGTTAATGACAAGGAAATACAAATGTGAATTGCATTTTGATATAAAAACCGGAGCAATCATTGTCTGATTACCAACATACTAAACGGTTCGCCCCCCCCCCCCTCCTTCACGCTTCATCCTCGCCATTAAAAGTTTGTTTGGGGGGTAAAAACATCACGTCCTCTCCCCCCCCCCCCCCCCCCACCCTCTCACCATTGGGACTTTGGAGGGTTCGACATAGAGAATTCCCGCAAGTAAATAATAAACATGAGGGGTTTGGGTTGTTATTTTGTTTAACCTGGCTAAAATCAGACGGCAAATATACCCTTAATACAGATAACAAAAGAAGAAATAATGTTAATCGATTGGAGTGAAAGTGAGAGAGACATTTCCTTTTCATTTGTATGAAAGTGTTTTTGTTCTTCTTCTGTATGTGATGATGTATAATAAACACGGGTTTTTCCATTCCCAGGGCTACAAAACGAAGCCTTGATAATATAGTTTCTATTGCTCGCTTCGAGAGTCATGTCATGTTTGCGTGCATGGTGAGTCGATGATCAATATTACATCAATGACTGATCACAAATTATGATGTCAGCAAGAAACATACTTGTGTGGATCCGAAGTTGAAAAGTCGAAAGAGCTACCACAACGATCAATGCAGTGCACGATTTCCAATTTCAAGACATGCAAAACACAGGGCAATAACATTTTCTCTATTATAATAGTGGAGGTGCCGTGGTATAGTAAATCATTAATAAATTAATCCACATTTGCCACTCTCCACCCAGATTTAAATTATTATTAATAATTGCAGAGCCATCAGGAAAATAGCATTGAGGCTTCCCTGGGTGAACAAAATTGTTATTATTATAATTATTATCATTATTATTATGATTATCTCATTATTACTGTTATTGTTGTCAATATCATCACCATTATCATTATCATTGTTAATTACTATTAATTATTTCTTGTGCATAGGTGGTATAAATTATGTCTAAGAGTACATTTTTGTCTTTTGTTTATGGCTGTATATCCTTGACTTATACAGCTGCTGCGATAAAATAAAATAAAATAAAATAAAATAAAATTAAATCCCCTATAAGAAGCAGGCTTATTTTGTTTTCGCCACAGTAATAAAAACATGGTATTATTATATCCAACAGGCACAAAATAAAATCAAGATTTATTTTCGGATCATCATCATAGAAGGGGGAAATAGTCAATATATAAAACATTTGCATGCAGATCGAAACAATTTAATGATCATTAAATTTTAATCTTTCTATCAACTATCGTTATCTATAGAACGAAAATAAATGCCCGCTATTTCAATGTTTCCGGTCTTGTGTATATAGAACCCCAAATAAAGATAAATAATACTAGCAAGCTTTAATATTGAGGGACAAAAAAAAACACATAATCAGATTTCCGATTGTTTCCACCGAACTGTAAGATAATGCTGACATTATACTAAAGACAATGGTTTAACGACTTTACAAACTTCCCCTTTTCCCTCAGAGTCCCTTAAAATTTCCTCTAAATAAATCCCGAAGGCCGTCTGGCACGCAATGCGAAAATCACAACATTGCGTTAAAATTATGAACTTTAAAAAGTCCCTATGTTTCCCGACGTTAACTTTACAAGGTTATTGGGAAAATAGATATTTCACAATAAACTAAGTTTGGTTTGGCTCGCAAATTTACCATCTGACATAAAGCAGCTTATGCCTAATTTGTCGTATTCTGCTATGTAATTTGAACAATTCTGTCATCTATAATATTTGGACTGTTGTTACAATGTTTTGTCTTTCATTAAACCGAAAACAAATGAATGAAGAACGATACACTTAAAGATGCAATGCATGATTGTGGATGAGGGAGAGGCATAAAGCTAAGCAGTTTTTGTCAAAGACTTGCATCCATCTTTAACTGATATTTAATTTTCTTCTAATATTTTCCCTTTTCTGTCGACGTTGCACCCCTCTTGAAATGCGCCTTGATGCTTTAGAAGCAGAGATTGGTTATAAAATATGAACAGTATTGTAAATTAAGGTTGCGAAATTCCACCAATTTTGCTTTACCTGCAGAAGATTCTGTCCCTTTACTCTTAAAATCGAGAAGGAAAGAGAGCACTCGAATTTTGTCAGGAAATCGTTTGGCACGCTAGGTAATAACCACATCTAGATGAAAATATGAACGGAAGTTTCTCGAAACATTTCTGCACTCTGGGCTGTTTAGGGGAAAACTTGACAGCATGAATCTGCAAACTGTTGATAACCATGAATCAGGGGTAAACTATATATTGGATGGACACGGGGAGTTTGCAGAGTTTTCCAGCAACATACAGGCAGCTTGATACTTTGGCTTGCGTGCCGGTTGATCAAAAAATCAATGAAGAAATTATAAGAGCGTCCTTGGACCGCAGGATGCAGATGAAATATGAAGTGAAAGTTTCTGGAAACATTTCCATTTTGGACTGCTTGGGGGAAACTTGACTTCGGTGGTAAGCGTTTTATAAGCACCGTTTTTATTATTGGTATTATTATTAACCTAACAAAATTAGTCTGAAGCCTTCTGACAATCAGGGTGAAAAATATCGGATCGTCACGGGGAATTTGCGGATTTAATAGTTGCTCCACAGGCCGCTTAATATTCTGGCTTGCGTGTCGGTTGATAAAAAAGTGAATGTAAGACATTTTAAGAGGCCCGCCACAAACGTTTTTATATGATACCAGTTTGTAATGTTATATGTTTATCATACCCACCCCTCCCAAATTGATTAACTAGTGTTGGGAAAACTTAATTAATCAAACTTGCCCTATCAAATTCTTTGAGAGAAAATTAAAATCTTTTCTTTTACAATTTTGAAAAACAAATTAAATGTTCGCGTAATCAATTCGTGTTTAAATTTCCCCTTTTGTTTTATTTTTCACCCCCCCCCCCCACGCTCTCATGCCGTTTTCCCCCCTCTTCTTCATTACTAGTCATTCTTATCTGCATCATTTACATCGTGCGCACTCTCTCTTTCTCTCTCTCTCTCTCTCTCTCTTTCTCTTTGTCTTCTCTTCCCCTTTAATTCGTGTGCAACCCTATTTGAACCTTTGTAGGCCTACTTTCCTGTTTTAAAAAAAAGTATTTTATAGAATGTGGGGAATTGGGATTTACTTTCAAGTTATTGTCTTTCGTAAAGGACAGTTGTTGTTTTGTTTCTTCTTTATTTTCTTCTTCTTCTTCTTCTCCTTCTTCTTTTTCCTTTTATAATTATTATAATTGTTGGTGTTATCATCATCATTATTATATGATTCTTATTATTATTATCATTATTATTATTATTGTTCATTACTATCAATATTGTTTTTATAATCATAATCACCTTTATTTTGAATTTGTTACTAATAATATTATAATTGATATTTGTATTCATATAATTTGTTTAATTACTATTATTATTGTTGATTTTTTTAAAATCAATATTATCATTAATTAGTTTTGTTATCATTAATATTATTGTTATTACCATCATAATTATCTTTTATTATTACCATCGTTACTTCCATTACTATAGTGAAACCCGAGCAGCTAGAGCAGATGATATAATACATCTTGAAATGTAATTTTTGGGCGGTGGTGGTGGCGGGGGTGCCTCGATCAATCCACCCCACCCCTTCCCTCTCCATTTGAAATTGGTCAAAACTGCACTGAACTGGCACTGGGCGGATTGCCTGTTGGATGGAGCCGCCATGCTAAAAAAACTACAGCGCGCGCAGTGTGTGTACTGCATGCTGTACGTGCATGAGATCTACATTGATGACAGCGTCGCTACGTACAAAGACTCCAAGCCCTGCGCTAAAATTAGCACTGCACATTTGCCGTTCGTTTTGACCAGTACACAACTTGAACTAGGGTCTACAGAATCATACAATTCATAGCTCACATTCGCAAGACCTCAGCTCAGTCTATTTGTAGACTAGACAGGTACGTTAGTAGGATAGATCAATATATTTGTGATCTGCTTTAAAATAGCTGTTACTGTGTTGGGATTGAATTTTCGTGAAAAGGTAGTGTAGACATGGTAGACAGCGAAATCTTTCCTACACATTGTCACTGCTCACCTCATCGCTCATTCACTATTCACCATGTTCACTTCGTCCTTGAGGCTTGAGTTGAGACTTGTTGAGTGCCTTGTTGTTTGTCTGAACATTCGTAATCATGTTAATTGTAACTTTACTCTTTTAACTTTACATTTTACTAGGGCCTAGATCTAGGCCTAGCCCTAGTGCAATAACGTTTATTGCACAGGCCAAGCCTCTGGCTTATTGAGAGATAATATTAATAATAACCCTGTGATAACCACTCCTAGATTTGGTTTGGACGGGTGTGCCGCTCAAGCCTCAAATAATCATCTGATTCTGATACTATGGGAAAATAATTTATAAAACTGCCATTCAACTTTTCTCATAATAATATAGAAGAGGTGGTCAATGGATCAAGCCGCTAGCCCAAAAGGCAAGCCAGCCAGACGTATGGCTGTGTGACCAAAGTTCGCGCGTGACCAAAGTTCGCTTTCTCAAAAAATCGGTAAGATTTCGAAAATCTGATATCACCAATGGAAAGAGGATCATAAAATTACCCAGAAACGAAATTTTCTTTGGAATTGGGTGCGAAATTGTGAAAATATTGACAAAAGATCGGCACATTTTGCAGTTATTTGCGTCCGTTCCGAAAAATTACCAACTTACCGATAAGGGTCTGGAAATCTTCATTTTGAGAGCAGATATCCTCAAAATTGTAAGTAATAAGTGGTACCGTCTGGTTGTATGATATTTTGCCTTGCAAATTATGAAATTACCTTATTTTTGATGGATCGTATTTTTGTATAAATCAGCTGTAAACCCCCGTGCGTGAACTTAGGTCTCGTTGTTTTTATGACTTTTTTAGATGCAGCGCGCATGCACGATCGGACATCGAATTTTTAATTAAAATTAATTAAAAAGTAATTAAAATAAATAAATTTGTGTAGAATATGAGAAAACATGGATCGAATATCACATTTTCTAATTTGTTCTAAAATCTGCGCGAACTTTGGTCACCCCTTCATACAGTAGTAGTCTAGGCTATCATGTATCACAATACGCATTGGCATTGACTCTCTATGCTTTGCTGGAGTGCTCTAGGCCTACTTCAGTGACGGTGGAACAGCCGTCGATAAATATTATTTCAAGATTTTCAATAACAAAAACAATAATCCTGAAGCTAATTGTGGCATTTTGGTATAATTTTTCTTCTGGAAAAAAAATAACCCATCTATGATCTTCTTCTTCTTGGCTTATATGGGTACTACCAACACCTGCACCAACTGCAGTTCTCCAAACTGGAGGAAGCCAAGAAGAAGAAGATCATAGATGGGTTATTTTTTTTCCAGAAGAAAAATTATACCAAAATGCCACAATTAGCTTCAGGATTATTGTTTTTGTTATTAAAAATCTTGAAATAATATTTGAAGTTGGTGCAGGTGTTGGTAGTACCCATATAAAAAGGATACATGTAGGTAGGCTTAAAGGTGGCATCACATATATGTAGTGGAACGTTTAACATGGAGGTCAAGTATGAAACTGAGAGAGAGATTGTGAAAGAGTGAGGGGTTGATCCAGTCGGAAAGAGAGGTGTGAGAGCAGGAGCCAAGTAGCGATAGCTTTGTGAAGCATTCACCCTTCGTTTTCAAGTTGGAATAATGGCTCTCCCAGCGTCTTGGCCAGTGAGCTATGAAGTTGTCTCTGAGAGTAGTGTAGAGAGGGCACTCACCCACCGCGTGGATGATTGTCTCAGTAGTTTCTCCACAGGCGCAGCTGGAGCATTTTTCTGGGTTGATGGTGTGTTTACGAGAGCTGGTGGGATATACTGTACACCACTTAGTAGCTGCGCCTTGATGGGAATTGCCTGTCTCAGTCTAGGTGGGTGTATGGTTGATGGAAGAAGTTTATGCGCTTGGTCAAGGTTGTTGGATAGGAGCTGTAGGGTAGGCTTTGAGTTTACAGCTTCTTCTGTGAGGTCAGCTCTCACCTATTCTACGGCATTTCTCACCATCAGCTTCCAAGTGTGGGGAGGAGGTGGAGAGCTGATAAGCTCTTCAAGAGGAGGGAGTTGGTATTGCGTGAGCTTGTCATCTAAACTCTTGATGGTAGGGCGGGATGGCATCTGGCACAAAGCATTCACAAGAAGTCTTCTTTCGAATCTGTCATGAGGCAGCAGCAGGACTTTACCGAGGAGCCGGAGGAAGAGCTTGTCTACCTCGTCTGACACTGGGCGGACATTAGTGAGTACGGAGACCGCCTCGTTGGCTGTGCTGCGTGGAAGACCAAGAAGAGATTTAAAGAGATATTTATGAGATGACACTGGATTCTGTCAAGATCAGAAAGCATCTTCTTGGTCAGGAGTAGTATTTCTACTCCATACAGCATTCTGGGTAAACAGTAGCGCTTCCAGAGTGCAGATACTGTGCTTGGAGCAAGCCCACAGCGATGGGCACCAACTTCTGTAAGGGCGAAGAGAGTTTTCCTTCCTCGTGAGGCCATTGCTGGAGTGGGGTCGCATGGTGAAAAGGTATGAGTGATGCCTAAGTGTGGATGGGTGTCTACTTGCTGAATGATGTCTGAGCCAAAATGCCATGAGACTGCAGTATGTGTAGGGATGTCAGACGCTCGCGCTGCAATCCTGAAATCGAGCCATCAATGTGCGTACGAGCCAACGGTGATTGTAGTCGAAATAAAAACATGCAATCTTTAAAAATTCATTAAAAATCAAAATTAGCAGGAAAGAACTAATTGATTAAGAATTACCGTAGATTAAAGTTGTATTCCAATATTGGAAGCATTTTCTTCACAAGTAGAATCGTAGAATCAATCAAAATATGGCAGTAAAGATGAGCTCTAATTCGCCCATTGGCCCTTTGCAAGCGTTTGAAAGGCATTGTGGCACCCATGGCACTGCTTTTCTGTGACTCTCTGAAAAACTGCGCATGTTTACATCAAAATCTGGAGGTGATCCTGGGGTCACACAATGCCCAAATTTGGACATGCCATTCATGAAACTTAAGAAAATAATCCATGCGCGTTGACTTTTTTGCCTACCCCATACTTTTAATATATTTGAGCAGTAAAAAAAAGTTCCAATTTATAGCGATCTTTTTCTTATAAAAATGAACTTTTTGCAAAAGTCAATGTTAGTATATTTATAAGTGATATTCAAGCTATCTTTGAGCCAAAAATCTAAGGGAAATTCATTCAGGATCATCTCCAGATAATCACAAACTTCCGATGTATACTACCCAAGACTGAACAACCGTAAGTCTTGACACTCGCCCTCAACCCCTGGTGATTCTGTGCTGAACACGTACGGACCAAACGAAATATTTGCAGCTAGAAACTACTTTCCATGGATAAATTGAGAATTTTGATCGACTACAAACGTTGAATATAAGTTTTTCATAATTAAAGACTCCATTATTAAAGCAATAACTCAGTATTTATTATAGAAAAGAAGTTGAAATGTTGAATGTGTGTACGAGTGAAATGCCGGGAGGAAGTATAAATGAAAGAAAAGCGTGATGTTATCATCAAGCCGCAATGGCCACGTGCACGCACGTGGAAATTTCCATTGTAAGCGCCGGCATGTGGCTCTTCTTCTAAGTGCACAAACTCCCTCTTTAAAAAAGATAAAATGCAAGAAATTATTAAAACAATGTTTCAAGGGAAACTAAACACTGTTTCGAGGGAAATTACGTAGAAATGAGCAATTCTAGTGACTCAGCTGTAATTGTAAATATACAGGTGTTATTCTCCTGATACATTTGTAACATTACAAGAGGTTTTCTGGACATTTACCATATTTGTTTTCCTTTATCAAAAAGCAATTTTACATGTACTTGGAATTGATATATTTTTCCACCATGACTGCCAGAATTTTAATCCAAGTTTACATTGAAATATCATCTTATATTTGTATCGCTGATTATTTGAAAATCTTTACTTGAAAATCAGCGATCCTCCAGATCCTCAAATCGATCCTCAAATTTTATCAGGAAACATTTTTCCTGTGATATTTTTTTTTTTTTTAAATCTTTGTTTTTCTTTGTTTTTCTTTGTTTGTTGCCATGGCAACCTTATATTTTAATTTTAAAAATGTTGTGGAAAGATGTCCCTGCCATTATCTTGGAATGCAAAGTGTTTTGAGTACATGTAGCAATTTGATCTGGAAAGTAAATACCGGTATATTAATTTTTAAATATTTTCTTATTTTCTTTGTTTTGTTTCCATGGCAACAATATATTTAATTTCAAGGTTTCTCTTAAAAATGTTGATAAAAAGAATATAATGAAGAAAAGTTCTGTTGAAATTTCAATGAGAAACAAGATATATTTTTTGAGATATGGCACATCAAACAATGCTTGCAATGTTGAGGTATGTACTCTTTACTATGTACTTAAATTACACTCGGTGCCATGCTTACATTAAAATTTCCTATGCAAAAACTTCAGGAAATGCCCCTAAATAAAAACATTAAACAATTAATATCTCGAGAATCGATTTATATTTTGACTCCATTTTTTTTCCATATTGAATGATAAATTGTGTTCTCCAAATACAGTGCAAAATTGTCATGATTTAATGGACTTCAATTTTTAGTCTAACATCCCTAGTATGTGTGCTAGAGATAATGGCGTTCTTCAGGGGGTTGATCGCGTACCTCCACTTCTTAGAGTACTTGTGTGTTGTGTCCAGCATACTTTGCAGGTCCTTGGGATTTGTGCTGACAAGGGCTACATCATCAGCTAGCACTAAGACACCAGTGAATTCTCTGCGCAGGTGGCATCCTGTGCCTGCAGACTGTAAAGCTTTGATGAGTCCGTCAATGTACAAGCATGGAGAGAGAACCCCACCTTGTTGAACCCCTTGGGAGACAGGAAAGGGGTGGCTGAGACTCCCCTTCCATAAGACCATGCTTTCTAGTCCCCTGTACAGATTCCTCAGGATTTTCCAAAGGTTTCCTTGGATACCCGCCTTCAGGAGCTTGTGAAAGAGACCATTATGCCAGACGATCAACCACAGGTGTACGTGTACATGTATGTCTACACTCTGCTGGTGACAGTGAAATTAGACCCCCCCCCCCTACCAAATGATTTCTCTGGCTATTCTATTTCTAATCCCCCCCCCCCCTCTCTCTATCTCGATTTTTCGGCACCCTGTACTTTATACGTACACAAAGTCATATAGATCTAGATCTCTATCTATATTCTTAATTTGTTTTGTTAATTTTTGTTCTCACTCTCAGTGCAGCTAAAGGTGCGATCATGGCTGGACTTCGGAAGACACTCTAGCGTCGGCTTTTCTGCTTGCTGATACGGCAGAGCAGAAACCATACAGGATCATCCAACTATTACAAGGAGGTCCCCAGACTCCACACAAACGCATACACCACCAAGCATCCATCATGCCTGTCCAGACCCCACAATGGACCGAGGTCCTCTCCTGTCCAGTGTGCTGCAAGGACTTCAGCCCGAGCGGCCGTCAGCCGGTCAGTCTGTCGTGCGGCCACACGGCCTGCAGAATGTGTCTCAGCAAGCTGCATCGTCAACAGTGCCCATTCGATCAGACTCCCATCTCAAAGGATGTGAGTATAATTTTTCATCCGGCTTTCATTTTTAGGATTTCCTTTTGAATGAGAAAACTAAATAATGAGTGCCAAACACTTGAAAAATTAAAGGCATTGTTTAATAATAATAAAATTGTATGGCTTTGTTTTTGTGTGGTATAAGAATATATTGCACTCGCTAAGACAATATCAGACTTTTCTTTGACTAGTCCAATATTGTCACAGCTCGAGCAATATATTCTTTTATACAACACCTACGTGGATCCTTGTCATTTGATTGGAGGATTGTTGGTCACATGATATTCAATAGATGTTATATTGCACGGGCGTTCATTTTTGGTTTTTAATATATGAAGATTGGGTACCTCTCTGCCGTGCGCCTGCGTATCCCTGCGTGTATCTGGTGCGAAGGCAATCTGAATGTAATCGAGAAGGCTTGACTCCAACTTTAATTTATCTTTAATATAAGGAGTAAAGCATAATCTGTTTAACGTTCTATTAGATCTTCTTCGATGTTGTATAAAACAAATAATGAATGTTTTTTGTTTGTTCAATAGTGCGAATATTTTAATGAGTTCAAAGATTAACAACTAATGAACTCATAACCATTCATTATTTGTATACCGGTAGTATCACACTCAAGGCCATCCAATATTGGATGGCTTTGAGTGTGATACAAGTCTGATATTGTCTTAGCAAGAGCAATATATTCTTGTATTACACGAAAACAAAGCCATACAATATTATCATTATTTTTCTATATTACTCTGACTAGCGAAAAAAACCAAAATTTGACTTACCTCGTTATATATGGCTTCGTTTTTTTTTAAATATTGCCATGATATCGATACCGATTGTTGAAGTTCCCGGATGACTGAGCAATATGAAAACAATATTGGTCATTCATCCAGGTACTGCGCTAAAGATATTAAAAACACTGATTTATTGTACCACTTGGAAGCCCTATAGATAAATAATATACAAATATTGGAGCCTTAAAAAAAAGGGGCTTCAAAATGATCGTGAAATGCCTCAAAAAGGTAAAAATCTTTGAGTGACTGGTTTTACCATACCGCATACCGTATAAAAACCATTTTCCCAACCATAAATATCTTGATAATCCTGACTGACCTAAAGGCTAATAATGATGATTGCAGCACAGACACGCAATCCCTTCAATTTGGTACAGCTACTGTAGAATGTACAAAATCAACCTCACACTATTTTACCTGGCATTCTTTAGGTAAATCGTCAAAGACTAGAGTATGAAGAAAATAAAGGATAACATAAAACCCTGCATGTATGGCTTGTATGGGAGGCAAATTGCACTTGGGTTCTGTGCGAAGCCCTATACTATGCGAGTGCGTACGGTGTGTTAACCAGTGTACTCAACAGGACGTTTTACTGTTCATTGATAATGTACCGGTTCATGTATTCAAATTGCAATATCTCTTTGTTGTAAAAGTGTTTTTTAAAGCTCATATTTTGAATATGTGCAGTATTAGGAACCCCTTAGATCAAGAGCAAAACATGTTTTGGTGATTAGTTCAGTTTTGTCCTTTCCTCTCTTAAAGGCATCGTTTAACAATGTTAAGTCTGAGATGCATGGTCCTAAGTGTTATTAGTGTCTACTGTATATGGTGTAATATTGAAGCCCTAAAATAAATTGCACTACAAAATTATCATGAAGTGCTTCAAAAAATAAAAATCTTTTTGAGTGACCGGTTTTACCATACTCATTTCCCCAACAGACTGTATTGTAAGGCTGCGACGGGTAGTCGAATGCTCGAGTACCCGCACGGTTGACAACTACTCGGGTACGATTTCTTGTACCAGAATATTCGGCCGCAAAAAAAAAGAAAAAAAAAAAGGCTTACCTGTGCCAGGGAGAGCGGCGTCCGCTGGCATGGTACCGTCGGTAAAAATATTTCCCAACTCAAGCACTGTCAAACTCACCTTTCAGAAACTGGGACCAAATGTCCAGATTTCTGTTTGGACTTGGAGGAAAATGGATTATTCTGCCATCTTTGGTTTTTAAAACAGCATTGTTTTAATACTGTTATTATTCTTATTAAATCGGCGCCTTCAACTGCAACTCAAAGTAAAATTGCATGCGTTTTCAGCGAGGGACCTGAGAAACTGCCGAGTGGTATGGTAGTGGCAAAAAAATCAAAAAAATCAAAAAAATCAAAAAATCAAAACAATTCAAAAAAATTCAAAAAAATTATTAAAAGACATGGCGTCCGAATATTCGAGTATTCGCTTGTGAGCCTGGTAGTGTACTCGGGTACCTCATTACACTGTTGTGCACAACCCTACTGTATTGTTATAAAAATTGTTATAACAACAGTTATGGAAAAGAAAAATGAAATCATAAATATCTTGATAATTGGACCAGGTGATCAGCTTGTAAAGTCATAGGGTTCCTGACCGACCTAAAGGTTTAGAGTGTATTATTAATCATTGCAGCATGAGCTATATCAAGGATTTTTTTTTTTAAGGATCTCAGACAAAGTTACCAGATCCCTCTGCCGGTAATCTAGAGCTATAAACGACCGGGAGGATCACCTCTCATTTCCGTATGCTGATGGTGTTTATAATAGCAGTTATTTTCTAAAATTTCCTGTTCTTGCCGAGTTAGTTTGATTCATTTATGTACATGTACATGTATGTACTAGTATCTACATGTAAGGAGTTGTGGAACAGGGCAATCTGCTGTTATGATCATGTCAAAATGTGCTGGTCTCTCTGAAGTTTTAGGATCCTTTTCCATTTAGGAGTATTGCCTAAGTACTACCCAGCTCATACTTCATTCATTTTCATTGATAAACTTTTAGATCTAGTTCCCCAGAACATTACCGATACACTCTTCAATGTATATTCAGGGGATCTTGAAATGTTACCTTTGCCGTTTTATGCTGACGATTTCTGAATTCTTTAGAAATGTGATGCCTAATACAGTCAAACCTGGTTTAGCAACCACCTACATGTATAGAAAGACCACCACTCTATAAAGACCACGGGTTTTGTTTCCTTTTAAAAAAAGTTTCTCATTGAAACATGTACAAAAGGAGTCTGTACATTTAAGACCATGTGCCTATAAGGACCACTCTTAAAGACCATATCCGAACTGATAAATGAAATGGATGTATAAGGTACATGTATCAACGGAAAGCTTATAAGCCATAGATTACAATAATATCAATTATATGCCATTAGGCCATTTTAGTGTCTGTCAAAGAAGTATCAACTCTCTGAAAACTCAAAATCTAAAACTTTGAAAATCAGAAGTTGTCGACCTA
This sequence comes from Strongylocentrotus droebachiensis, assembly GCA_035222895.1. Taxonomy (NCBI): domain Eukaryota; kingdom Metazoa; phylum Echinodermata; class Echinoidea; order Camarodonta; family Strongylocentrotidae; genus Strongylocentrotus; species Strongylocentrotus droebachiensis. The sequence goes on along the minus strand of JAVYIG010000583.1, from coordinate 391,203 downwards.
CAAATTTGCTTTCGATTTGATGATATCATCTTATGTGGAGTACGCATATATTCACAATGACTTTGCATTAATTAAGCACGGCTCTTCGCCTCAGCTGTACAGGTGAACCGATGGATTATACATGTTATGTCGGCAGGGTTGGACGGTAAATACCGGTGGCGGTAAATACCGGTAAATACCGTCCGGTAAATAAGATGCGCGTCCGGTAAATATGTAAAAAACAGGAAATATGATTTTAATTATCTATTTATTAATAATTTTACTTGTTTTTAGCCTCATAACTGAAAATATTGTTCTGAAATACAGTGTAATTAGCAGCACAATACTCATAGTAGGAACACAAACAGATTTATAAAATCCTCACTGCATACATGTACACACCCAAACAAATGGCATTTTGTTCATATGCTAATTTTAGGTATTCATGAATATGGTAATTAGCAACTGGGAACCAAAACCTTCATACAAGTTACTTTTATTGTAAAGTTTAAGATATTTGAATAAAATCAATGAAAATTTGAACAAAATCTGGCAAGGAATAAGGAAGTTAAAGCTTTTTGAAATGACTAGTCACTAGAGGGCGATATTCCACTTGATGACATCATTTGTGGACAACTCTCCATGCCTTTTGTACATCAAATTTCATGTTTTTCCTTCTTTCTTGTGATTGAGATAATAGAATGCAAAATGATATTCTACTTCACATGTTATGAAATCCGATCAAAAACACAAATAAATAGGAAAAAAACGAAAGAATTGTGAAATTTGATGTACAAAAGGCATGGAGAGTTGTCCACAAATGATGTCATCAAATTGAATATCGCCCTCTAGTGACTAGTCATTTTAAAAAAGCTTTAACTTCCTTATTCCTTGCCCAATTTTTCACTGATTTTATTCAAATATCTTAAACTTTACAATAAAAGTAACTTAGTATGAAGGTTTTGGTTCCCTTTAATGAAGAACATCATATCTAGATTACATGTAGGTGTATATTTGGTATCTTTTTCCAGCATTACATAATTACAGACATAGACAAACACACGAACAAACACACACACACACACATACACAAATAGTACACACAAGAGCAACCATACTCACCACCATTGTTATTATGTTCAAAATTGGACAATCCCTATGAACAAGTGAGTGGAAAAATATATTTCCCGGTATTTCCCGGTAAAAAGTGGTAAATACCGGTAAATACCGGTAAAAAGCGGTAAATACCGGTAAATACCGCTTATTTCCCGGCGTCCGGGAAATAAGCCTCCGAAGCGGGAAATATGCCAACCCTGTATGTCGGCACTGTAACTTCAGCAATTATGACCCCTGTTGACCCGTAATTTGGAGGGGTGCGAACAAGAGGTTTTAATTTGCTTTTGTGCAATAATGAAAGGGTACATGTACATACTTTTTATTCCTTTATATTTGTATTCTACATTCATTCAGTTTTCCATTTATATAAAGTTGTATTTTCATCGGATAGGGTCTTTAAATATACAGGGGGTGTTTCACAAAGATCCTAAGTCGAACTTAACTCTAAGTTGGACTTAAAAATTATGGAGAGCAATTTGTAGCCTTAAAATTAGATATTTCCAAAAGCAAAAATTGAAGTATTTTAGACTTTTCATAAATTTCACATCAAGAACATGAAATCTCTTTGATAATAGTAAATATGAATGATTTGAATCAACATTTAATGCCTTTTGAAATAACTTTAACAAAACATTTTCAATGATGCTAATGGCTTTCCATAATTGTTAAGTCCAACTTAGAGATTCTGTAAGTTCAACTTAGGATCTTTGTGAAACACCCCCGAGGTTTCACTTTCACAGTTGATCCTTATCATCCTATAATGTGTGTGGTAGGTGGACAAGCTTCCTACAAACTATGCCATTCTACAGCTCGTGGCTGGTCAGGAAGTGATGAGAGATCCGTCAAGGAAGCGGATTCCCGATGGCTTGAAGCCCGCTGAGTTTGAGAACTATCAGACTACACAGGGCATCATTGAAGAGTTGGCTCTCTATCTCAAGGCTCTGAACAAACGTGAGTAAACTAAAGATGCAGTCAGGAGAGGCACTGGTACTGTCTTGTCTTTATATGAACCCTCGTTCAGATATACTGCGTATCAGAACAATTACCCCCTGGGCAATTCCTCCCCCCCCCCCCCCCCGAAAACTACCCCCAGGACAAATACGCCCCCCAAAGGACAACCAAGGACATATACACACTGTTCAGGTACCCACTGAAAATTACCCCCCCCCCCCCCCCCTTGTTCATTAAAGGGGAAGTCTATCCTGATAATAATTTGCATTTAATAAAAGCAGAATTTTTTTGGGGGGGTAATTGTCCTCGGGAGGCAAATTACCAGTAGGACAGTTACAAAATTACCATCGTAGGAAGACACTCTGATTAGATTTTGGAGTTACAAGGTCACGGAGGTCAACTTCTGACATTCCAGCTATCAGCCTTATTATTGCAGAATCTCTAGAACCACTAGAGATACGAGGCTCATACTTGGTGATGATATGCATCAGCAGTCGCATTTCTCTTGTTGATTTCTCTGGTCTGTTACTCCAATTTAACTTCTTTCTTTGTTTACCTTACATGATGAGATGATGTGTAAAACTGAGACATATTTTTAAAAGCATACAATGTACATGTAAGCAATGATCTTTGTCATAGTGTCTTGATTTTCTGCTATGTTTTCCAGCATCTTCCGGTAGCCTGAATGGAACCCTGAATGGTAGCGTTGGCTCGCCCCTCCTCAGCCGTCCGATCCAGCGTAAACTAGTCACCCTGGTCAATTGTCAGTTGATTGAGGAAGAAGGCAGGGCCAGGGTTGTCCGGGCTGCCCGATCTCTGGGGGAGAGGATCGTTACAGAACTGATCATCCAGCATCAGAACCCGCAGCAGCTCTCCACCAACCTGTGGGCTGCAGTGCGAGCCAGAGGCTGCCAGTTTCTTGGACCTGGTATGTACTTGTTTTGGATGTTAAAGAAAAGGTTGAGTTCTGGGAAGAAGTGAAACATGATTTGTGAGCGTTATCATTGTTATTATGCAAGTGTGGAAGTTAATCCGATAAAACATGTTCCCTGAAAAGCATGGCTCTTAAATGCCTTCATATTCTAAATATGGCATGTAACAGCATAAAAATTGGCAGAGATTTTTCTGCCACATGTTTGTGTAGTCCCATTATCTCTCTGTGTACAGTGCTTGTTACTTCACGAAGACCGGGCCAAATTTCTTATCATTTTGATGATTCCAGACCCTTGCAGTACACACTAATAATTATATGCTACTGTAGATCTAAGATGATCAACCTTTACTTATAGATTCCACACCATTTTTTTCACTATGCAATCGCATGACCAGAACTTAACTTTATCTTTAATCATGCTTTCAGTGTATTTTATGTCATCATTTATTTATTTCGACCATGACTGTTCTTGTTATTTCTACATGTTTTGTTGGGTGTAAACATCCCATGTAAAATTTCCATTCATTTTTATTTGGATGAGTTAAAATTGATGAAAAAGCACTATTTCTGTTTGATATGCTCATTGCAAATACTCTTCTTTTCTTCTCAATATGCTATGTGAAATATCATTCCACGGGCCAGTTTCACAAAGCCTTTTTTCAATGACAAATGATGAAAAGCAGTGACAAATCTGCTGATAACCAATCAGAAGCAAGGATTTCATAGCTTATATTAACAAAAACTGTCATTTGTCACTGATAACAAGTTTTGTGATACACCCCCCTGGAGGTCGTATCTAACAAATGAAAGAAATATGTGACCAGTCACTCCAAACCAACAAAATGTCGCCATAAATTATTTTTTAGTTTAGGTCTAATTATAAATATGAGTTTTTCAGCTCATCATGCTTGGATATTCCTCACCCAGTGAACAAAAGAGAAGAAAGTCCATACACCTTATTTATATCTATATATTTACAGTATGTGCATATTTATTTAGTAAATGACATGTCACAAGTGTGGCGACTTATCCACTAGACCGCATCACCTCTACACTGTTGACATTTGCATTTGTATGTACCGTGTATGCGAATATTTGTTTATAAACTATAAATGTCACAGTGTGGCGACTTATCTACTAGACCTCATCATCTCTACAGTGTTGACATTTGCATATATACATGTATGTACATGTATATGACTATTTATTTACCAAACTATACATGTCTGTCTTTTACAGCCATGCAGGAAGAAACCCTGAAAATATAACTCCCTTCAGCGGTCCTAAGAATGTTATATTACACCCTCTGCCAGTCAATATCTGTATAATATTTATGTGTCTAGGTGTATATTTATTTATTGAATTATCATACATGTCTGTCTTTTATAGCCATGCAGGAAGAAACTTTGAAGCTTGTTCTGCTGGCGCTGGAGGACGGGACACCTCTCTCTCGCAAGGTCCTGGTCATGTTTGTAGTCCAGAAGCTTGAGATGCAGTTCCCTCAGGCCTCCAAGACGAGCGTAGGTCACGTGGTTCAGCTCCTCTACCGAGCGTCCTGTTTTAAGGTTACCAAGCGGGAAGAGGAGTCCTCGCTCATGCAACTCAAAGAAGAGGTGAGCTCATGGGAATCAAAAGTTGAAAGAAATCACATATAATAATAATAATAATACACTGCGAAAAGGTTGGGCAATATTTTCCAACACTTTGCCCAACGTTGTGCCAATAGTCAACCCAACCAACTATGGGGCAATATTTTGCCCAGTGGTATTGGTAAACGTAAGTAGGTGCATAATTGTTTCGTATTTTGCCCAACAGCTGGTCAAGATTTTCCCAACAAGTAGGCTACCTTAGTCGGTCAGTTGAAGGGTCATATCTTTGCCCACATTTTTGACAAAATACGAAACAATTATGCTCATGTGAAATAGGGTACTTACGTTTTAACCAATACCATTAGGCAAAATATTGCCCAATAGATGGTTGGGTTTTCTACTGGCACAACGTTGGGCAAAGTGTTGGAAAAATATTGCCCAACCTTTTCACAGTGTAATAATAGCTACATCTATATTGCGCACATATCCATCCCAGAGGATGCTACAAGTGCCCACAAAGTACTGTTATTACCATGGGTATAGCCCAGCTGCTGTAAGGTGCTCAAGGCATTCAAGAAATAAGTTCCTATTACGTACCCATTTACTACACCTGAGTGGAGAGTTGCAATGTAGATTAAAGGTACTGTGTCCCATTTGCAGCCGACATAGAATTCTGTAGAACTTTGCAGGAATAATGAATATGTTGCGTATGTCCTATCTGTGAAATTCAAACGTTGTCAGTGTCCTAGTATTCAAATTATTCAAGGAAACCTGTTTACTGTCTAGACTTCACTGCCAGACATTATTAAGTGACTGACTGACTTCATTTTTTTGTTGGTAATTGCATAAAATAAGCTGTAAAGGGTACATGAGCATTTGTCTACATCAATTACCCACTGCTTGCAATGGCGAAAAGAGTTTTTACCAAAAGGACTGCAATCCCTAAAGTCGATTTGTCAACTAATGGTTGCTATTTCCCACAAAAAGACAATTTTCAACCCCTTTCGTTTTGAGGAAACTTCTAAATCAGTATCATCTTTCAAATGCTGGTGGAATTCAACATTTTAATTTTTTTGGCCTGAAAATGGGACATAGTGCCTTTAATGACATCAGTGCTGCTTAGGGATTCAAACCCTGTATCCTATGGTTCACAGTGTGGCGACTAATCCACTAAAAAAATGCATCACCTTTACAATGTTGACATCGCTTATTTCTTTTATCTTGCAGTTCCGCAACTACGATTCCCTGAGACGCGAGCACGACACGCAGATCGTTCAGATAGCCATCGAGGCGGGCTTGAGGATATCACCGGAGCAATGGTCGTCCCTCCTGTACGGTGATCTCAATCATAAATCTCACATGCAGTCCATCATTGACAAGGTGAGGATGATCATACTCTTTCATTCCTACCTCTAGGTATCATTTGAGCCTTGTTCAGGTAGGACGCGGCAAATCAGAAGTTTTTTTTAATGACGTCAATAGTAATACAAAGTTTTGGTATTATTGCAACAGGATTGGAATATGAAATTTGAAATTTGTACTACCATTGTGGAACCTAGTGTAAGAATAAGTAACTTTGAAAAATTTGAGCTCTCAAACACTAAGGATTTCGAGAAATGAAAATATTACATTTATCGGTGCTCCCGAAAATTTAAAATAGAGACTACGGCCATACTATGGTAGCTGCGCCATGGAAATCTTGGAATATGCAGTTCTGATAATTATATCAATAGGAATAGAAAATCGGTCGATTTTAGACAAGAAACATTGTTTTGAAGCTAAAGTAATATCAATCTTGAGAGGGAGAAATATAACATAAAGAGTTTATTATTTTAGCCTTCTGTGTTCATTCTTGCAATTGACTCTGATGAGCACAAGAAAAAAAGCTTCAGTGTGTCTGACAGGCCTGACAACTACCCAATGTTTTTGTCTTCTTCCCAATTTTACCCCTATATTCCTGATTTCTCCCTTATTTTTCCAATTTTTTCCCAAAATTTCTTACTCAAAAGACAGGGAATGTTGGTAGCTGCCATTTTTTTCCCTGAATCCTTTTTTTTTGGGGGGGGGGGAGGGGGGGGGGGTTGGTCTGAATCAGTTGCTTTGATCTTGTTGTACCAGTCATCTCTTCAACTTAATACTTTGTACTAATTCACACATTTTTCCCCGATCCATTCCTCTTCTACAGCTCCAGACTCCAGCCTCCTTCACCTCGAGTATCCAGGAGCTGACCATTTGTCTCCAGCGCTCCGGAGATCCGGTCCGCTTGGCCGAGCTCCACGCTCAGCTGGAGAAATTGGCAGCCATTGACCCAAGTCCAGGTACATCTTTGAATCTTTGAATGATTAACTGTTTCATTTTTTTTTAAATATCATGTACCAGTGAGGGTTCATTCAGATAAAATCAGATACAGTCAAACCTGTCTATAGAGTGGTGAAGTGTGACGTCATCAAAAATGTATTTTACGAACCAGAGCAAAATAACACTGAGCACCTATAGGAAAACTTTTTATTCAGATGGTCATATCTCAGCCAATACTTAACATATTCAAGTGGCTTTCAATATTTGGACATTATTTTTGATGCTCTTTCAGAAAATGAAGGAAACGAATGAAAGATTCTAAAAATAGATTTTATGATGTCACAGCTTCGGTACTCTATAGCGACCGCCCAAGGGAAACACACAAAATGGGTTTTGTGGACAGGTGGTCACTAAAGCAGGTTTGACTGTATTAGTAATGTTTTTGATAGATATGAAAGGTTATAATTTGCTTTATGATGCTTTATATAGAATCTGATTATGCCAAACCATCTGCGTCAGTATGAAGGGGTGACCAAATGACTAACCATTCCATTTTTTTTAAACATCATGTACCAGTGAAGGTTCATTCAGATGTATACAGTCAAACCTGTCTATAGCGACTGCCCAAGGGAAACATAAAAAGTGGTCTTTGTAGACAGGTTCCTTTAGTACATGTTTCAATGAGAAACCATTTTCAAGGTTTATCTCAAGAACCGATTGATGGATTCCTGCCAACCTTAGGTCATGTATGTTACTTGCAGAGCCAATGAACTGAGTATATTCTTGGGTCATGAGGTCAAAGGTCAAAGGTCATGGGCTCATTATGTATGCAAAAATAGCTTGTGAACGCATTCTCATTAGAACTGACGAGATGGATTACTATTTAACTCGGGACATCTTGCAGAGCCAATGAACTGAGTAGATTTTAGGGTCATGAGGTCAAAGATCAAAGGGTCATATATGTATATGAGAAATTGCTTGTAATCACAATATTCTGAGAACCTGTTAATGGATTACAATTGAACTTGAATTTGAAAAATTTCTTCTGTTTTGGTTTGTAAAATGGCTCTTAATGGTAAAAGGGCAGTTGAAGTTCCATCTAGTTGTATATGTAAGTGAATGGTATTATTCGGGACACATTAGCTCTAACATATATTTGTTATTGTTGTTGTTTTTATTGTTATTATTGTTATCATTATTATGTTATTATTATTATCAATATTATTGCTTTAATTTTTATCAACAGGAGCAATGATCTCCTCTTGGAAAGGCATTCTGTCTGCTCTAGACTCTGTCAGGAAGGTCCTCAAGGGGCTGATGGAGTTCCTTCAGAACTACTCCCAGAACAAGAAAGCCCTGGATCTCCAGACCCAGAACATCAAGTACAAGACCAGCCTGTGCCGGGACGTCATGCAGAAGGGAGGCTGCCCTCGGGGTCCAAGCTGCACCTTCGCACACTCGGAGGAAGAGCTGGAGAAGTGAGTAGAAATGATATTTTAACTTATAAGATTACAACGTTTGATTTTGAGTATCGGTAAACAAAAATGGAAAAATGGAAAATGATTTCAAAAATACATGTGAAACTTGTGAGCTTAGATGGAGACACAATCGTTCACGATTCCTGCATTATTATCCACGACTTCCACCAGTTTTCCTATCACTTCACTCCTGACATGCATGGTGCACGTAGAACAAATGCGAGGAGATGTTAGCTACTTTTCTATGTGTGGTGCTATGGATGAATTCATAAGTTTGTGGTTTCACCATGTGGGTAGTCCTGATATAAGATTTAAGGTCACGACTAAGATGGGGTGACCGACAATCAACCTGTTCAGAACGTTGAGCTATGATCTCTCTTTGCATTCATATCCTGATTCACCAGTCGTTCTCAGGACTACGCTCAGGAAAGAATCCCTCCTAACTCTTTACCTTTTTCCATACCACACCAGGAAATCAAAAGGACGAAACCAAAAGATTACTGGTACCCCCCTCTCACTCTCTTTTCTTTTCTATCCCCTTTCAAACTCCAACAGCCCTTTTTTAGGACTACCCACACATTGAAACCGCAAACTTACAAATCCAGTGTCTTAAAGGCATCGTTTAACAATGTTGAATCTGAGATGCACGGCCCTAAGTGTTATCAGTGTTTGTGATATGGTGTAATATTGAAGCCCTAGAAGAATTGCGCTTCAAAATGATCAAGAAGTGCCTCAAAAAAGTAAAAATCTTTGAGTGACCAGTTTTACCATACTCATTTTCCCCAATAGACTGTAGTGTTATGATTTCGATTTCCAATCATAAATATCTTGATAATCAGACAGGCGATCGGCTTGTAAAAGTCATGGGGTTCCTGACTGACCTAAAGGTTTATAATTATTATTGCAGCATGAGCTAAATCCAGGATTTTGTTTCAGAATCTGAGACAAAGTTACCCAATCCCTTTAAATTTCACTTTCGTCTATTCCAGGTACCGTTCTAAAAGCCGTCAACTCCTGTCGTCGCTCAACAGTCAGAACAAGAATTCAAACGTTTCACGTGGAGACGGCTCCTTATTAAGCGAGGGTAATAATGAGACATCAACCCAGTCCATGCCTGGCAGTTCAAACGACAAGTCACCAAGGGACCAACCCATATACAGCCTGGAAGAATGCTCCGCTGCCGCCAGGCTGGGGAGCGAGTCTCTCTACAGCAGCATGTCCGGGCTGTTCTCCGATCAGCAGGAACGCACTGGCTCTGCTGCCATGGGCTATAAATCTGAATCGGGCCGGATCCACAGGCCGCCTCTCAGCGCATTCTCTCAGTTGGCATCCTCAGAGAGAAACGAGGATGAGCTACGTCCAGATGAAGATATGTAAGTAGACAAAGATACTCCGTTAGATCTAGTTCAGAACTAAAGAGGATGAGTTACGTATAGATGAAGATATGTAAGTAGACAAAGATACTCTGTTAGATCTAGTTCAGAACTAAAGAGGATGAGTTACGTATAGATGAAGATATGTAAGTAGACAAAGATACTCAGTTAGATCTAGTTCAGAACTAAAGAGGATGAGTTATGTTTAGATGGAGATATGTAAGTAGACAAAGATACTCAGTTAGATCTAGTTTAGAACTAAAGAGGATGAGTTACGTATAGATGAAGATATGTAAGTAGACAAAGATACTCCGTTAGATCTAGTTCAGAACTAAAGAGGATGAGTTATGTTTAGATGGAGATATGTAAGTAGACAAAGATACTCTGTTAGATCTAGTTCAGAACTAAAGAGGATGAGTTATGTTTAGATGAAGATATGTAAGTAGACAAAGATACTCCGTTAGATCTAGTTCAGAACTAAAGAGGATGAGTTACGTATAGATGAAGATATGTAAGTAGACAAAGATACTCCGTTAGATCTAGTTCAGAACTAAAGAGGATGAGTTATGTTTAGATGAAGATATGTAAGTAGACAAAGATACTCAGTTAGATCTAGTTCAGAACTAAAGAGGATGAGTTATGTATAGATGAAGATATGTAAGTAGACAAAGATACTCCGTTAGATCTAGTTCAGAACTAAAGAGGATGAGTTATGTATAGATGGAGATATGTAAGTAGACAAAGATACTCTGTTAGATCTAGTTCAGAACTAAAGAGGATGAGTTATGTATAGATGGAGATATGTAAGTAGACAAAGATACTCTGTTAGATCTAGTTCAGAACTAAAGAGGATGAGTTATGTTTAGATGAAGATATGTAAGTAGACAAAGATACTCTGTTAGATCTAGTTCAGAACTAAAGAGGATGAGTTATGTTTAGATGAAGATATGTAAGTAGACAAAGATACTCTGTTAGATCTAGTTCAGAACTAAAGAGGATGAGTTATGTTTAGATGAAGATATGTAAGTAGACAAAGATACTCTGTTAGATCTAGTTCAGAACTAAAGAGGATGAGTTATGTTTAGATGAAGATATGTAAGTAGACAAAGATACTCAGTTAGATCTAGTTCAGAACTAAAGAGGATGAGTTATGTATAGATGAAGATATGTAAGTAGACAAAGATACTCAGTTAGATCTAGTTCAGAACTAAAGAGGATGAGTTATGTTTAGATGGAGATATGTAAGTAGACAAAGATACTCTGTTAGATCTAGTTCAGAACTAAAGAGGATGAGTTATGTTTAGATGAAGATATGTAAGTAGACAAAGATACTCAGTTAGATCTAGTTCAGAACTAAAGAGGATGAGTTATGTTTAGATGGAGATATGTAAGTAGACAAAGATACTCCGTTAGATCTAGTTCAGAACTAAAGAGGATGAGTTATGTTTAGATGAAGATATGTAAGTAGCCAAGATTCTGTTAGATCTAGTTTAGAACTAAAGAGGATGAGTTATGTTTAGATGGAGATATGTAAGTAGACAAAGATACTCTGTTAGATCTAGTTCAGAACTAAAGAGGATGAGTTATGTTTAGATGAAGATATGTAAGTAGACAAAGATACTCAGTTAGATCTAGTTCAGAACTAAAGAGGATGAGTTATGTTTAGATGGAGATATGTAAGTAGACAAAGATACTCCGTTAGATCTAGTTCAGAACTAAAGAGGATGAGTTATGTTTAGATGGAGATATGTAAGTAGCCAAGATTCTGTTAGATCTAGTTCAGAACTAAAGAGGATGAGTTATGTTTAGATGAAGATATGTAAGTAGACAAAGATACTCAGTTAGATCTAGTTCAGAACTAAAGAGGATGAGTTATGTTTAGATGGAGATATGTTAGTAGACAAAGATACTCAGTTAGATCTAGTTCAGAACTAAAGAGGATGAGTTATGTTTAGATGGAGATATGTTAGTAGACAAAGATACTCAGTTAGATCTAGTTCAGAACTAAAGAGGATGAGTTATGTTTAGATGGAGATATGTAAGTAGACAAAGATACTCAGTTAGATCTAGTTCAGAACTAAAGAGGATGAGTTATGTTTAGATGGAGATATGTAAGTAGACAAAGATACTCCGTTAGATCTAGTTCAGAACTAAAGAGGATGAGTTATGTTTAGATGGAGATATGTAAGTAGCCAAGATTCTGTTAGATCTAGTTCAGAACTAAAGAGGATGAGTTATGTTTAGATGAAGATATGTAAGTAGACAAAGATACTCAGTTAGATCTAGTTCAGAACTAAAGAGGATGAGTTATGTTTAGATGGAGATATGTTAGTAGACAAAGATACTCAGTTAGATCTAGTTCAGAACTAAAGAGGATGAGTTATGTTTAGATGGAGATATGTTAGTAGACAAAGATACTCAGTTAGATCTAGTTCAGAACTAAAGAGGATGAGTTATGTTTAGATGGAGATATGTAAGTAGACAAAGATACTCAGTTAGATCTAGTTCAGAACTAAAGAGGATGAGTTATGTTTAGATGGAGATATGTAAGTAGACAAAGATACTCCTTTAGATCTAGTTCAGAACTAAAGAGGATGAGTTATGTTTAGATGGAGATATGTAAGTAGACAAAGATACTCAGTTAGATCTAGTTCAGAACTAAAGAGGATGAGTTATGTTTAGATGGAGATATGTAAGTAGACAAAGATACTCCTTTAGATCTAGTTCAGAACTAAAGAGGATGAGTTATGTTTAGATGAAGATATGTAAGTAGACAAAGATACTCAGTTAGATCTAGTTCAGAACTAAAGAGGATGAGTTATGTTTAGATGGAGATATGTTAGTAGACAAAGATACTCAGTTAGATCTAGTTCAGAACTAAAGAGGATGAGTTATGTTTAGATGAAGATATGTAAGTAGACAAAGATACTCCGTTAGATCTAGTTCAGAACTAAAGAGGATGAGTTATGTATAGATGAAGATATGTAAGTAGACAAAGATACTCAGTTAGATCTAGTTCAGAACTAAAGAGGATGAGTTATGTTTAGATGAAGATATGTAAGTAGACAAAGATACTCAGTTAGATCTAGTTCAGAACTAAAGAGGATGAGTTATGTTTAGATGGAGATATGTAAGTAGACAAAGATACTCAGTTAGATCTAGTTCAGAACTAAAGAGGATGAGTTATGTTTAGATGAAGATATGTAAGTAGACAAAGATACTCAGTTAGATCTAGTTCAGAACTAAAGAGGATGAGTTATGTTTAGATGGAGATATGTAAGTAGACAAAGATACTCAGTTAGATCTAGTTCAGAACTAAAGAGGATGAGTTATGTTTAGATGAAGATATGTAAGTAGACAAAGATACTCAGTTAGATCTAGTTCAGAACTAAAGAGGATGAGTTATGTTTAGATGGAGATATGTAAGTAGACAAAGATACTCCGTTAGATCTAGTTCAGAACTAAAGAGGATGAGTTATGTATAGATGGAGATATGTAAGTAGACAAAGATACTCAGTTAGATCTAGTTCAGAACTAAAGAGGATGAGTTATGTATAGATGAAGATATGTAAGTAGACAAAGATACTCAGTTAGATCTAGTTCAGAACTAAAGAGGATGAGTTATGTACCAAAAGTTCATATTACAACTAATTTTTGTATATATTTTTTTATGAGCCAATCATGTTCCGCTATTCTGTCACCAGTATTCGAATTTTAAAATCTGAATTCAATTTGACATGGCTATGTTGATTATATTGTACTTTTTTTAATGGTATTGTGACCTCATGATTTATGTGGTGCCTTGTGTTTTCTATCCCTTTCTTGCTGCTAAGTTGACTTCTTCTTGCGTCCTTCTCCCTCTCTCTGATTCTCTCTTGCTCTTTCATTCTTTTCTCTTGTTCAGTCCTCTCTTCTCTTTTATACTCTATTTTTGCGCTTCATTATACTTCTTCAAGTGTTCAACTCATCAAATCAATGTCAACCACACTTCCTCAATTCAATTACAATTTCAATTTATTTGCTCATAAAAATCCAGAAAACACATGCGAACATTCATAAATCAACATGATACAAAATTCACAAGAAAAATCAATACATCTTCTCTGGCCGCCATCTTTTGCACTCAGAATGTTGCTACAAAATTTGTATTTGTATAATTTTTGTCATTCTTATTTTGTAATCACCGTTGTTATATTGTTTGATTTCTTGAAAGTGCAGAATAATTAATAATAATATTTTTGAAATTCTCAATCTTTCAGATGTAGAGAACATCATATTCACTTTAATCTGCATCAGCACCTTCCCTTCTCATTCCAAAATCTTGAAAAACAGTCTGGCTTCAAATCCTTTCAATCCGTAGCACTATGCCTATGGAATAAACCCACTTCATTTCTTTCACAGAGTGCTTTGCTTGACTTCTTCAAAAAAACATCTGAAATCAAACACCTACAACTCTTCTTAATTTGTTCAATTCAATTCAATTTTATTTCACATCTCTTTGAAAACACATTAGAAGATATACAACCAAATCAGTATGAATTAAACAATATAAATATACCAACATTTATGTACATGGTACTATGAAAGAAGGATGAAGGGTGGTGGATGTGAGGGATCAACAAAGGCCATTGGCCTGTCAAGGCTAATTCTCTATATCACCACACTTCCATTTGGTGATAGACTTAGGGACAGAAAGTTCCTTGTAAGATCGATTGATCGAACTGTATTGAAAAACAAGTCAGAAAAATATTGGAATCAGCGGGACAAATATGTTTAAATAATTGAAATTTCTCCCAGGAAGCATTACATTTATAAAAGTTATTTTTAGAAAGTTCCTTGTTTCCATTTATTATTATTTATTTGTACCATTGTATCTCCAGTCAAGCTTCTCTCTATGGGCTCAGGGATCGCAACGAGCAGTCAATGACTACTAGGAAGGAGTTGAGTAGCCCCACTCCTGGGCTGCCACCCCACCTCGAGTACCCTAACATCTTACCGAGCAGTAACACTAAGATGTACCTGGCCAGTCGTAGCCTGAGCATGAACGCCAGTGAGCCATCGGTGGGCAGAGAGGACTCGGAGAGGACGTCCAGTGTGGGTGGGGGCCGGGTGATGCACCATGAGGCCAAGGGGCGAAGACCAGGCCCAGAGATCGACAGATATGCTCTACCGCCTGACGGTAAGAGAGTGGTGAAGTGACATCAAAAACTATTTTTAGAATTTCTCAATATGAACTTCATTTTCCGAAAGAGCATACAAAAATAATGTCCAAATGTTGAAAACAAATTATTTTAAGTATTGGCTGAGATATGACCATCTGAATAAATAAGTTTCCTATAGGAACTAAGTGTTATTTTGCTCTTTTCATTGTTCAAGTTCAAATTGAAAAATTCTAAAAATAGATTTTTATGATGTCACAGCTTCGGTACTCTAGTGAGATAAAGTGATCAGTGATAGTCTCTCATCGGAAGATATTTGGTTAACTTAATGCAATTGTGATATACAGAGAATTAAATTGAAGTATTTGAACGGACAGGACTACGCGGTAACCTACAGGATACAAAAATCTACATTTTGTCGTATTTTTATGCCTCCGTTACGAAGTAGCCGGAGGCATTATGTTTTCGGGTTGTCCGTCCGTCCGTACGTACGTACGTACGTCCGTACGTACGTACGTACGTCCGTACGTCCCGTTCTCGTGATCGCGTTATCTGAAGAACCGATTGATGGATTCCTGCCAAACTTTGGTCATGTATGTATCTTACAGAGCCGGTGAACTGATTAGATTTTGGGGTCACGAGGTCAAAGGTCAAAGGTCCCAGGGCTCATTATGTATGCAAAAACAGCTCGTGATCGCGTTATCTGAAGAACCGATTGATGGATTCCTGCCAAACTTTGGTCATGTATGTATCTTACAGAGCCGATGAACTGATTAGATTTTGGGGTCACGAGGTCAAAGGTCAAAGGTCACAGGGCTCATTATGTATGCAAAAATAGCTTGTGATCGCGTTATCTAAAGAACCGATTGATGGATTCCTGCCAAACTTAGATCATGTATGTATCTTGCAGAGCCAATGAACTGATTAGATTTTGGGGTCATGAGGTCAAGGTCAAAGTTCATGCGGCTCATTATGTATGCAAAAACAGCTTGTGATCGCATTATCATTAGAACAGATTGATGGATTCCTGCCAAACTTAGATCATGTATGTATCTTGCAGAGCCAATGAACTGAGTCGATTCTTGGGTCATGAGGTCATAGGTCAAAGGTCATGGGCTCATTATGTATGCAAAAATAGCTTGTGAACGCATTCTCATTAGAACTGACAGATTGATTACTATTTAACTCTGGACATCTTGCAGAGCCAATGAACTGAGTAGATTTTAGGGTCATGAGGTCAAAGATCAAAGGGTCATATATGTACATGAGAAATTGCTTGTAATCACGATATTCTGAGAACCCATTAATGGATTACAATTGAACTTGAATTTGAAAAATTTCTTCTGTTTTGGTTTGTAAAATTGCTCTATGACGGAGGCATCATTTCGACTGCGCGCAGTTGAAGTTCCATCTAGTTCTTTATTTTTTATTTTTTATTTTTTTCTTCATCTATTTTCTCTTTCATTTCATTTTAAGGGGAAAAAAAAAGAAAAAGAAAAAAAGAGAGAAGCCTATATTTAAATTATATTTTTGATACTCTTATTTAAAAAAAAAAGAGAAAGAAAGAAATTAATATTAAAAAGAAAGGCGTTGGTGATAATAGTCAGGTCTTGACTGATTGCCATTACAACAAAAAACAACAACAACAACAACATTAAACAATACTTAATGAGAGGAGGCACGATGGCTCAGTGGTAGAGGAGTGGTCTCGTAACCCAGATGGCCTGGGTTCAAAACCAGATCAATGTGCTCGTGCCCTTTGGTATTAAAGCATTAATCCTCATTACCAAGGCTCAGAGAAAACTTCAAGCCGTCTTACTTACATACTTACAAGCATAAACATTTTTTCTTAGCAGTCGGGTAAACCCATCATCAAATATTCAATACATATAACTCCTTTGTAATTAAATACCCAGTATATTTATGTATACACATAATATTTGTACCATTTGTATTTTTTTTATTTTGTCATGTCCTTTTCAAGTCATTTAAACTTCCAGTCAATGCTGACATAGTAATTTTTCAACTCAAGAACTGCATGCTGCAAGACATTTTGTTTGTGCCTTAGTTCCAGTTCGTCCTTTGATGTTAGCTTTCTGAAGAATCAATTTATCAGAGGTGCAGGTACAGTGAATATTAATTCCTTTTTTTGTCTTCACAGAAGGGTACTTTTATGAGAGGAGGATGCCATCCAACGAAGCTCCCGGTACCGCCTATGGTGGCCAGGCGCCTTCACCTCATCCACCACCCCAACCCCACATCCTGGTACCGACCATGCCACCGCCACCCCAAGGAGATCCCTATGACCGCAAGCCGGACAAGCACCCTTACCCCTACCATTCCCCCTCTGGTGGTGGTTACCTGTACCCTGAGTCCCAGGTGATGCCCCAGACTCCACCGCCGGAGCCGCCGAGGCAGTACCGCAGACCGGTGGTGCAGCGCTACGTTGATCCTCATACCATGAAGGCTTATGATGTGGTGCCCGTGGATGACTATGTTGAGCCCTCAGCCCCGCCCCCATCATTGTTGCCGAGCCAGAGGTACAAGCCACAACCCATGTAAGTAGATATTCTGTTACGGGATATAAAGTTGTAAGAGAACATCAAAATTATTTTCCCTAATTTTTCATTTATAATGTGCAAGTAGGATGTATTTCTACACAAAGTGTTTTCTGAAAAATCTGATAATTGGTGAGTAGTTGTATATCTGTCTGGGGTTGACTGGATCAATTTTAGTCATGAAAGTACAATATGGGATTCCAAGCAATCCGAGAATGTTGACAAGGGCCTCCCCCCTCCCACCCACCCACCGCTTAGTGCAATAAGGCCAACAAAAAAAAATTGTTTGGTTGTCCTCGATTGCTTTTCTGGAGTAGGGGCGGGCGGGCAGAATTTTTTTTTTTTTTTTTTTTTTTTTTTTTTTAACTTCATTTTTGTGTGTCTTTTTTTTTTTTTTTCCCCCATTTTTTTTTTTTATAGATATTTTATTTTCCATAAAAAAAAAAATCATTGGGATTGTCAAGCATTTAAACAAACAAATTCTATAAAACACTTTAGTATGGTAAAAGACTAGTTTCATGTACAATGAATATCAAGAACAACACAGAAAGTATTTTGGGCTTTGAAATACAGCACCTTTTAAATCTCCATTGTACTACTTATAGCTACTTGCACCCTCTATGTAGCAATCAATGCCTGATCGGTGACCATTGGTCCCCCATGATCCTCTTTATCTTATATTAACTGAGAGCTGATTTGATGAGATAACCACCTGTCCAGTGACCTTGCAGAGTGGTCTAATCCCTCCTGTAAACTAGTACAGATGGGCTTTAAAATGAGTTTAAGAATGCTCAGAACCTGATTTGAATGAACGGCATTTTGGCATAGAAAAAACTAAATAAAGTTTAATAAATACCTAATTGCGTACTGAAAAGACAAAACTGGCAACGGGACGCATTTTGATCCTTGCAAATGCATACAATGGTATGTTTGGCATTTAAGATTGCTCCCCCCCCCCCCCCCCCCCAAAAAAAAAAAAAAAAAAATATATATATATATAATAATAATAATTAAAAAAAAATTTAAAAAATGAATAATAAAAAAAAAAAATATTAAAAAAAAAAAAAAACATACGAGCGGCCCGAAAATGACAAGCGGGCGGTCGAGGACAACCAAATGATTTTTTTTTTTGGCCTAAGAGTTATATGAAAAGAATCAAGAGCTCATTTTGTACATTTCATGTAGGTATCATGGGGAGCCAGACTTCTACCCTCCGTACGACCAGCGAGGGCACAGGATCGCTGACATGAGACATCTACCACCGGTAGGCACACCACAGGGAAACCCCAGCCACCTCATCCCTAACGGTAGCTCCAAGCGACCGGAGATGAAGGGGGGTAAACTACCAAGCCACAAGGCTGTAGTCTCACCTCCCAAACCAAAGCTGCCTCTAAGATTGGAAAGAGTAAGTCCTGCTTTATTTAGCCAAAAATTTTCACTCTCTTAGCCATGTAATATCATAAATATTTGAGCTGAAGCACAAGTGTTTTTGCATGCATTATTATAAATGAATGTGTTTTCATAAGAATCTGTTGTTTAGTTATATTTACTACCAAGGGGCTATCTTTTCTTTGATGAGTTTCTTTACCAGTGTACAAATCAATAAGGTTTTAGCTGAACAAAACCATAACAAGAAGTTGTAAGAATTATGTTTTGCAAGACTTTTGCTCTGCCATAGGCTTGTTTATGATGTAGTCTTTTAGAAAGCTATACTCTACAGTTAATCCAGTGGAGAAATAAACAGTACTCTTATAGTAAAAAGTAACTCTCAATTCATCAAGCTAGATGTAAATACAACATATTTTGTAATGTTACTTTGCAACAAGGTACTTATGACTTCTTTGTTTTGTTTGAGGTACACATCGAGGGGTCAGTGACACAAAGACGTAACTCCATTTTGACTATTTTGAGAAAAAATGGTTTGTGTCACTGAACACTTGGGCATTCAGGAGTTAAGTCTATGTTTCACTAGCCAGTGACTTCAATGGGGTGTTGGGTGGAATAAGTCTTTGTGTTTCTTGGAAAGCCCACATTTTTCTGAACATTTTGATATCAAATACTCATTTTGGCAAAATGGAGTTACGTCTTTGTGTCACTGAACCCTCGACATAGTTTTTCAAAATGGAATCTCTCTTGAATGTTTGTATCAGGGCCCAAGCCTGACGGAGTTGAAGGAGCGTCAGACGTACCTGGTGACCATGCTGGATGAGATCCAGGATGATACCGACACCAAGGATGATGAGCCTGTCACCACCACCCCATGGAGTAGGCCCTCCACCTCCAGCTCCACCAATCCCCCCACCAGCCTGTGGGCGCACATGGCTGATACCCAGCCGTCATGGACGACATCCAGCAGTAGAGCCCTGTCCAATAGCCTCTGGGGAACGTCCACCGCATCAAAGGAAGCGATATCATCAACAGGCCTTAGCTTCAGTTTCACAGGCATTGAAGATGAAGATGAGGAGGAGGACATCGACCACCGGAAGAATGGTATCGATGTCGATGCAGAGGAAGAGATAGAGACTTCCAAGTTTACGGATGACGATGAGACTGCTGATCAGGCAGATAGGTCGGACAGCGAGGTAGGAAGCTATAATCCTTGGACGAGCACTTCTCTGTTCATGCCAAACACGGGGAAAGCGGTTAAAGAGACGTCGACGAACTACACGATGACTTACAGCAAGGTGTTGGTCCGTCATGTCTCGGCCAATGAGGACGACCCGTCGCAGAGGACGCCTCATGGCTCACACCAGATGGGAGACTATGAGAAGATGTCCATGCATGAGCTGGAGAGAACCTTGAAGGAGGTGGGGCAGCAGGACCAGAGGGCCGGCAGCAGTCACTTTGAGCGGGGACACAAGATCCAGATTGAGATGGGGCGTCGAGAAGAGGACGGTCCCACCCCTTCACCCCACTTCTCGAGCAACTCCCCCGTCCCCCTGCCAGCCCAGCTCGTCAGCAAGGAACCCATCCTGCATATGTACACCAAGTACCCCCATGCAGGGGCTCTGGCGGCTTCGTATGGACCGGTATCTGGCTCGGCCAGAGCTCTGGGCAGCAACACGGGCCCCCTGAAGGTAAGCGCCGGCATGGTGGAGAATACGATGCCAGTCAACATGATGCAACAGGATTGTCAAGTGGCTCCAGGGTTCCAGACCCCTGATGGAGATGGCTACTACATCAAGACACCCAAAGCACCTTCAGCTGAACTTGAAGCTACAATTCTCAAAGAGTGAGTACAAAACTTCCTCCACTTATTATGATAAAACGCCTTCATCCCACCTGAAATGTTGATAAAAATCAAGGATTTGATTTCTTGGTTATGACCTGAATATTCTTAGGTCAAAGGTCAAAAGTATATGGCTAGCAAAACATTTTCCAAGTAATTTCTTCAGACTTCTGTCATGTGGGCTGTTGTTACATGTACATGTAGAAGAAAGAGGTACTTGCCTTACTATTATTTTGGTTGAAGGTCAAAGATCAAAGGTTACAGTTGTGTAAGATCTACACTTGTAACTTCTGTTGAGGTCAAAACTGAGAGTATTTAAACAATTGTAAAGTCTTTGATTTTTAATTGTTAGGTAAACCACCGCAAAAAAAACAGCCACATATTTTAAACATGTAAACGAATGGCAACTGCTATAAAGGTTTTGTGTGTATTCATCTGTGTTATAAGGCACAGAAATATGAGGCGTAGTAAACTTAACGTCAGCTTTAATCCTAAATTGAACACATACTGTTCTTCAAGTTGGCAAAAATAACATTTTTCTTTTATTGGCCCATTAGTAAAAAATAAAATGTAATGTCTCTAAAAACAATATACTTGGGCAACAACAGAGTCCAAAAAAATTGAAAATATATTGAAGAAACAATGGTTTTGAATCTCTCATTGTGTCGCCAATTTATGGATTTTTAAGCTTATATTACTTTTTAAAATTCCTAGCAATATATTGATGAAACAAAAATAGATCGTGCAGAAATTTTTGCCCTTTCTACTCATGCATTATTAAGTTGTTAAGTTGTTGAGCCAAACCGCAAAATGTGGAATGATTGTCTCAAAAGTCAGGGTTCAAAAGAAACACACTAGTTTTGCTGCATCATATCTGAACAAGTTTTTTTTGTTGGTGTGTTTTGACAGTGACTGGGAGACCACTGTAGAGAAGCTTGTTGAGTGTGATCCACAAGCACAGGAGAAGCTAAAACAAGCCCTGAGCCAGGTTAGGACCAGGATCCAGGCCAAGGAGACCGCAAAGGTAGGTCCAAAACAAATTTGCAAACCTTGGATAGTGGGGGGAAGGTTTACAAATTTTGTAAACCTTGAACTTGGGCAATGTTTTTATTTCATATATGTGGATATTTTGGGATCGTTTGTACCCTATCTACAAACTGGTCTCAACATCAATGTTTCTGTTCTCTTCAGCATGCCCACAACACATTTATAATAGACTTTGAAGAGAAGATACTGGAGAACATGAACTCTGACAAAGACCACCGGCCTGTCGTCGACTGTAGTCATGGTGGAACCCATGTAACACACCAGGCCAAACCTCCTCAGGTAAATTACCATTTCAATTTTGAATTGAATTGAATATGCCCGTTCATAGTTGCAGTGTGAGCATGAGCAGATTAAGGTCATTGCAGACCAAATTGTGAAATACACGGAGATAAAATACTGGATACGTGCTCATGAAAGTTATGTAATCATTATTCATTTATGCACAAGCAGTGCACTCCATAATAAGGGGAAACAAAGGCTATTATATAGCACCTCCATCGCTGTAGAAGTGATTATTTCAAAATGCATTAAGTGAGACCTCTTCATGTTTTGAAGATCTGAATAGGAATGTTTCTACATGTTGGTTTCAAATGGAGATTGGCTTGAATGCAGTGGAGTGGAGTGGAAAATCTGCAGATGATCAATTGCAATCGAATTCAATGAACAAGATGATTAATTCTCCATAGGAATGTTTTCATTGTAAATTGCAAATTGTCAAAAGCATTGTACAGTCAAACCTGCTTTAGTGACCACATTTCTACAAAGACCACATTTTTTGTTTCCATTGACAATGGTTTCTCAATGAAGTATGTACTTAAGGAACCTGTCTACAAAGACCACTTTTCTTGTCTCCCTTGGATGGTCTTTATAGACGGGTTTCAATGTATCAAAATCCTTTTATTTTTTCTCACTTCTAGCAGAATGTTTCAGTCCAGCAGCCTGAAAGCAGGGCTGTTCAGATGCAGGAGTCTGGGCTCTCCCGCTACGCCCGCCAGCCGGACCCTCACCCCAGGGACTCTCATTGGGTGCCGCAGCACGGGGGCAGTCCAGGCCACGCCCCGGGTTACCAGTACGTCGAACCCCACCCCGCCCCACCCCACCGTATGGATGGATACACCAGCCCCAGGACTGCTTACCCTCACCTAGTCCCTGCCAGTAGCAGACAGACCAGGTATGGCCCCCCTCCCGCTGGACCCGCTAGCCATGGACCAGTAGATAGGCAAGGAATACATTCCTCCAAGCGCCAGATGGTAAGTCTGAATTTATTTTCTCTTGTTTTTTTTCCATATGACAGCAAGTGAAGTGGTGGTTATTTTTTTACCTGACTCCTAAGAAAGCATATTGCTTGTTAGTAAGCAACCAGAGGACCGACGGCTTTAGGTCCTCTCCGAAAGACCTGGTAATGATCATTAATGCCTTACCAAAGGGCACTATCGCATCGCCTTGGTTTCAAACCCGGGTCGCCGGATGACGAGACCACTGCCACCCCCCCCCCCCCCCCTACATCACTCCCCCCTTAAAAAAGTATAATTTTGATCAAGGTTCTGGTGAGTTTGTGACACACTGGTTGGTCATACCAAGTGCAGGACTTCAGAAACAGAAATACTGCTGCTCAGTTCACCCACTTAAGGCCCATGCAGTTATGATGCAGTCAACCGCTGCAAAAAACTAAAAACAGCCATGTTTTTTAGAAGGTATAAATGAATGGCGATTATGCGCAACAAAGGTTCTGCGTGTATTCACCGAGCTCTGTGTAACAAGAAAGAAAATGTGAATTGTATAACACTTTACGTCGTCTAAAAGTAAAACGGCACAGTTTTACCGTTTTTATCTGATCGAAGCTAAAGGGATTGGGTATCTTTGTCTCAGATACTGAATCAAAATCCTGGATTTAGCTCATGCTGCAATCATAATTATAAACCTTTAGGTTAGTCAGGAACCCCATGACCTTTACAAGCCGATCACCTGCCTGATTATCAAGATATTTATGATTGGAAATCAAAATTTCAGAATTCGATTTCCTAACGGTTTTTATAACACTACAGTTTATTGGGGGAAATGAGTATGGTAAAACCGGTCACTCAAAGATTTGTATGTTTTTGAGGCACTTCATGATCAATCTGAAGCGCAATTTTTCTAGGGCTTCAATATTTCACCATATCACAGACACTGATAACATGTAGGGCCGTGCATCTCAGATTTAGCATTGTTAAACGATGCCTTTAATACCACTTCAATACGATGGCCAAATAAATGTTGTTCGTTCCCTTTTTTTGGTCCATGTTTGACTTGCAGGAAGCAGCAGATCTTCAGTATGCCAAACAGGTGCAGGACAAGGAGCGTGAGGAGTACCTGAGGCACCTGGAGGATGTCCAGAGGAGGCACAACCAGATGGATCGTCTGGAGCAGCAGAAGCGAACCCAGGAGGAGCGGGATAGGAAGATCGCTAGGGAGCTTGCCATGAGGGAGGCCATGTCCAGGGGGTACAACAATTACCAGTAGTGGTGGAGGAGGGCAACGTTACCCCCCTCCCTCCATGCCTCCCTCCCCAAGAAAATGCAGCAGAGATGCAGGAAATTGAAGTTGTTGCTGTAGTAGCGTTATAAGACAGCTACTGTAATGCAACGTGATGTAAAGGGGGTACAACAATTACTCCTAGTGGTGGAGCTTAGATGCTGGAGGAGTGCAACGTTACCCCCCTCCTTCCCTCCTCAATAGAGTGCAGCAGAGATGAAGGAAATTGAAGTTGAGGCTGTAGTAGCATTATATAATACAGCTACTGTAATGCTGTCGGTTTTGTCAGTTTTATTATACAGCATGATGCAGAACTGATGAAATATTAAGTGATTCAATATGTTGATTTGTGATGTTCTTTAATTATGTACACATATACGACCTGTAATGTAAGGAAGAAGATTTTGTAGTGCATAATCTTTTTCTGGTTGCTTTTTAGAGTTAGATATTGCTAAGATTGCTTACATTTATCTGATAGTGTTAAGAACAGTTGATACCAGTGAACTTCAAGATGATATTGTCAAAAATATCTTCTGTATTTCACTGTTCATCATGTATTATCTGTGTATGCCTTTTGACAATCATATATATTCAGAGGATTTGATGGAAGGGGAAAAAAGATATGTGTGGATGTGAAAGATATTGTTCATTCCAGGCTAATGAGATATTGTTATCTGCCAACCCAAATGTTAGTTTACATATAATTATACTGCATGAGCAGCTATTTTTGCAGGGGGTCTATTTCACGAATTTCACAAATTACTCATTGATGGCGAATTTAACAGCACCCGAAAATATTTCCAGCAAGTATTATGTCGCATGTCGAAATCGCTGAAGAAAGCCCCTTTACTTTTAGCGTATGGCATCTATACACTTTAGCACAAGCCATAACAGGGTCATACAGGGAAGTTTAAGACCACAATGACTGTAAGAGAGCACTTCAATGGAATATTTTCATTTATTTCTCCCAAAATAATTCTTGTATGATGACGACTGTGACACTCAGTAATAAGTTCATGATCCTCGGAAATGGAATGATAATTATTAAAAAGTATAAAATTGGTTATGGTTGCGACTTTATGTGAAATAATGACTCTCAAATTTGTCCTCGAACCATAGATCAGCGAAATTGTCTAAGGCAACATTAAAAAATGTTAAATCTGAGATGCATGGCCCTACTATGTGTTACCAGTGTCTGTGATATGGTGTAATAATGAAGCCCTGAAAAAAATTGTGCTTCAAAATGATCATGAAGTGCCTCAAAAAAGTAAAAATCTTTGAGTAACCGGTTTTACCATACTCATTGGGTTCCTGATAGACCTAAAGGTTTATAATTATCATTGCAGCATGAGCTAAATCCAGGATTTTGTTTCAGAATCTGAGACAAAGTTACCCAATCCCTCTAAGCGAAACTATTGCCATATACAATAAGCAAGGACGCGAAGAAGAAGAGAAGGTAGTGTGTGACGCCAAAATTATGTCATTTTGTAAATGGCTCTGGTCACTTCTGCAATCAAAGACACCTCTTTGTCGCTTTTTTTCTCCATTAATACGATGTTAGACATCTGAAAATTAAGCAGTATTAATGTTTAATACTATCCTTACTACCATCCTTACTCAAATCATGTTCAGTTCCATTAAATTTAAGGCACAAAAATAGGAATGGATCCTCTTAAATTTTAGGGGGTCTTTATATAATATGACATCATGAAGTTCAAAAAATCTTTTGCATTTGTTTTAGAATCCAAATGACTTTAGCTTCACCCACACAAGGATTAGATCAAGTCTTCACGTTGACAAAAATTTTGCTAAACAATTCTCAATTCCTCAATTTGTTCACCAATACAGCTTTTCGATAGCTTTATCTCAAAATCATATTTGGGTGCGAGTGGAGGAACAATATTTCATAGGTGCCAGGCAAATTTACTGTGTAAGAAAGCTTCCAGTCTTTTCCGGTTGAAAAGTCAAACCTCCATCAATTCTATTGTGGATTGAGATTGGTAATTATTTATTCCCATGAAGTGTAATTTGGGGGAAATGTAGTAGCACATCCACTGACATTTGGATGGCTACGTGTACCGTACAAACTTTCACAGACGTCAGATGCGTATGGGGTTGGATTAGTTTAATAACTCTTTATTTTTCTTATTGTCGCCTTCGCTTTTTCAGAAAGCTACACAATATGTAGGAGTTCCGTAAATCAATTAAGCAGGTCGTGTATTTGGGACATGTACATGCATTCAACCATTCGATGTCATTCAGTCAATCTGAGTAATACAATCAAATTTGCTCATATCTTCATCGTAATTTGAAATGTAATGATACATTATTTTAAATTCTTCTCTTTTCCTAGAAGAGACGTATAAATATACATGTATTGTGTAGAGTTATCACATAAAGGATGCCCATTTGTGTGGTTCTTTAGATATTTATTAGCCTATTTAGGGTTATGTATTAACCTTATCATTTTTCAGTCTAAAGTCACCTTTATTGCTCTAGGAGTATTGCCCCCCCCCCCCCCCCATTTTATTTATCAGATTAACTCAAGGCACGAGTACAAGACACAGGCATAAGCAGGTATTATGTGTATAGTCTCCATTGGAAGATAACCCCTTTGTGACATTTATTTATAATATTTATTCTGCCCTTTTAGCATTACTTACCGGTACATGTAACCGTATTGTCTTTATCAGTCTAAATGCACCTTTATTACTCTAGGTGTATTATCCCTCCCCATTCTTTAAACAAAAATCAGATTAAAGGAGGTCACGAATTGTAGACATAATATTAACACTACTGTCCTTTATATTAAAGGATAGTTATATCCTGTAATTCATGTTTTAAAACTTGTCTATCAACAACATAAGAA
Organism: Strongylocentrotus droebachiensis; assembly: GCA_035222895.1. NCBI lineage: Eukaryota > Metazoa > Echinodermata > Echinoidea > Camarodonta > Strongylocentrotidae > Strongylocentrotus > Strongylocentrotus droebachiensis. Next base: position 364,109 of record JAVYIG010000583.1, on the reverse strand, counting down.
AGTATTCAATTTGTTATCTTTGGAGCAAAAACTGGGTAGCAGTCCACATAACCGTCATGAGTATTTGCACGAGTTCGCCAACAACCCATTGAAAAGCATGTGTTAATTTAACATGCGTCTCAATAGGATATCTGTGTGATATATACTTGTATGTATGATAATTTCGTTAAAAATGATGCCCTGGTTTCTTAACCCCCCCCCCCCCCCCCCCCCCCACTTTATGCCTGTTTAAAAAAGTACCAAAAAGTGAAAAGGAACAAAGTTCTGCCTGTATCGTGTAAGATGTCCATGTGCTTATGAAAAGAAATTTCATTTCAGACTGAAGCAAGTTCACAAAGTAAACTTCAGATGATGGTCGAAAAAAGTTTGTAGAAATATTCTATCATATGTTATGAGAGAATCTTTAAGGTTTCCTCGATGAGAGGAAACCATTGGGAGTTGCTATTTTTCTGTTTTCAAGCAGATGCTCTCCTCTTTAAGAAAAAATTGAACTTGAAGCATTTTGTAACAGGAAAGGAGAAGAGTGGGAAGTTATTATTAAAAGAGCCATGTTGGGTCGCTATGTTTTGATAAAACATTTATGTGTACACTTTACAAGTCAGATTTAAAAAACTATGACCATTTAATTAGTTTGTGGGTGCCTTTATATATATCGGTAACTTTTCATTGTGTCATTTGATGCATAGAAGGGATGGAGTTATGGTTTCATTTTAAATTAATGCGTATCATATGCATGCTTTCTACATATTAGCCGTGCGGCGCAACAAAAATTGTGATCAATGTGTTGTAGGTATATTGATGTAATTTCTTTAATGCATGTATCATCATTTTTCTAAGTGTGTGTTCTGGATAGTTGTAGGCTATACCAACAAATTGCTCAATGTTTATTCCATAATTGATACTTTAGAAATCTGTGTCGACTGGCTTGTTAGCATTGTAGCAATCTTATTAGAATATTAAGAAGTGTATTTTATGAATATTCATCTATTATATCTGATAGCAGTATAATAGTAGTACATGGTTTTGTTACAAGTGCATTTTTTTTGTTAAACGATAATATTGAAAATGTGATTTTAAAGAAAATCTTCTTCTTTACCTTTTGTACAGAATTAAGAAAATTAAGTCTGAAGTAAATCCCAAATATATCTACTAATCATTCATAGAAATTAAAACTTACATTTAAAATCATAACCCTTGATTATTCTAGAGAATAATTAAATACTTGGGTTTGTTTTCTGTTTCTTCAAATAAATGCAACATTTATTTGCTATGCTATTATAACGTGAAAGATGGAGTACTTCATTGCTCTATGAGCGTAACTCCTTGAACTTTTTAATACATATGCTATAGGTTAAAATTATGTAATGAACAGAAGGATATTGCAGCTTATTACTGAGGTTCAGACCACAGCCTTCATTTCTTTTTTGTAAAAAGTATTTAAAAAGAGAAGTCTTTGACTCAAGATATTAATAATTATACTGATCTGGGTTTATATAGCACTTAATGAATGGACGATGTGTCTAAAGCGCTTTAACTCCAACTCCCGACTTGGGTTCCGTGTGCACCCTATTCTTTACAAGCTTGATGCGCATGTGTCAACTACCAGTCTACATAACAAGTCGCTGTTAACCTACAGTACATTTAAACTGTAGTATCTCTTTGGAGAAGCAATAATTTGAAGTTCAGGATCCCTTACACCAGGAGCAAAACCTGTGACTGGTGCACTTCGGATTTTTCAGATGTTTTTATACCTTCTTATTTTCAGGTACATGAAAGTGCTGAAAGAAATCTTTAGATTTCTTCTTTATTTGCCTATTTAAATGAAATTAGAGGCCGTTTGCAGACACTACAGTGTAGTAGCCTGTCAATATTATATAAATCATGAATTTAAGCCCTAGGTCTCAATATCTTACCCAAACATTGTTTACTTTAAGTTTACAATTATTGAGGATTTTGTTCCCTTATACTAAGGGTGACTATTTTATTTCTCTACTGTTTTCAATTTGTCTTTTTTATGTATTCTCTTTTTTTAATCACCTTGCTTTGGTGTCGGCAAGAATTGAATACCGCCCTCAAGGGCCAGGAAGACAAATGGATTGCTTTCAATTTTGATACTTTGAAGGTTCATATTATTTCTTCATGAAACCGTTTGTGTCCTTCCAGTTACCATTTTAACTAGGGAAATATGATTTACAAAATACCTGTCAAGGCCCGTTCAGATATGATGCTGAAACAACAACAAAAAAGGCCATGTTTTTTAAAATTGTATTAAAACGAATCGCAACTGTGTGCAACAAAGATCCTGCGCACATTCACTGAGTGAGCTCTGTGTTATAGGATACAGACAATGTAATATGTATTACACTTTTCGTCATCTTTTTTTATTTAAAAGCTGTGGTTCTGCCACGTCGTAGCTGAACGACGCCTTATGGATCTAAAACTTCATATTTAAAATTTACTCTCTGGAACCCTGCCCTTATACATGGTTTATATCAATTTTGTTTCGTTTACAATTATGATGCGAGACATCCGTATACTACTGTAGTGTGTTTATCATTCATATCATGAATTAGAAATGTCAGTGTGTGTTATCAAATAAAATTTAATAGCCAGTTAATTGAGTCTATAGTGTCATTTCTTATTGAAAGGACATTTACATTTTTACAACAAAAATATGTTGGGAGTGGTTGTTGAGTGAATGTGAATGATTTTTTCTTCTTTCTTATCATTACTACAAGAGAAGGTAACTGTAGGGTGAGAAAAATTGAAAGAAAGAAATGAGTAGTTGTAAAGATTGAGAGAGCGTGATTAAGTAGAAGAGGTGCACTTGAAAGGAAAAGGAGAAGAATTGAGATTTGATCGTCGGTCACTTAAAGAGGAGGTTGAGTTCTGGGAAGAGGTGAAGAATAATTTGTGAGTCGTGTAGTCCCATATACATCTTTCTGTGTACAGTGCTTGTAAATTTACCAAGACTGGGACAAATTTCTTATCATTTTGATGATTCCAGAACCTTGCAGTACACACCAATACTGATGATCTACCATTTCTGATCGATTTCCACAGTTTCTTCCACAACGCGATTGCACGACCAGAACTCGACTTTATCTTTAAAGCAAGCTTAATATTGAGGACTCAAATACATACACATTCAGAATATAAAAAAGTGAAAGCTGTTATGTTCAGTTGAGTACAAGAATTTTTATTACAAATTAAAATGTTCAACTCTTGGCACAATATTTTTCATTTTTGCTCAATTTCCTTTTCACGCTGATCTCACCGATTTCATTCGCATAAATCATACAGAAATCATCATAAGCATGATCGCTGATCTTGACAATGTACTGTACATGAAAAATTAAAATTTGCTTTAAATTCAGAATATTGACGAGAAATTCAATTCACTAAAAGAAGGAGAAAAATACTGTTGACATACACTAAAACTAAATTTGGCATGCTTGGATCTATACAAACTGTCATTTTGTATTCAAGTGCGATCAAACTGGTCACCACATGAGAAGTTTTGCAGCAAAATTAAATGGGGAAAAGAAACATGTTAAATAGCCACATAATGTTCTTCTTGTATCAAAAGTTATACATGTAATATATACAAGATCGAATGGTATTCTATTCATGATTTCTGGTGAATTGAAGTGGTTAATACCAGCAAGGAATGCTAGATATTATGGGTAACGGTATATACACTCTTTATGCTCCATTGTGTCTTGGATTTAGACTGTAACAAATACAATCATTCCCATATGTTTGACACACATGTGTAGTGCAGGTTGCCATTGTTAAAATTTACTTCCCAGGATGGCATCTCATTTTTGTTCTACTCTCATTCGTTTACATTTTACTGGAGATGACAAAATTCACAGCAGCTTAGAATTGCCAGAATCTAAAATCAAAGAAATCCGATGATAAGTTTTTGAGGGCTTACGATAAACTGTACATGACCTTTGAAATCTGTGCTGGGAAACCATCTTGTGCTTTATAATAAAGTTACCTGGATGTACAGGCAATATCAAAGTGATTGAAATACAATCGTGTAGTTTACTAGCATATGCACGTCCAAATTCGAGTACAGTATGCATTCAATATATGCACAACATTTAGAGGAAGATACTTTGAAGAAAAGGTTGAGTTCTGGAAAAGGTGAAAATAATTTGTGAGCTTTTCTTTTTTATGCTAATGTGGAAGAGTATCATAGGAAAATTGTCCACTGAAAAGGATTACTTTTCAAATGCCCTCACATATTCCAAATATGACAAGTAACAGCTAAAGGTTGCGGATAACAAATCTCACGTTACATGTTTGTGCAGTCCCATATACACATTTCTGTGTACTGTGTATGTGACGCTTAGCAAGACTGAGCAAATTTCTTATCATGTAGATGTTTCCAAAACCTCTTGGCATGCCCAGAACTCAACTTAGTCTTTAACCCTATTTAGCCCGGGGGGGGGGGGCTTTAGAAGCCCCCCCCCCCTCGACATTTTTCGCGATAATTTTTTAACGCAAGAAAATCTTGCACTGAAATTTTGTCACTTTTTTCTTTTGAGTCTTGCGCATCTTTTGAAAGAAATTTTTCGAAAATCGGACCTACCATTACAAAGTCACGTGTCCTTTTGTCTTTGCATGTCAGCCCGAAAATCGCTCATTTTTGTGATTTGTGTACAAAACATATGGAAATCTCATTTTTCAAATAAAGAGATAAAGCATTGTTTATTTGGTCTTGTTTATAGTTTAGGTGTTTACTTTGGAGTCAAAATAGTTGAATTATAGTTGGAAATGAAATAAAACAACAAAAACAATAAAATACATAAGTTAAAAAAACAAAGAAATACATAAGAAATTATCAAAACAATAGATAACATAAGGAATAACCCTGGTTTTTCAATTTTTTTGTGTTGTATTATTATTCCAAATGGTCCAAGAAATATATGAAGTGAGAAAGAATGCTTAAATATGAATAATGTCTGATTTATGGGCAAAAATGTGAATTTTATGACCTTATTTGCATAAATTACCATAAATATGCAAATGAGTGAATTTTTCAAAAAATTGAAATTACCATAGTATTCTATACACTTCACTTGACATGTATGCAAATTTTCGCGGCGATCGGGCATTTCACGGCCGAGATCATAGGGGGGGGACCTTAGAAGCCCCCCCCCCCTGGGCTATGCAGTTTCAAAATAGCCCGGGCTAAATAGTGTTAAAGGTAGGCGTTACTACTGCAGCTAGAAGGGATTAGACCACACAGCGAGCCAGCGAGGTCATTGTGACAGGTGGCTATCTCATTAACTCAGCTCTCATTTAACATAAGAAAAAGAGGATCATGGGGGACCAACAGGCACCGATTTGGGAAGTTTTCTATATAGAGGGAGCAAGTAGCTACAAGTAGGACAGTGTGCCTTTAAGTAAAGTATAAAATCCCACCACCCCTTGCAAATAGATTTGAAAATTAACTGCAAGACATCGCAATAAGAAAAAAAATAGAGAGAAAAAATAAAATTACTTTACAACAATTAAATTGCTTTTCTTCTGTGTGACACACACATGTAGCCTTGTCAAGTTTTCTTTGAAAATACGATGCAAATCTTCCAACTTATCCAAAATGCTTTATTAGAGTGAATGCAATAGCATACAAATACTGCATGCTCCGATGCTCAATAGAATACTGAGTGATGTTATATTTCACTGAGGCCACAGGCAGAGATTGAAATATAATGGCATTAGGGGAATCCTGAATAAGTTGTTTCCTATACATGTATTTTGTTATATTTAAAGATGAAATGCATGCAATATTTGTTAAATAACACCAGAGTGGACAGACATGGGGATCTCTGTTTTTGCAATGTCAAAATGACCATTCTTTTGAAAATGACATTCTTCGACTGTTCTCACTCAGCTTTTTTTACATTTTCGGCATGCTAACTCTCAAGAATGTATTCTTGAGAGTTAGCATGCCGAGAATGAGATGAGATCAGGCATTAGAAGAATACAAGAGAAAATTGTTGTCAAAACTTTGAGTGAAATATTGGGTGCGCAAACACACAGCTCCCCTTCTGGAAATGTCTTGAAATTAACCATATATAATACTGAAGATTAATTAAAAATAAGATACATTAAATAAAACTAAGAAAATAGATCGTGAATTTTTGTGTGTTACAATCATCAACTGTACGGGAAAGATTTTGTTAGGGTTTTTTCCCCTCTTTCCATTACTCATCACTTCCAAACATCTCCTTCCGAAAAATATCTAGTGAATCCAACATTATCCAGCCATTTTCCTGTACCATCTATACAAGCTTCTGGTCGAAAATGGGATAAAAACAATTATACTAATATATATCCGGTCAGTGCCTCATCTGATTTCATTAACATTATTAGGAATGTACTCTCATGCCATTTGTTGACCGTTGCCTCGTATATTTCTCTCTAATAATACTTTAAACACGTTTACCTCAAAATTTAAATTTTATGGATTTGCCAACGTTGCCGCCCTGGGGTTCATGTGAAATTTGGTTGATATTCTGGACAGACACTCGTGCATCAAGGTTTTAGACAAAGTGCATTAAGTTTTTGGACAAAGCTCAAAGTGACTTCGTGGGGAACTCATGTGGAAGGAAGAGGGTGTGTTCAGACACCAGGATTGTTCAATAATACCCCTTTGCATGTCCTATGTTCACTAGAGCAAGCAAGTTTTGTGAAACGCCCCCCCGGTGTCCGTACGTCCCTCTGAGAGGCACTTCTCCGCCTCATCCTCAGTCCTGCAGGAGGAGTTTGCCCTTCGACTGTAACCGCTTGACCTTCTTGGCCTTGCGGCCGTCCGTCTTGGCCTTGATGTTGGTCCTCTTCTTGGCGTCCTTGTGCTTCATCTTCTCCTCCAGCTTGGCCTTGCGTTCGTCCCACTGCTTCTTGCTCGACTTCTTGCGCTGCTCCTTCCGCTTGATTGACTTCTTCAAGAGCTCCACGTCATCCTTGACCTGTGAGGGAGACAGACAGAGCAATCCTAATTTAAAAGTGCTGTTTTTAAAGCCAGTCTGCACTAGTTTGGCCAGGGGGATTAGACCTCCCTGCAAGGTCACTGACAGGTAGATATCTCAGCAAATCAGCTTTCAATTAACATAAGAAAAAGGGGATGGGGGACCAACAGGCACTGATTAGGCATCGTTTGCTATATAGAGGGCGCAAGTAGCTGTAAGTAGTGCAGTGGGGCTTTAATATATCTGAGCCCTGTCTTATAAAGAGTTGCAGTTGAAGTCCTGTAATCAATCGAAAATTTGCAGTCCCCTACCTCTTATGAACATAGTCACGATTAATATCAACTCTTTATCAGACATGGCTTTAGTCAATGAAGTAAGTTTGCAGTCCCCTATCTCTTATGAACATAGTTGCGATTAATAGCAACCCCTTTATAAGACAGGTCTCTAGTCAATTCAAAGTGTTACAGAGGGACATTTCCAGAGAATTACAGACATGTTCCAAAAAACGTACAAATGAGCACAATGGGTTCTCAAAATGGTTTACATAAAAAGGTATATACATATAAACACTAGACAAGATCAATGAACTAATTACAACTGTATTATATACAAGTACTATGTACTATATGAAATGACAAGCTATTTATGATGATTGCATTGATTTGCAAGCCCTTCTACAGCTTGGATCAGACAAAGCATCTAGTTTTTCCTACACCTAAATGCAAGAAGCCAGCACTGACCTTGATACCCTGAGCTCTATCAATGACCGTCTGCCACTTGCCCTCCGTCTCCACCTCCTGGGCTTTGTCTGGATCCTTCTCCTTCATCTCCGCCATCTTCTGCTCCTTCAGCTCCGCCTTCTTCAGGAGCCGACCAAAGTCCTTGTTACTCCTCGGCTCCGTCAACTTCTTCCTCTTCTTTTTCTTCGGCTGCTCCCGCTCGCTCTCCGCAAAGTCAAACTGACTGAACCGAACGGCTGGCGCCTCGTCGTCCCCGCCCACTTTCTGCCCACCGCCTTTACCACCCTTGGCAGATTTCTTGTCGCTCTTTTTAGTTCTTTGAGGGGTGGTACCATCATCGCCAGAATCATCACTGTCATTGTGAATGTCTCCATTAACCATCTGTTTCTGTTTGGCTTTCTCTGAAACCTCTAACTGGGCTTTAGAGGCTTTGATTGCTTTATAAGCTTCTGCTTTCTTCTTCTTCTCCTTTTCTACTTCTTTCCGAGCAATTTTCTTAGGAACCATATCCTCCATCAGTGGAGCCCTGGCCTTTCGTTTTGTTCGGAGTTCTTCGATTCTCTTTTGAACCTTTTCTCTGAGTTCATCGATAGTGGCTCCACTTGTAACAGATTCAACACTCATGGGTTTTATTCGTGATGAAGCAGATGGTGATTTTGAGTCATCTTCAGCACCTAATATAGTGCATAAAACATTAAAATACATTATTTTTCATATATTTCTGATTAATGGCATATTTACCTTTCCCTCAAAGTTATAACCTTATTTTTTGAGACAGATCTTCCAAAATTGCATTAATGAGCTACAACATTAAAGGTAATACAAAGTTTTGGTATGGGGTCATGAATTTGGTTCAAATGAACATATTGGAAGCATATGTGATCCTACAATATTGAGTCATCGTTGTCTCGGTTGAAATCGAGTCTAAAGTTATGAAATTATAAATAATTAACTCTTTATGCTGTATAGCTCCCTCTCAAGGTCAAGATATTAATTAAGTTATAAAACAATGTTTCTTGACTAAAATCGACCGACTAGCTTTTTCCGTTTGGAAATTATATATCACAACTACATATTCAGAGATTTTCATGGTCGCAGCTGCTATTGTATGGCCGTAGGAGCTATTTGAAATTCATCAAAATTTACCGGGAGCACCGGTAAATTTTTATATTCCATTTTTCTCGAAAGCAGAAGTGTTTTAGGGGCTAAATGTTCTAGTGCTTATAATACATCCACAGGGGCATCCGAATGTATCAAAATTGTAAAGAATCACTATCCACCCAATTTTCAAAATTTCCCAAAACTTTGTATTACCTTTAAGTACAATACACTTTTTCTTTTCTTTTTTTACCTGACTGCTAAGAAAGTATGTGTATGCTTGTAAGAAAGTAACCAGAGGACCAATGGCTTAATTCCTCTCTGAGGGACTTGGTAATGAGGATCAATGCCTTACCAAAGGGCACTAGCACATCAACTTGGTTACGAGACCACTGCTCTACCACTGAGCCATTGCGCCTCCTAACTTTAACTTTTCGACACCCCAGTACTAGGCACAATGATATTACATGTAACAATAACATCCCCTTGCATTAAGAACATGTCCTAGATTAATTGATTGAAACATTTGTTCACAATCACATGGATAAACAGTGAAGGATTACTGTGGTCTTGAGATATGATTCATGATCAACATGTAATAGTAACACTTCATAATGTGATAGATAATGCTTCGAGGCTGGTCTCATGTGTATCTTAAAGCCCCACTGTACTACTTGTAGTTACTTGCTCCCTCTATATAGAAAAAAATGCCTAATCAATGACCATTGGTCCCCCAAGATCCTCTTATGTCAATTGAGAGCTGAGTTGACGAGATAGCCACCTGTCAGTGACCACCTAGCTTTAAGCGTTTAAATAAGGTTCACTCTGTTTTACCTTCTCCCGAAAATTTAACCCACTGACTCCAGGAGCCACCTGGTTCCTGTATAAAATCCTATGGGAATGAGACAATTCAGGAGTCAATGGGTTTAAGCATGTCTAAGAGGAACTGCAAAGTATACAACGAGGGGTCAGAGACACAAAGATGTAACTCCATTCTAGCCATTTTTAGAAAAAGTGGTTTATGTGTCACTGAGCACTTGGGCCTTAACCCTATGTTAACTGGGGGGGGGGTCAATTTGACCCCCCCCCCCTGTAGAAATTTTGCGACTACTCCGAAACCGCGGCAGATATAACATTTTCCTTTCATGACTTTTTACTTTCGAGTCTTACGCATCTTTTAAAACAATTTTTTCGAAAATCGGACCTACGGTTACAAGGTCACGTGACCTTTTGTCTTTGCATGTCAGCCCCAAAATCGCTCATTTTCGTGATTTGTGTACAAAACATATGTAAAAGTCATTTTTCCTAAAAATAGATAAAACATTGGTTATTCAGTCTTGTTTAAAGTTTAGATGTTTGTTTTGGGGTCAAAATAGTTGAATTGTAGTTATAAATGAAATAAAACAACAAAAACAATAAAATACATAAGTTATAAAAACAATGAAATACATAAGAAATTATAAAAACAAGAGATAACATAAGGAATAACCTAGCTCTTCCAATTTTTTGTGTTATATTATTATTCCAAATGGTCTAATAAATATATGTAGTGAAAAAGAATACTTAAATATGAATAATCTATGATTTATGGGCAGAAATGTGAATTTTATGACCTTATTTGCATAAATTACCATAAATATGCAAATGAGTGAATTTTTCAAAAATTTGAAATTACCATAGTATTCTTTACACTTCACTTGACATGCATGCAAATTTTCGCGGCGATCGGCGGTGAAACGGCCGAGATCTTAAGGGGGGGTCAAATTGACCCCCCCCCCCCCCCCCCAGTAAAAACCTGGTCTGAAATAGCCCAGTTAAGATAGGGTTAAGGAGTTAAGTCTATGTTTCACTAGCCATTGACTTCAATGGGGATTGGGTGGAGTTAAGTCTTTGTGTTTCCTGGAAAGCCCACATTTTTCTGAACATTTTGATCAAATACTCCTTTTGGCAAAATATGGAGTTACGTCTTTGTGTCACTGAACCCTCGACATTTGGAAATGAATTGATCGCATTCGTACCACTGTCATCAGAAAGGTCTTCCAGTCCTGTTCCCACAGCATCGCTCTCGGACTCGTCCTCCGACTTCTCTCTCCACAGCCGACTAGAGGTCGCCACCCCGTCTTTCCCCGAGATTTGACCTTTGTCCATGCCCTCCTGGATCTGGGTTACACTGCGCTGCTTGTCAGGGTCCAGGCGCTGCCGCTTGTTACTGGTCTTCTTCTTAGACTTGTCCTTGAGTTGCTGTTTGGGAGCTTTCTCTGCAGGAATACATAGTATACAGGTTTTTAAAGGCTAAGTCCACTCCAAGATAATTTGCTTTTAATAGATGCACAAAAACACGAGAAACAGAGCAAAACAAATTTGAGTAAAATCGGACAACTAATAAGGAAGTTATAATTTTTTGAAAAACTATGAAAAACTATGGAACAATGATAATCATTGCACAAATTGCTAATTTGGCTATCAGTTTGTGACGTCATGTCCTCACTATTTACCAATTGCTTTATATATTTGTATCCCATTAATTTCCCTTTTTATCCCTAAAAACTTGAGTTCCCCATGCTTTTGTCCAGGTTATGTCATTAGCATCATATTGCGCACATGATGTTTCACAAAATCTTTTATGAATTTGAAGAATTTATACTTTTTTCTGAATATTGTATATTCATAATTATTCATTTTTATATAAATAGTTTATCAAACCTCACATTTTTCATGATTTAACTGAAAAAAATTGCTCTTTATTGGTGCATATACATTGTAATTTGAATGCTGGTGTGAAGAAATAAGATTCTTAGCGGGAAAATGGGAAATTTATATTGTCAATGTAAAGAAAACAATTAGTACATAGCGACAAGTCTCATTCATCGATATTCAATTGTGACTTAGGCGGTGCATCTTCACTTTTAATGCACTCACAAACATTAAAGCCCCACCGCACTACTTATAGCTACTTGCGCCCTCTATATAGCAAACAATGCCTTTTCTTATCTTACTCGAGAGCTGATTCGATGAGATAACTACCTGTCAGTGACCTTGCAGGGAGGTCTAATCCCCCTAACCAAACTAGTGCAGACAGGCTTTAATTATTTGTGTACTCACCTTTTGCATTGTGGTGGAACTTGCCGGTGCCTGCCGGGCCTTGCTTGGTTTCTTGCTCAAAGTAATACCTAGCAGGTATCAGATCAGTCATACTCTTGAAGAAGTCATTGTGCAGTTGAAGACTGCTCATAAGGTCTGCGCTATCCATCTCCATGATCACGGATGATTAGTCTACCACTGCAAAGAGTGAAATTATGGGAGAAGATAAGATTAAGAACATTTCAAGTATAATGTTCAAGAATAAAGTCTGTAGCACGGTAATTTCATATTTTCAATTTGGGTTTGCTCATTACTGCATTAGCGCGTGATACATCCCCCCCCCCCCCCCTTTCTAATTTTGAACGTAATCCAGCGACAAAGAAATTGAGCTGGTTGACTTTGAACTTTGAGGCCTGGATTCTGGTCCGTCTGGAGCAAAATGTCTCATCATACTCATAATTGAGTTATTCTTATTAATTCTTAATTTTTAATTCTTGCATCTTGGAGGCTCTTTTTCAATGTGGAGTCTACTAGTTTGCCTATTTCAATAAGAGCCAAGTTGTCTTTTATTTACTAGATATAAGAAATAAAGTGGACAGATTTTTGCAAAGAAGATCTTGCTTGCCCTTGCTACTTTTGCTGATATTTGATGATGATAACAAGATTAACTTCAAACTAAAACTTGGACTCCCGTGCCAGGTTTTCATGCAGGCTGAGTCTCAACAACTGCTCACATGCACATAGCCCTTCTCGATGCAGCATATCACTCGATCATGTACACAATCCAGCTCCTTTTAGCACCAGAAGCAAAGAACAATCTCACCATAAACAGAATGGTAGCAACCAACCACCACCACATCATAGGCCTTGTTCAATCAAGCCTCGTCCTACTAACAGTAACAACCGTATAGAAACAACCAATATTTCAATAGGAACACTGAGTGTACGCGGAATACAGTCCAACCTGAGATATGTCAAGTTGCCAGCGAGACAGGTATCCTCTTTATTCAAGAACACTGGCTTAATACAAACAAGACTACAGATGCTGAATGACATTAGCAGCCAACACTTCGTAACAGCTAAAGCATCAGATTGCATCAGCTATACCAATGCCATACGAGCAAGAGCAGGACGAGGAAAAGGAGGGGTAGCAACACTACTCCGTCAAACGCTGGTTGCCAGCTACAGTGAAATCTCCTGCCACTCTACCAGGATCAACATGGACTACATATAGTTTGAATACACCTTCAACAGTCAAAACAGTGCATCCTGGCCATAAACTGCTACCTACCGTCAGGCGTCAACCAAACTGATCTTGTAGAATACCTGGAGAGTCTTGCAGATCGAATGATCTGCAAGGACGCGCGTCGTTTATAGATGGCTCCCTTACGCCGGCTTAAATGTAGTTCATCACTCCACCAGTGGGCACCAGTTTGCTGATCTCACCATGGCATTGGCCCAGACACACCTCTGAACACTTGCTGGTAAGAATCGAATGGTCTATAGTGATACCATGTAACGGATTTTAGCACACAAAACTGAGTGCGCGATCAGACACCCTACTGGTAGCTGCTGATCTCCGATAGAGCGGAGGAGGAAGAAGAAGATTCAGATTGCTCCGAAGTCCGAGTCCGAGTAGATTTACAGTAGGGGCGCTGGTCCGAGAATAAGGATCGTCTTCATAAACGAGGATCGTCTTCTTTAACACGGACCGATGCGTCCTCAAAAATAAGGACCGTCTGCATTTTCGCAGACGTTTCATATTTTTGATCGGCGCATTGGCGATGCCAAAAACGGATTCCCCAATGATTTTCTTGATGCATTTTACATTGACTTTGTACAGAGACCTTCACATTAAGAGCAATAAATCCTTGGGAAGACGGACAACCCATAAAAGTAGACGGACAACTAGAGGTCTAGGGTTATTTTCCCCCGGGGAATCCATTTATGGCATCGCCAGCGGGCCGTTCTGCAACATGAAACCCCCAGAGCGACGATGAAAACAAACGTCTTCAAAAATGCAGACGACCCTTATTTTTGAGGACGCATTTTGTCCTCGTTTATGAGGATATCCTTGTTTATGAGGACGATCCTCATTCTCGGACCAGCGCCCCTAGTACTGATTTACGTCTGTTCATGACCATGTTCATGTTGTAACTAATATAATAGCATTGCACCATGGCATGCACCTGCACCTGGCTCTCGTGTGCACACACACACACTCATCAGAATCTTCAACTGTGAAGGAGGTAGACTTAACCAGCGTTAACCCAAACCGCCAAAGAAAAAGAAAAAGTCCATCCCCATCATGACCATGCACGACAAACATAAATCGGAATAGATGGGACTGTCACAAATAATCGTGCATACATTTCTCTTTCAGAAAAACGCTACACAGATCTACCAGTATCATTAATATACTTCAAATAAATAATATAATTACCATTAGATGTTTATTGTGTCTTAAAAATACAAATCTGCATTATATCTGGCCAGCATTAGTCTCTTCTTAACGGGCCTGCTTTCCATCATAACACGCTACCAAACACCTATCGAACACGTTTTACAGAGCTCTTCGAAAAGTCCTCACCCGCGCGCACCGTACGTCCGTAGAGCATGATGAGCGCGCGCTCGGAGGGGCAGCTCAGGCGGAAATTGCAGGATGTGTTTGAAATGAAGAAAAGGGACTCGAAAGGTTTACACGTTCGCCATAGAACAGCCACGTGAAAACATGTCTCCTCAATTTTTCCAGATATCTCACAGGGATGGAACCCGGGGATGGAGAGTTCGAAAAACATTTTCAAACCTTTATTTTGAATTAATGTCAACTTAAATCCCAGGGGAGGGGGTAATTGTCCTAGGGGGTAATTTTCCGGGGGGTAATTCCTATAGGGGTAGGGGAAAGTGGGGCATAATGGAACACTTAATTTCAAACTTGTAATATGACGTCATCAACGACACAAAAACAGTAAAAATAACAGTTTCAGATAGATGTTGTATGCACTTTATTATGTCAACGAAAAACCGACAAAAACCACGGTAAAATTGCAGAGAAACTCGAAACGAATTTTACAAATGAAAAATCCAACTTGCCCCACCCCTGAGGCATAATGGCACTCCCCCCTGGGGCAAAATGGATCTACGGATCCATATTGCCCCATCAGAACTCTAACGTTCTATATTGAGTAATGTACCTAAAGTAACTTTAAGCATACTTGGTGGGCAGAGCTGCATAATGAAAGCCAGGGGCGGCCGAACGACTTCCAAAGTGGGGGGGGGGCACCAAGAAAAAAGGGCACTTTCTGGAGAA
Organism: Strongylocentrotus droebachiensis; assembly: GCA_035222895.1. NCBI lineage: Eukaryota > Metazoa > Echinodermata > Echinoidea > Camarodonta > Strongylocentrotidae > Strongylocentrotus > Strongylocentrotus droebachiensis. The sequence goes on along the minus strand of JAVYIG010000583.1, from coordinate 348,891 downwards.
AAAAAAGGGCACCTACCAAGGGAAATCTCAAAGCGAAAATATACAATTTTTTAGGCATTGGTATATACCCCTACAATGTGATTACAATTATCAGGGATGATTTCAATATTTCTTTCATTCTATAAACCATACAAGATATTGCTTAAGCATCTGATTTGCAGATGGGTTTGATGTCTAAAAACCTGTTTGCGAGCGAGCGAAGCGAGCGAGGGAAATTTTTAAGATGTGTGAGGTCGCAGTGCGAAAAATTATATTTCATAAAGAGGAAAAAACCCAATCCGAATGGGGTTATAAGCACATTCTCATAACAGAAGACTGAAAAGACCTTTGATAAGTAAAATAAGTTTATCATCTAAAGAAGCGTGCGAGCGTAGCAAGCGATCTTTGGGGGAAATTGCTTTTAGTCGCTTGAAATTAGCTAGGGCGCGTTTAATGATGAGAGGAAAAGGGGACACTTATCAGGAATGAAAAGGAGCATGTGCCAAAGTACAAAGAGTAATTATCAGAGGTGAAAATGGGTAACTTCTTACACCCTCAAAAAGAGGCACTCACCAGGGAAGAAAAAAGTCAGTAAAGAACATAGGAAATGGGCATTTGTCGAAGGAAAAGGGGACTCCATCAGATTTTGATAGGGGCAATTATAAGAGGTGAAAAGGGGCATTTATGAAAAGGGGATAGGTCCCTTATTAGAAATGAAAGGGGCACGTATCATTGTTAAAAGGGTAATTATCAGAGGTGAAAAGAGGCACTTATCGCACTTGAAAAGGGGCAATAACCAGATATGAAATGGGGCACTTATGTGAATGTAATGGGGGCACTTGTAATGAAGGAAAATGTGCATTAGTTGAAAGAAAGTGGGCAACGATCAGATTTTAAAAGGGCATTTATCAGAGGTGAAGGGGGCAGTTATCTAAAGTGAAAAGTAGTAATTTCTCGTACAAGAGAAGGGGCACTTATGAGAAGGGGAAGGGGCTCTTTTTAATGGGGCACTTATTATTAGGAAAAGGGGCACTTATTACAAAGGGAAAAGGGCACATGTGGAAATATAAGGTGCGCTTATTCGAGTTAAAGTGGGGTTAGTTATTAAAAGGGGAAGGGGCACTTCTTACAAACGGAAAGGAGCACTTGTCAAAGTAAAAGAGGCACCTCTCAGAATTAAATAGGACAATCATCAGAGGTGAAGGGGGCACTTATCAAAAGTGAAAAGAGGCACTTCTCGTACCTAACGAGGGGCACTTACTAGAGATTAAAAAGGGCACTTATGAGAATGGAAAATGGACACTTATTGCAAAGGAAAATGGGAACTTGTGGAAGGAAAAGAGGCACGTTTTCAAGTAAAAGGGGCACTTCTCAGAGTTGAAAACGGGAAGGGACACTTTTATAAATTAATAGGGGCACTATTTCTATGTAAAAAGGGGCACTTTTCTTATGTAAAAAGGGGCACTTTTCCTATGTAAAAAAGGGCACTTTCCTATGTAAAAAGGGGCACTTTTCGGGTGCCTGAAAAAGTGGGGGGCACTGTGCCCCCCTGCCCCCCGGGAGGGCCGCCTCTGATGAAAGCCTATAGTAGTTTCAAACATTTATGGGGCAAAACTGGAAAGGTAATCGTAATAAAGTCTGGTTTAAAAGTAGAAAATGTAGACTTGTAAAATGTGCACTACACTCTAAATTTCTTAGACTGTAATCTGGGTCACATTTTCGTTCTGATACAACCACTAGTCACGTAAACCAACTGCTAGGCACATACTTTGAATTCATCTAACTTATACATCTAAAACTCGCTGGGAAACTAGAACAACTATCGATTGTTTTATGAACCAACTGTACTTTCAGAATGGAACATGAAACATTGGTAAACAGGCCCCTATAAAAAGGGCGAAAACAAGATATGTTATTTTCAATTGGGGCAAAACGGAACCCTGTTCCATTTTGCCCCGTACCTATATGGTCCATTTTGCCCCAATGACATATTTTTTAATAAAAGTTTGCGTAGAAAATCCTTGAAGCATAGTTGGCATGCAAACAGGCGAGTCTAACGTTGATATCTTTATGATTAATATATACAAATATTTGATTAGAATCGATACCAAAATTACCAAATTTCAGCCATATGAACATCCCCTTACCATAGATCATGAGGCTGTAATTTTTTGGATGGGACCTTACTCCGATGTGCCTCGATGTAACCGGATGAAAATTCAGTGCTGAAGTTAGTTTGGCATCTTCTCTTCCTCAAAGAATTTGCACAGAGGGCGACCTTTTTTAACATATGCTAATTTCAAAGTTCCATTTTGCCCCCCCCCGGGTCCGTTATGCCCCACTTTCCCCTACTTTTCCGGGGGTAATGTCCTTGGTGGGGGGGGGGGATAGTCTTCCGGGGGTAATTTTACGGGGGATGATTGTCCAGGGGGTGATTGTCCCGATACGCAAATTTTCCGTGTGTGATCCCATTTTGGTTATATATAGATGATGATGATGATGATGATGATGGTGCCGTTATAATGACGATAATATACCTATGTCAGTGGCGGATCCAGGGGGGGGGGCCCGGGGGGCCCGGGCTCCCCCCCCCCCCCCCCCCCTTGAGAAAAAAATCATGTAAAATCACGCGATTTTTACCTTTTTTGGGGGTTGGGCCCCCCCCCCTGGCGCTCAAGGGGGGGGTGCAAATTTTAAAATTTTCGAGGACCAAAAAAAAAAAAAAAAAAATGTGCTCACTACCCCCCCCCCCCCCCCCCCCCCCCCCCCACTGAGCGACTTTTCGGCTGGCTGAGTCGTTGCGATTTTTTTTTGGACTCCAAAAAAAAAAAGTGTCCGCTTACCCCCCCCCCCCTCACTGAGCGACTTTTCGGCCGGCGCGATTTTCAAATTTTCGGGAGCCAAAAAAAAAAAAAGTTGGGCCCCCCCCCCCCCCCTTAGAAATCCTGGATCCGCGCCTGACCTATGTTCTGTTGTGTTATTTGTTGGAATTGACTTTGTATTGTAAATGTTTGTTATTGTGATTTTTATCAAAATGTGAAAATAACAGGAATTGAAAATTGAAAATTGAATATCCATCCTCATATCATTAATTGTTGATGGACTTTGCTTCGTAGTTCTCATAAAGCATGATGATACATGTATAAAGCTTTTCAAATAGAAAGAAAGTCATCCTTCATTATCAGTATGACAGATATTGATGTACACTCAGTATTTAGCTTGTATATTCAAATGCTATATTAATCCCGTTCAAAGGTTATTATTTAACAAGGAATTAAATCTTGTAATTATGCTATGTAAATGATTTTGACACGCAGTCCGCCCGTTCTTGTGAAAATGACATTGTTCTTGCCCTACTTTCGACAAAGGTTAAGTTAAATTTCAGGTGGGCAGACATACTGATAGGCTTCCAATCATTATAATATTCAGCTCGGTCTATTCATCTATTGTCAGTCTGGCGTTGATCTCGTCAGTGAGACTGCGGCATATATAGAGGCATATACTTGTCACGTATGTTCGTATCTGTTGTAGCAAAATTATATAAAATTTTCCTGCTCGACGCACGCAAGACATGCTGATGAACAAGATATAAGGGTGGAAAGAAGGGACTAGAGATCTAGAACTTTGCTAATATCGTGCTGGTGCACAAAAGGAGCATAGTCGCTAGGACAAAGCTATAGAAAGTGAGGTGAGTGGAGTCCCTTTTCTTGTATTGAAGTTTGAGGTTCAGGTTCTGTTTCAGTTTATTGTTTCATATTTTTATTTGAATTTTACAATTATGTTCACACAAAATCAATGTTGCCAACAAGCAAACATGAATTTTGTTGTAAAATATAAAATACTAATTTGCACGCACTGCAAAAACCAGGGTGTTAAATATCTAACACCAGTATGGTATTGAATTTTTTTGACACCATTGGTGTTATTTTTAACACCGGTCAGATTTAAGCATACATTAATGATTACTTGGTGTTAAATAACATGGTGTTGGTGGACAGTTGCCAGCATCGATTATGAATTATCAGTTAACCATTGGTTCTTCTACCCTGGTCAATAATGGTCGATAATAGGAAATATGGAATGTGGGACCATTGGATCAACAAGAATATAAACACCAAAAGTGGAATGGAATTTGTTATGATTCCAGATATTGTTGTTAATCTACACCAGTAGGAGTTGTCAAATATTGACACCAAAAGTGGAATTGAAATTATCTAATCCCAGAAAATGGTGTTAAGTAACACCAGAGGAGTTGTCCGATATAGATACCAAGAAAGTGTTAAATTGAACACCCTTGGTGTTAATTTTAACACCCTGGTTTTTGCAGTGCGGAGTGTTGATTAAATTGAACTTGAAGAAAAGTGAATTCAATATGGAGGGGCCTTAAGTAAATCAGCACTTGTAATTCATAAATCCCACAGGTTATGTATTGTGATTGAAATGGTCTTTGAAAATATATTGTTCCAGCCATGCGTAATCTAAATGCATAAGTTGTATATACAGACAAAATGAACGTAAACTTAAGTAAATATTCGCATTCAAAAAGGGCAATAGATGTTAGTGTCAAAATAGTAAAATAATCTTCACATTATTATTCGATAAATTTGTATTTTGTTACCCCCTAATAAATATATTTAATTCTGGAAGCGAAATGAGATTTATCTTACACCTAAAACCAATAATAGCCTTAATGTATGGAGTTCTCTGTCTTTGGATAAAATGACTGTTCATTAAAAGTTTGCAGGATCTAAAACAGAAGAAAAAACAAAGATTCAGAGTATAGAATAGCCAAGAATAAAGATAGACTTGCTTTTCATTTCCGAAAGTAGAAGATAGACTTTAACTCACTGATGTTTAGATCATAACAAAGGAAACGCTCTCGGCGGTCTCGCCTGCATTACGAAATTCGATATTTGATTTGATTTTTTTTTTTTTTTTTTTTTTTGGTTAAAGGTCTAAATTACTCTTACGCTTCATGACTTGTGTATAGGGGCATGAAGTCAAAATGCACGATCGAGTGTCTACTTTTGTACACAATGCCAGAAATTTGAGGATCTTGAAACAGAATTTAAATTATGAGGAAATATGCAATGGATCATGACAGATTCTTCAGATTCCGTATTGAAACAAATACTTAAACCCCCTATGCACGGATTTGCAAGCCCTCAAAAATTTCTCTCAACATATTTTATCTGTAGCAGCAAGATCCGTTTTGAAAGTATTCGCAGAATTTCAGAAATTTAAAGCCCTCGTTACATACAAAAAACGTTCGAGAATTATTTGGTCAGGTCCTGATACCTCTTGCTATAAAAATAAACAACATTTCAATTCAAAGATCCTACTTATCTCATCAGAAAATATAAATATTATTACAAATGAAAATCACAGATAGACTCCCCGTTGTATTGTATGAGTATAAGTTGCCCGAGTACTGTATATGAAAGTTTCAGAATTGTCGGGAAGCTGCAATCCCGTCCCATTTCAGAAGTAAATTTCAGACGTGTAGGGGCATGTTTTTTATGACTACCGTTAAGACGATGATATCAAGTCAATATGAATTGATTAAACAAATAAACACGACTAATCAAAGTAACATTTTGTTTGTCTTCATAATCTACAGACAACTGAATCGAAAAGCAAGGTATCAAATCGAAAGATGGCAACGACTGATGACTACAAGATCACCGCGGAGGAAGCGTTCTGTTTCCTGCGCGACGTCTTGCAGATAGAATCTGCAGAAACCAAGCTTCAGGCAAACAAGGTCACTTTCCTGGATGAGTTCATCAAAGCTATGGAACATCACATCCCCTACCAAACTATCAAAGGAATCGCAACACCCGAGGGTAACCGTCGCTTACCAACAGCAGCGGACATCAAGACGGATATCATCTCGAAAGTGGGAGGCCTTTGTTACCAAATTCAGATTTTCTGCTGGATGTTGCTGCGTGCCTTAGAGTTCGATGTTCATCTGACACCGGGCGATGTGATACATATACAAAATGTCCACGTTGCAGTTGTCCTCAACGGCGTTACCTACCAGGGTTCGAAGCACTTACTCGAAGTTGGGCTCGGCTATCCTACCTTCCAATTGATCCCGCTAAATTTTGAACACTCTTCACCTGAATATTGTGATTCTTATATGCGATATCGGTTCGTGCACCAGCGAGAGGGTAGTATCATCTTCCAGCCCAGGACAGACTCCGTTCCATCACTGGCATGCCAGTTTCCAGAATTCATCAACGACGAGTGGTTTTCCCTCGTCTTCATTCGTACTGACCAATCTGTTAGTGTCTCTCATTTCGACTGTGCAATGATGAATGTTTTTACCGTAGTTAACGAGGTATTTTTCCTTACCAGCTTGCGTTGCGTGGCTTACCCTAACGGTCGTCTCGTTTGCATCAATGATTCAAAACTAAAGCTGGAGGATGAAGCACACCAGATGCAGGTTTCTCACTTCCGGTCAAATAACGAGATTATAGAAGCCTTCGCGCGTTATTTCCCTCAATTTCCTGAAGACATGATCAAAGCTGCTATGGAGAATATTCAATTCAAACTGCCATAGGAAATAGAGGCCATGATCCATCTAGCATTGTAGCCTAGCAACGGGTTCTGACCACTTGACCGAAGGCCCGAAAGACCGAACATGAAAAAGGTTCCGCGAGACCGTAAGTTCCTATCGACCGCGCGTGTAAATTATGCCGCAAACTATCCATCTAGGCCGACTTTCGGCTGCGTATGGTTGACAAAATAGACATCAATTTTATGTCCCGTTCACAAGACAATAAATAAATGATAATAAAGACCCTAGTGCAAACAAATTCATAATGATTTCTTTTTTTAGTATGCATTATTGCATTAATTTTGCTGATGTTAAAGGTGCCTATAAAAGAATTGTCTCGGTGCTAAAAGATTGTTTCATCAGACAATCAACAAATTTAATGATCCAAATTTACTAATGTAAGGACTTAGTCTTCATTTCAAGGCTATTATGTGGTGACGTACCCTTTTTAATGAAAAGAGCCAAAGTAATAGTGTATTCAAAAAAGGTTACTCACGTGAACAGGGAAATTAAAGGCCAATTTCTTTACTTTAATACATCTTTTTCCAAAATATTAGAAAAAAAGTTGTGTATGCACGAACTATACATTTCCTTAATACACAACACAATTAACTAATAGTTATGTTCAATTTGGATTTAGAAAAAACACTCCACAAGTCATAAAACTGTTTGTGCGATTGATAACTCTTGTCACACAATCGGTTTATTTCTAGACTTTTCAAAGGCGTTCGATACTATTGACCATTACATGTCCTTCTTAATAAACGGTCTCACGACGGTGTCAGAGGGAAGGCCCTTGAGTGGTTTAGTAGCTTCCGTTCAGACAGAACTCAATACACCTCTGTAAATAACTTCCAGTCATCAATTACAAATATCACCTGTGGGGTGCCTCAAGACTCTCTTCTTGGCCCTCTTCTTTTCATACTATATTATATGATTTCAAACGATCATCTAATATTTTATTTTTTTTATATTATTTGCTGATGACTCTAATATTTTTCTCTCATGTCATGACCCACAAACTATCTAATACAATTAACTCGGAATTAGTTTTGGTTCAAAGTTGGATACAAGCCAACAAACTATCATTGAATATTAAAAAGACAAATTATATGATATTTGGCAACATTATTGATCATCTTTACTGGTCCTATTCAAATAAATGGTATCGAACTAAAATGTGTTCAAAGTACAAAATTCCTTGGGATTTATGTTGATCGCAAATTGACATGGAAAATGCATATTAATTATTTATGTACATTATTATCAAGAAACAATCTCTTTCTCTCTCATTCTACTAATCTAACCTCATTTTTCTAGAGCTTTTGCAATCATTCATTTTCCCTTTTTTGTATCTTTATTTTTGCCTTTTACTATTTTCCTCCATTTTTTCCTCTCTTTTTTATTTTCCCCCAAAACTCTATAATTTTTTAGCTGCATATTTGTCTATTTATTGATTTCTAAGCATACTTTGTTCATGTTATATTGTAAAAAAACATCCGAGGAACTAACACCTCAACAAGCTCTGCTTTTAGTTAGTTCCTCATTTCTCGTGCTTTTTTATTATATTTGTCGTTTCATTGCATATTTTTGTAATATAATTATTCATTGTATTATGTTTTGCATGAGAAATAAAATCATATGAATTTGATATCGTTTAAAATGAAATGGTTTAAATGAAAGGCATATTCATATCAGTACTGTGATTTGCCTGTTTAATAGGCTCGGTGTAAAAATGACATTTTTACCTCTGACATTTTTACCTCTGACATTTTTACCTCTGACATTTTTACCTCTGACATTTTTTCCTCTGACATTTTTACCTCTGACATTTTTACCTCTGACATTTTTACCTCTGACATTTTTACCTGGCACCGTTTAATATCCCAACTTAATTTTGTTTTGTCATGTACTGTACGTCGCTTTTATGACTGTCATATTATTGTGTTTTTTTTTTTTTTTTAAATATATATATTGTACTGGGGATTAGCCTTGACAGGCCCCTGGCCTTTGCTGGTCCCCCACATGTTATTTAGTTGTTCTGTGTTTATGGACATTAGATTTTGTTCGCTATTTTTTCTCTTAATATTATTGTTTGTTAATGTTGTGTTACTTTGCATTTTGTATATGTCTGAACTTGTGTGTATACTTGTTTTTTATGAACCACATGTGGAAATAAACTTGAACTTGAACTTGAACTTAATTAATATTATTATTATTACACACAGTTTTCTCGACTTGTATATATTTTGTTAATTGCAATTGGTCTATATGCACTGAATATATAAATGTAGCATTCCTCAAATAAATTTTGTTCAGCTTTTGTTTTGTCATTTTAGCCTCCCTTATCTTAAGTTATGTAACCTTAAATAAGATTTTTGATAATTGAAAAGGTGCTCGAAGTTATGTATATTATGTATAAATGAGGTATGGACAATTATTATTATGAGTATAAAGGGTTTTGAGCCAACCTGGGAATACGAAACATAAGGATGTATAATAGTTAAGAGTAAGATATAAGGTTTCATACATTTAATAACACATGGCTTTTATTTCATGGGATACGAGGATTTATCGCATTCGCTTTGAGAATATTTTACTCTTCGTGCCGACTCATGAAATAATTATGCTCATCAGCATGTGGGATATTATACAAATAATACATGTTTGCGAGAACATTAGTGCATTATCACTAATGCACGAGCTAAAAGTATGTATTATCTCATTTGTTTTCTAAGATGGGTCTACAATATGAGTATAAAGTCGAGAAATTGACTAAAAACCCGATCAAAAAGCCAAAAGTCGCACAATCATGGAAGCCGTAATTTTCTTTACTTAAAGACGTCACATCATGCAATGAAAATGAAAATGACAATGATAGTTTATTCTCATGTCACTCAATGGACCAATAAAAATAAGCTGAATCTAAATCTGAACATAGGGGTATTGGAGAAGTTAACAATCAGTTAGAATTTGTAAATTTCATCCTGTACAGTATTAGTGTAATATGTTAATCAATGGACAATTTCACTAAGTACGACGATAGTGATAACAAGTATGATATTGATAATAATAGTAATGGTAATAATAATAGAAACAATAACATAAACAAATTAATAGTAACAAAAATACTGATAGGCCTAATGATAAATCGAATAATAATGAATAATAAACTTAATGGAAGCAATAAAGAAAGTTTTTTTTTCTTTTTTTTTCTGATATTTATACAGGGTGGCACATATCACCAAATTGGTGGTCTTCCATGAGGCCCTGTTTGGTAATAATAAAACAAATAACAGCATCAAAAACAAAATAGATATATACACAAGCATATAAACAAGTACAATACAAATTAATTGGTATCCCCATGAAATAACTGATCATTCAAGAATCAACCTTGATCATTTACAAGAAATAGGTGAATGGAATTTTCAAATTAAATACACATTTTTTAAAACGTTCATTTAGTAATCTGATATAGCTTAACGCACGGGATACCAAAATTGTTATATACATATTTACATTCAATTGCTCTTTAACTAATACACTTAGGTTGTTTACAAGATAGCTGAAAATGGATACCAGTAAAGTTACTGGCACCAGTAAATTGTTACTTGAATCAATGCATTACTGAAAATATTCTTGATCGTCATCAAAATAACAATGATGATAATAATATTTATAATAATATTAGTAATGATATTAATATGCCTTTCATTGAAACCATAACAGTTTGTACAGTATGTAATCTTAAAATGAAGAGTAAGTCCTTATTATTAGCAATCTCAGTTCATATAGCTATTGATTGTCTGATGAAACAAACTGTTATCACCAAGAGCATTCTTTTATAGCGCACCTTTAACATCAGCAAAATTAATGACAACTTCCACATCTGCAATGGTGCATACTAAACAAAATCATGATGAATTTGTTTGTACTAGGGTCTTTGTAATCATTTATTTATTGTCTTATGAATGGGACATAAATGATGTCTATTTTGTCAACCATACGCAGCCGAAAGTCGGCCTTAGATAGATAGTTTGCGGCATAATTTACACGCACGGTCTCGGGAGCCTTCGGTCTCGTGGAACCTTTTTCATTTTCGGTCTCACGGGCCTTTGGTCAAGTGGTCAGAATCCGTTGCTAGGCTACACTAAAAGATGGATCATGGCCTCTATTTCCTATGGCAGTTTGAATTGAATGTTCTCCATAGCAGCTTTGATCATGTCTTCGGGAAATTGAGGGAAATAACGCGCGAAGGCTTCTATAACCTCGTTATTTGACCGGAAGTGAGAAACCTGCATCTGGTGTGCTTCATCCTCCAGCTTTAGTTTGGAATCCTTGATGCATACTAGACGACCGTTAGGGTAAGCCACGCAACGCACGCTGACAAGGAAAAATTCCTCGCTAACTACGGTAAAAGTTTTCATCATTGTACAGTCGAAATGAGACACACTAACAGATTGGTCAGTCTGAATTGAGATATAGGAAAACCACCCGTCGTCGATGAATTCTGGAAACTGGCATGCCATTGATGGAACGTTATCTGCTCTGGGCTGGTAGGTGATCGTACCCTCTCCCTGACGCAAAAACCGATATCGCATATAAGAATCACAATATTCAGGTGAAGAGTGTTCAAAATTTAGCGGGATCAGTTGGAAGGTCGGATGGCCGAGACCAACATCGAGCAAGTGCTTCGAACCCTGGTAAGTAAGGCCGTTGAGGACAACTGCAACGTGGGCATTTTTCTTATGAAACCCATCTCCTGGCGCCAGATGAACATCGAACTCTAAGGCACGCAACAACATCCAGCAGAAAATCTGAATTTCGTAACAAAGGCCTCCAACTTTCGAGATGATATCCGCCTTGATGTCCGCTGCTGTTGGTAAGCGACGGTTACCGTCAGGTATTGCGATTGCTTTGATAGTTTGGTAGGGGATGTGATGTATCATCGCTTTGATGAACTCATCCAGGAAAGTGACCTTGTTTGCCTGAAGCTTGGTTTCTGTAGATTCTATCTGCAAGACGTCGCGCAGGAAACAGAACGCTTCCTCCGCGGTGATCTTGTAGTCATCAGTCGTTGCCATCTTTCAGTTTGGTTCCGTGCTTTTCGATTCACCTGTGATCTGTAGATTATGAAGAGAAACAGAAAGTTACTTCGATTTAGTCATGTTCATATTTTTTTTTCATCAATTCATTTTGACTCGATATCATCGTTTTAACAGTGGTCATTAAAAACATGATAGTGGTGGTTATTTTACCTGACAGCTAAGAAAGAAATAAATGGTTGTTATAATAAGCAACCAGAAGACCGACGGCTTTAAGTCGTCTTCCATGCAGGGACGTGGTAGTGATATTACCAAAGGGCCTAGCCGCCTTGGTTTCGAACCGGGGTCACCGGATTATGAGACCACTGCTCTACCGACTGCTCTACCGACTGAGTAGAATACCGACTAATGAATATAATAATCTACCGACTGAGCTTTCGCGTCTCATACTATGCCCCATAATATGGAAACGTTGTATCATCCGCTCAATCTGACTTGCGTGCAAGCCATTAGCATTTTTGCATGAAAATGTGAATTTTTCTCAAACTTGAGTTTCTTTCCAGCATTGGGATGCCCGGGACTGATAGCAGAGTGCCCCCCTGACGGGCTCCAGGCGAAAAGAAAAAGGGGAAAGAAAAGAAAAGAAAGGAAAGGAAAGAAAAGAGAAAAAAAGAAAAGGGAAGAAAAAAAGGAAAAAAAGAGAAAAAAGGAAAAAAAGAAAAAGGAAAGAAAAAAGGAAGAAGAAGAGAAAAGGAAGAAAAAGGGAAAAGAAAGGAAAAAAATGGGGAAATTAAAAAAAAAAGACCATGGCCGTACGCACCAGGGGGGGGGGGCAGTTGACCCCAGATATTTTGAAAACGTACAGTTTTTTTCCTGAAATTGTAGTGTATGCCTATACCAAATCCTTCAATTCTACTTTTGAAAATGCAAAAGTACCCTCATGACCAGTTCGGTCGCTCGAACTCCCTTCACTCCTTTTGCTTTTGAGATTCTTCGAAAACTTTTAACGCATCTTTCCCCCTCCCCCACCAGAAAAATATTCTGCATACGGCCCTGAAAAATTAAGACAAATGAAAATAGGAAAATATAAGTGATATAACAAATTCGAAACTCTTCGCTGGCGCGAACTGCTTGCTAGCCTATTTTGTATTAAATGTTTTCACTTGCTCGTCCCCCTGAAAAAGAAAAGGATTAGCATTGCCTAGAATACAATTGTGCCTGCCCCGACTGGCCCCGACCTGCAACCATGGCAACAATAACACACAGTGTATGTACCAAATGTTACTAAAAGAAAGTAATTCATTTTTCTCGCTCGCTACACTTGCTCGCGAATAAAATGAATGGATATTGCTTTGGAAATAATTGTGCCCACCCTTGACCTGCAACAATATCATTAAAAATGGAAGAGTTTTTTCGCCCTCTCGCCAAAAAGGAATTGAATCGCGTAAAACGCGATTGCGTCCATCCTGACCTGCACCAATAAAAACAAGTTTATTTATTAATTTCTATTAAAAGAGATTTTTTTTTTTTTGCTTGCTCGCTATGCTCGCTCGCCAAAATGGAATTGACACCGCTAACGTGCCCGCCCCAACCTGCAACAACCAGTTAATAATTATGTACCAAACGTTATTCAAAGAAGTTTTGGTGTGCTCGTGCTCGCCAAAACGGAATTAACATCACCTTAGACATGATTGTGTAAGCCCTGCCCTGCAACAAAAAAATCTGAAATTTCTGAACCAATTATCATTACAAAAATTTTGCTCGCTCGCTACGCTCGCTCGCCAAAATAGAAATAACACCGCTTTTAATAATCACGTCCCTGACATGGAACAATGAACCCAAGTTTATGTACCATATTTTCCCTATAAAAGAGAAGTGATTTTTTTGCTCGCTCGCTACGCTCGCTCGCCAAAATAGAAATAACACCGCTTTTAATAATCACTTCCCTGACATGGAACAATGAACCCAAGTTTTATGTACCATATTTTCCCTATAAAAGAGAAGTGATTTTTTTCGCTCGCTCGCTACGCTCGCGAGCTCGTGGAATTATGTGCCCACCACTAACCTGCTACAATATCATTAAAAAGAGAAATGTAGGGGGTTGCCTGCCCGCCAAAATGGGATTGACATTGCCTTAAACACGATTGTGCCCGCCCCCGACCTGCAACAATGAAACAAATTTTATATAGCAATTCATTGAGAGAAAGCTGTATTTTGGCTCGCTAGCTAAAATGGGTATAAAATCACCCTAAACACAATATTGTTCCCGCGCCCTGCATGGGACAATTGAACCAAGTTTAAGTGGCAATTATTTTAAAAGAAGTGATTTTTTTCTTGCTCGCTACGCTCCTTTGCAAAAAAATGGAATAAACGTCGCTAACAAGTGAATGTTCCCACCCCCAACTTGCAACAATACCAGTTTATATACCAAACGTTACTTAAAGATTTTTTTTTGCTCGCTCGCTCGCCAGAAGTGAAAATTAGCATCGTCTTTTTTGTTTGTTTCGGTCGATTGCCCCCCCCCCCCTGACGGAGTACCCCAGGTACGCCACTGGCTACACATCTTAATATTTTACTTCTAGAAGGGGACGGGACTGAGCTTACCGACAATTCTGAAACTGTCATATAATATATTCGGGCAACATAATATACAACGAGGAGTCTATCTGTGATTTTTATTTGTCATTTCTGATGACATGGAATAAAAAGGATGGGAGGCGCGATAGCTCAGTCGGTAGAGCGGTGGTCTCGTACAATGTATATAATCCGGCGACCCGGGTTCGAAACCAAGTCGATGCGCTAGTGCCCTTTGATAAGGCATTAATCCTCATTACCAGGTCCCTCGGAGAGGACCTAAAGCCGTCGGTCTTTTGGTTGCTTACTAACAAGCATTTGTTGCTTTCTTAGCTGTCAGGTAAAATAACCAACACTTTCACTATCAAATATCACTATCAAAGGATCTTTGAAGTTCATTTTAGCAAAAGGAATCGGTGACCTGGCTATAATTCTAAAACGGTTTTTTTTTTTCACTTATTTTTTTGTAAAATGGGCTTTATTTTTCACTCATAGAGAGAGAACCATTATGCAGAGGCTTTTGATCTGAAATTCTTCAAATACTTTAAAAAACACAGCTTGCTGCTACAGATAAATGTTGAGAGAAATGTTTGAGGGCTTACAAAATAATCCCTAATAGGCGCTTTAAGTAATTGTTTCAATACGGGAGCTGGTCAATCTGTCATAACTCCATTGAATATTTCTTCATGATTTAAATTCTTTTTCAAGATCCTCAAATTTCTGACATTGATGCCAAAAGTAGACGCTCGATCGTGTATTTTGGCTTCATGTCCCTTAAAGGTACTATGTCCCATAGGCGCCGGAAGTGGGGGGGCAGGGGGGCAGCTGCCCCCCCCCCAATCACAAAAGTGGGGGGGGCAAAACGCATTTTTGCCCCCCCAAAACGCCCCCCCCCCCTCAAAAAAAAAAAAAAAAGCAGTAAAGGAGTAAAGATGGTTTGTATGTTTAACCCAAAAGAACATAACAATAATAAAAACCTGAATTAAATGACGTATGAAATTCCATTCAAAGAAAAGGAAAGTTAACAGGAATTAAATTTCCTAAACATTGCGCATGCTACCTATATTTATCAATGTAGGTTTTTATAATAGCGATACGCGCATATCGTGGACATATTGCGAGAGAATGGGAAAGCGTGTCTGTTTTTTGTTATAGGGGTGAGAAGCTTATGAGCCTCTGAACGATGGCGTACTGAAGGGGGGGGGGGTATTTTTTTATTCGATACCAGTGATGTACAAATGTTGCTGAAATGACATGATTTTCCGGTATGTTTTCTCATTTTTTTTGTAAGTCATACCTTTTTATGCGTTTGTTGGAAAATTAGAAATTCCCAAATTTACAGTCGGGCGAAAAATATGCTTATTTAGAAGCATTTATGTTAGGGTCTGCAGAACGGCCGGGCTCGGGGACTCGTGCCACCCTCAATTGCTGAAAAAGTTTGTTACAGAGAAAAAGAAAGAAAGAGAGAGAGAAAAAATAAGTGACCTGCCAATGTCACAAATGAGGTATCTAAATATGCTTATCTGACCATAATTTTAATGCCTAAAACCCCTAAACTTCTGGGGGCTCAACCCCTTGACCCCCTACCGGGGCCCAGGCCCTGGACCCCACGCCAAAATATGCTCATCTGACCGTAATTAAATGCCTAAAATCCCAGAGCTTACGGGGGCTCCGCCCCGGACCCCACCAATGGCCCTAAGACGGTCCCCTGTATGCTCATCTGACCGTAATTAAATACCTAAACCCCCGAGCTTCCGGGGGCTCTGCCGCCTGGACCCCACCAAGGGCCCTAAGGCGGGGCCCTGGATGCTCATCTGACCGTAATTAAATGTCTAAAACCCCAGAGCTTACGGGGGCTCCGCCCCCAGACCCCACCAAGGGCCCTAAGGCGGTCCCCTGTATGCTCATCTGACCGTTATTAAAGACCTATAACCCCTGAGCTTCCGGGGGCTCTGCCCCCTGGACCCCACCAAGGGCCCTAAGGCGGGGCCCTGTATGCTAATCTGACCGTTATTGAATACCTAAAACCCTCGAGCTTCCGAGGGCTCTGCTCCCTGGACTCTGCCAATTAGTGGCCTGCCAGTGTCACAAATAAGGTATCTAAATATGCTTATCTGACCATAATTTTAATGCCTAAAACCCTCAAACTTCTGGGGGCTCGGCCCCTTGACCCCCTACCGGGGCCGGGCCCAGGCCCTGGACCCCACGCCATTTTACGCTCTACCTGATTGTTAATAATCCACTTTGAAAAACGTTCCGCGGGGCCTGCCCTGCATGTAACGTGTAAGAGTGATGGTGATGCAGATTTTTCTTCTGCCCCCCCCCCCCCTTCCAAACGTTTTTCGCTCGTTACGTCACTGCCCCTGGAAGGTGAGCCCCCTGGAATGTTTGCCCCCCAATCCCAAACTGCTTCCGGCGCGCCTGCTATGTCCCATTTGCAGGCCAAACAAATGAAAAGGTTAAGGTCCAACGGCATTTGAAAGTAAATACTAATTTAGAACTTCCCTAAAAAAAAGAGGGCTTTATAATGTCTTTAAGTGGGAAAATAACGACTATTAGTTGTCAAATCGACTTAAAGGGATAGTTGAGTTCTGTTGCAGAGGGCGCTACACAAAATATTTGTTTGTGAGATAATGAAAAACTGAGTGTCAAATTTGAAAGAACATAATATTTAAATGACAAAATCATCTTTGTTTGATCAAAATCGGTTCAGAGACGGCTGAAATATAACGATTTATAATACTTGTGTACCACCACAAATAATTAGATATCTTGAAAAATTTGAAAAAACCGTCGAAAAAAACAAAATAACACCCTTTTACGTCGTATTTCAGCCAATGCCGATGTTGGCTTTTTTGTTGGCATTTTCGTGTTGCTTATTTTACCCACAATTAGCCGGCTCATGTATTGTTATTTTTAGTCAAATAACTAATTAACGGTCACAGTGATTTTTTTAAAGTGGAGCTGAATTGGTATGATCGTATTGGCTAAATTTCACACATTTTGGGGTCTAAAATTACCTTCATAGCAATTTTAGGTTCTAAAAAGGCACTATAAATGTCATAGATAAATGAATAAGAGCAATAACCATGCACTTTGAAGGCATTTGCGGTCTGAAAACAGAACTCAACTATCCCTTTAAGAGCTATAAAGCCCGTAAGTAAAAGTCTGATTTTCAGACCATTCTACCGAATGGTTGTGCGTTTTATGCTGCGCAAAGATTCAATCAGTTTAATTTTGGCCATTACAACAAGTGGGTTATTGATGTAGACAAATGCTCATGTACTATTTACAGCTCATTTTATGTATGTTATTACCAAAGAAGAAGAAAAAGCCAGTCAGTCACTCAATAGTGTCTGACAGTGAAGTCTAGTGAGTAAACAGGTTTCCTTGCATAATTTGAATATTAGGACACTCCTAACAGTCGTTTAAATTTCACAGATAGGACATACATGACATATTCATAATTCCTGCAAAGTTCTACAGAATTTGATGTTGGCTGCGAAAGGGACATTGTGTCTTTAACACGTGAAGCGTAAGAGCAATTTAGACTTCTTGCTCAATTCAAATTTGCATTGATCAAAATCAGAGAAAAATCACAATGATCAAGATATACATGTAAACAAAATAGATAAGACAAGTGTAAATGGAGAAATATAATGTAAGCAAACATAATGATATTGCTAGAAGAACATGTCTTCCATTTGTTTATAATAATCTTAAAGAGAAGGTTGAGTTCTGGGAAGAGGTGAAAAATAATTTGGGAGCGTTATCATTCTTATTATGCAAGTGTGGAAGAACATCAGATAAGACATGTTCCCTGAAAAGCATGGCTCTTCAAATGCCTTCATATTCTAAATATGTCATGTAACATCGTAAAACTCGGGGGTAGGCTTTTTACGCCACGTGTTCGTGTAGTCCCATATACATCTTTCTGTGTGCAGTGTTTGTAACTTTACCAAGACTTGGCCAAATTTCTTATCATTTTGATGATTCCAGAACCTTGCAATACACACAAATTCTCATATGCTAGATGATCAACCTTTTCTGGTCGATTTCACACCGGTTCTTTCACAATGCAATCGCATGACCAGAACTCAACTTCATCTTTAACACCAGTGAGTGCAAATTTTAATGAACGGTCATATTATCCAAAAACAGGTGTAAGAACGATCGTTTCGCTTCCAGTATATATATTATTTTTAAGTGGGTAAAAATAACAAATTTATGGAAGGATAATTGTGAACGTTTTTTAATATTATTTTGACGCTAACATCCATTGCCCTTTTTAACGCGAATTTTATAACTTTAATTTACATTAATTTTGTCTGTATATACAATAATATTGATCCATTAGATTACGCATTGCTGGAACCGTTTATTTTCACTGACTATTTCATTCACAATACACAACCTGTGGGTTTATAACTTACGAATGTTGATTTAACTTAGGCCCATCGATATTGAAATCACTTTTCCTTTGGTTCAATACTTTTTCGATCAACACTCCATACAGACTAGTTTTATACGAGGTGCTTTTTTCTGTTCTTATATTTGGCATAGAATTCATCTTTGTTAGTAAGTACCGTGCATTTCATGTGGAAATTGTAAAATTCAAATTTATTTATTACAAAAATGAAACAATTAGCTGAAACTGAAACATCAATACAAGAAAAAGGGATTCCACTTACCACCTCAGTTTCTATAGCTTTGTCCCAGAGGCTATGCTCGATCTTTGTGTGTTACAGTGTTGTATCAGCAAAAGAGTGTGTTACAGTGCTTGACCTCAAACTATTGTCCCTTCTTTCCGTCCGCATACATAATCTTGGACATCAACATGATCATGCAAGCGTCGAGCAGGAAATAGTCCGGCAGCCAAATCCAGATTATTGGCCTAACCTTGTTTTATGGTCAGCTATAGTATTTTTTTCAAAGGATTTTGATTGCCTAAAGCTTCTATTTCAAGAATCCAATTGCTGACACTCTGTCAGCCTTGAGCAATTTAAGATATATGACGTCATTCAAAATGGCCGCCAAAGTACATGATTTTCCTTTAAAAATGAATAATAAATATATAATAAGGATTTTTTCTACAGTTTTGGGCAGCCAAATGTCTGTATCTGTCTCGGCCCATCACTAAAAGTAAAAACATGTTTTGTGATGTTGCATGGCCATAGATGACCAGCTTATTTGCATATTTTGAAATAGCGCCTTCTATAAACATATTAATTATAATAAAATATGTGTGCCAGCCAAATGCCAATTTCTTAAATCTATGTCACGTTGCATTTGTGCTGCATTCATCTTTCATCTTGTTTGGTCTAAATATAGATAGGGTAGGTGTGGGGGAATTGGAGACCCTTAAGCACATTTGCATAAATTTGAACAATGTTACATATACAGAAAGTTTTATATTCTCTTCAGTAACTTTTTCTCTTTAATTGGTAACAAAATTGTGGTCATGATGTAACTGACTAATAAGATAACAATGTTTAATGACGTCATCACCAAAGGTCTCTCATTACCTACATGTGTAGGTAATAAGGGACAGTTACAAATCAAGACATTTTAAATACAATTTGAATGAAAATGGGATTGTAATAGTTAGTTCAAACACTTTTTGAAAGAGATACATGCAGCCAATGAACTTACTGTAATTTTGAAACGATTTTAAAAAAATGTGGCCCAAAATATTTCTGAAGTTTTTTTGTTTACAGTAATAAAGGTGCTTTAAATTATGTTTAAATACTTTCAGAATAATGTTCTGGCAATGTGACTTTAACATTGGTCAAACTCACAGCATAGAAACAACTTCTTAACATGAAATGCATTCAAATTAGAATGCTGACACGAAAACCAAATATGTTTCATGATAGTGCCTTTTAACATGAAATGGACAACTGGGGGAAAGTAGGCCCCATCTTGGACCTGGTGTCCCCCATTGCCTACACACATTTCTGATCAGACACCATTCATAATGTGCATTGCAACACCCATTCACAACCCTTCACTACACACAATGGCCATAAGTTTTCTGTGATGGTTGGCACACTTCATAAACTTCCTTTTAAAAAAAAAATTTAAGAGCCACCCTAAATATCTGCATACACCACAACGTTTAGTGAAAATTGTGTTTTTATATTAGAGCAAAATTTTACAATCAAAATTGCTTATCTTGGTCAATTTTGCCAATTTTCTCGGAGAGAGAATGCATTGTAGTCTTCGAAATAAATTGGATATATGCAGTAGTGTTGTTAAAGGCCACATATGGCGCTATAGTAATTTGGAGCCAACACGGACAGACAGTGATTGGTTCAAGCTTGGTGTTCTCCAATTCCCTACGGTCTCCAATTCCCTACACCTACCCTACATATGTCAAGAAACAAAAATGGCCATGAAAGAATTCTTTTTTCATCAAATCAGAGAGAAGTGGTTTTACGGCACACATTATTATTCCATTGGCTTTATTTAGACCAGCATTGATCCAACGTCAGTGAGTATGGATAAAGCAGTTGACATCTGTACTAGACAGATGCATGAGTTTCAAAAGAAATTACCTGGTGGATTCTATGACACAATTTCTAAGAAAGTTCAAACCATGGCAGCCATGAAGAAGTCAATTAATGTTGGGGTACGAAATTCTATGAAAAGTTGATCTACTCCAGAGTAATAGGACTGCAGGCAAGTTCAAGAGAGGTCAATGTCAAGGACATTTTGTCTTAAGAGCTTTCAACAGTCCCAACAACACTCTTTGATGATTCTAGAAACGAGCACTCCCATGTCAAAGGCGGACTTATAGAATTTGACAAAAGTTGAGATGTCAGCCAGGCATGAGACAATGGAACAACCTTGTACAGTCATTGATGGTTGTGCTCTACTGTGGATGAAAATTTGATGATGTTTGCTTGGTGTTTGACAGATCCAAGAGTATCTAGAGGTCATAACGGGTCGAGAGTCTTTCAACCGAGTCCCGCGTCACTGCTGCCCTCCAAGAAACTATCTCTCACTGTTCGTCGTCGTCGTTGTCATATATATCATGACTCACCCTTGTGACCCGTTTGATGAGACCTTTCAATTGGCATCTGTCTCCTGAAATCCGGTAGAGTATTTAGTATTTAGAGGGTGGCTAGTGATTTCCCTAAGGTCGTCACTCCATCTGAGCTTGAGTCTTCCTTTGTTACGTGTTCCTTCAAAGGTACCTTGAATGATAATTTGTCAAGGTTGTCTCCTGATCTTCTGCTAACGTGACCAAACTATTGTACCTTGTACTTGTCAATCCTGGTAGCAAGTGGCGGTTGATCTCCGATGATGGACATTATTGTGTCCATTGGTGATGTAATCTCTTCATGATATCCCAAGTAGCTTCCTCCAACACCACATTTCAAAGGCAGATATTGCTCCCATGTCTGCCTTTCCTAATGCCCATGTCTCGTAGCCATAGAGTTCCTACTTGGAAAAACAATGCCTTCATTACACGGATCTTAGTGGCCAAGGTGAGGTTCCTGTCCTTCCAGATATTTGACAGTGTTGAGGCCGATTTTTTTAGCCATGGCCAGTTGTCTCTTGATATCTACCGAGCTTCCACCCTCCTTGACAATCATTGACCCAAGTACATTATATAAACTTGTCCACTTGATCAACTTCTTCTCCATCAACCAACATGCTCTGTTGCATGTAGTTAATTTCCACCAATCATGATCTTGGTCTTCTTTACATTGAGGTAGGGTCCAAATTATTCACTTGCATCCTTCACTCTTTTTTAAGGAGTTCTAGTAGTTCTTCTGATGTTCTTGTTATAAGTGTTGTCAGTGGCATAATGAGCAAAAACACTTAGATGGGCATAAAAACAATCTGCATTACCACCACTCATACATGTTACATGCAGGCCCCGCGGAACGTTTTTCTTAAGCGGGGTGGGGCGGGGGGCTAAAGTATTTACGATCAGGAAGAGAGGAGCGCAAATTGGCGTGGGGTCCAGGGGGCAGGAGCCCAGGAAGCTCGGGGGTTGTAGGCAGCTAATAATTGTCATATGATCATCCATGCAGGGGCCTGCCTTAGGGCCCTAGGTGGGGTTCAAGGGGCACAGCCCACGGAAGCTCTGGGGTTTTAGGCATTTAATAACTGTCAGATGAGCATATTTTGATACCTCATTTCACCTCGGGTCACTTTCTTTCTTTATTTCTAGTTCTCTTTAAAGTGAGGGGGGCTCGAGTCCCCTGAGCCCCGCCGTTCCGCGGACCCTGACATGTAGGCTTTTAAATAAGCATATTTTTTGCTTGACTGAATTTAGGGATTTTTCATTTTCCAACATAAGCTTAACAAATTATAATTTACTAAAAAGTGAGAAAAAACCCAGGAAAATCATGTCATTTCAGCAACATATTTTGTATATCACTGGTATCGAATATGAGGAAAAAAACAGTTTGAATTTTATTTGGGGGGTCAACTGTCCCAAGCCCCCCCCCCCCCCCCCCCCCCCCCCCTCCCCCATCAGGCCGCCAGGGAGAGTTGTATTGTTGGCGTCTCTTAAGGCCCAGTCCCACTGCACTTACGGATGCAAAGAGAATGTAAAACGTAAAAAAATCTTGCCATCCGTTGGAAAACTCTATGCATCCGTTGTGTACTCATTGCATACGTGTTTCATACGCTCTATCCATCGAGCATCCGTCCACTGTGATTTCATCCGCGCAAAAAAATTTGAGCTGCACAAAACTTTTAGAAGGGATGAACTTCCGCCGTGTACGATGTAAATCCGCGACAAATACGAGCAACAGACGTTCTATGTCCGTTACCATCCGTTAAACGTCCGCTGTATCCTGTCTGCATCCTCTGGGCATCCTCGCAACTCACATCCGCTGCAGCTGAAAACGGAAAGAGGGAGGAACGATAAGGTACATGGAACATCTATACATCGTTAGTAGCACGGAAATAGAAAGGATGTAAGCGTATGCATCTCGTATATAAAGTATTCAAAGCTGTCATCCACTTCCATCCGCTTTCATCCGCTAGGCTTCCGATGAACATCCGTTTAATATCCCCGCTACATACTACCCACGTCCGTTATTTTCCGTTCTGTTTTCGCAAATTTTGTCCATTTCTGGAGCGGATGGAAACGGATGGAGCCACCCCCGAAATTCTGCTCGACCGCTGTGTCCTTTATGCATACGTTTTGTGTCCATAGGCCAGTGGGACCGGGCCATAAGGTTGGTGATCGTTCGTCCAACAACAGAAACTTGACCATAAAAAGCCTTTCTCATGATGAATTCAGCATAGATGTTGAAAAGTTATGGTGATAGGATGCAGCCTTGACGAACAACTTGACCAAAAGTGAACCTTTCGGTGTAGCCATTCTCTGTTCTTACTGTTGCTTCTTGGCCTTGGTAAAGCAACTGGATGAGTTGAATAATATGTGCTGGAAAGCCCATCTAGCTCATAATCTTCCATAGGCCATAATGTTCTACGCAGTCAAAAGCTTTGGAATGATCAATAAAGCTAGGGAGAGTATCAACTTCTTCAGTTTCTTTTGCATTATACGGTTTTAAACAATATTACTTCTTCCACCTTTATATCTATATCCTCTGTTAAAATGTTCCCATTTTCATCCTTCAAAACATATAAGTTTGGGTGTAGGTTTCTTGGTCAGTGACTTGATGTGTTTAAAAATGTCTCTAGTGTTGCTAACTTCACTATCTTTTCATGACAACAAACTACAGTTGATCGACATCATTATATGCGCGAGTCTGCTGGATGATTGGGTGTTCAGAAATAGGCAAAAGCACAAGCTGGTCATTACCGTCAAGATGAGGTTCCTGTTGAAGTGATTCCAGGCGGTGATGTCATGCCAAGGAAAGGTCTGTCTACAACATAATTATGAAGAAGCAGGCAACATCATAGTGCAGCAAGCGATTCAAATTGCTGCTAATGAGGAGAGGCAGGGGCGTACGCAGGGGGGGGGGGGTTGAACCCCCCCCCCCTTTGATATTTTTATGTATGTAAACCCCCCTAAAATCCCCCTAACCCCCCCCCCCCCCCCCTTTGGGTTTTTTTTTTTTTTTTAAAGGTAAAGACCAGTATTGGCAACGCCCCAATTTCAAAAAATGAAATGGAAGCTCTCATTACCAATCATGTGAAAGAATATGTTTTGACTAATACATGATGATAAAAAATTTGCCGGGAAACCGCCTACTAATTCATATATTTGGTAAATTTATTTCTCTCATGGTCTGGTGAGAGAGATAGGGTAGTCCCATATACATCTTTCTGTGTATAGTGCTTGTAACTTTACGAAGAATGAGCCAAATTTCTTATCATTTTAATGATTCCAGAACCTTGCAGATGCTAGATGCTAGATGATCGACCTTTTCTGATCGATTCCACAACGTTTCTTTCACAATGCAATCGCATGACCATTACTGGTCTTTACCTTTAATAAAAAAATTATGCCCATGGCTGACCTAAAAAAGGTGTGACCTTACCCCCCCCCCCCCCCCCCCCCGCCCCCCCCCCCCCCCCCCCCAACGAAGAAAATTTTTCAAATTTCGAGACCAAAAAAAAAAAAAAAAAAAAAAAAATCCTCTTACCCCCCCCCCCCCCCCCCTGAGTCGTTGCGAAATTTTGGGCCCGATGTTTAAAATCCCCTCCTGCGTACGCCCCTGAGGAGAGGTATGTTAGGGTCATAGTGGATAACACAGACGTCTACGTACTACTTTTGCATCATTATCTACATGACGGACTTATAAAACGCCAATGACCATGGAGACGACCATCACAGATGTTGATGTTCCTGCCACTGTAGACAAGTTAGGAGATATCATTCCATCGATGTTGGCAGGACATGCGTTGACGGGATGCTACACTCTTTGGGCATACTTTGGCATTGGATAGGGTACAATGCTGAAAGTATTATTATTGTTTGTTAATGTTGTGTTACTTTGCATTTTGTATAAATAGGAACGAATATGTCTGAACTTGTATGTATACTTGTTTTTTATGAACCACATGTGGAAATAAACTTGAACTTGAACTTGAACTTAATTATTAAAATTATTATTACACGCAATTTTCTCGAATTGTATATATTTGTTAATTGCGATTGGTCTATAAATGTACATGTATATGCACTGAATGTATAAATGTCCGGTGGACATTATGTTGCATTCCTCAAATAAATTTTGTTCAGCTTTTGTTTTGTCATTTTAGTAACCTTAAATAAGATTTTTGATAATTGAAAAGGTGCTTGAAGTTATGTATATTATGTATAAATGAGGTATGGACAATTATTATTATGAGTATAAAGGGTTTTGAGCCAACCTGGGAATACGAAACATAAGGATGTATAATAGTTAAAAGTAAGATATAAGGTTTCATACAATTAATAACACATGGCTTTTATTTCGTGGGATACGAGGATTTATCGCATTCGCTTTGAGAATATTTCGCTCTTCGTGCCGACTCGTGAAATATGCTCATGAGCACGTGGGATATTATACTAATAATACATGTTTGCGAGAACATTAGTGCAAATCACTAATGCACGAGCTAAAAGTATGTATTATCTCATTTGTTTTCTAAGATGGGTCTACAATACGAGTATAAAGTCGAGAAATTGACTAAAAACCCGATCAAAAAGCCAAGAGTCGCACAATCATGGAACCCGTAATTTTCTTTATTTGAAGACGTCACATCATGCAATGAAAATGAAAATGACAATGATAGTTTATTCTCATGTCACTCAATGGACCAATAAAATTAATCTGAATCTAAATCTGAACTTAGGGGTATTGGAGAAGTTAACAAACGGTTTGAATTTATAAATTTCATCCTGTACAGTATTAGTGTAATATGTTAATCAATGGACAATTTCACTAAGTACGACGATAGTGATAACAAGTATGATAATGATAATAATATTAATGATAATAATAATAGAATCAATAATACAAATAATAATAGTAACAAAATACTGATAGGCCTAATGATAAATCGAATAATAATGAATAATACAATTATTGGAAGCAATTGAAAAAGAAACTTACTGGCACCATTAAATTACTGAAAATATTCTTGATATCAATTTGGTAATTTGATACAAGACAAAAGAGAAAAACATTTTATGTACACATATTTAAAGTAATGGAAACGAAGCATTATATTTTACTTCTTTCTTTTGCTTTTATTTACATCGTTTGCTGTGAAGGGATAATAGCGAGACAATCCCCTACGATACAAAATTACGTCCCTAATGAAAAATGAAACAGATCAAAATCAAAATCTTACTGCACGAGGAAGAGGAAAATTTAAATGAGACATCTGATTTCGGGGGTGGGCGTTACCCGCCCCCTCGCCTTTAAACTGTCATTTTTAATCGCCAGGAATAACTTATCTTTTCTTCAATATAATGATTTATTCAAGCTATTATGCATTTATTTATATTTTTACATTCTTTCAAAGTCAAACTAAAGAATTTCTTTCAATTAGCATAGATTTGTGCAATAAAAATGATGATAATAACGATGATGATAATTTTGATGATACTGGTGATAGTAATAATAGTACTAATCATCATCATTATCAAAATAATAATAATGATAATAATATTTATAATAATATTAGTAATGATATTAATATGCCTTTCATTGAAACCATAACATTTTGTACAGTATGTAATCTTAAAATGAAGAGTAAGTCCTTATTATTAGCAAACTTAGTTCATAAAGCTATTGATTGTCTGATGAAACAAACTGTTATCACCAAGAGCATTCTTTTATAGCGCACCTTTAACATCAGCAAAATTAATGACAACTTCCACATCTGCAATGGTGCATACTAAAAAAAATCATGATGAATTTGTTTGTACTAGGGTCTTTGTAATCATTTATTTATTGTCTTATGAATGGGACATAAATGATGTCTATTTTGTCAACCATACGCAGCCGAAATTCGGCCTAGGTAGCTTGCGGCATAATTTACACGCACGGTCTCGGGAGCCTTCGGTCTCGCGAAACCTTTTTCATTTTCGGTCTCACGGGCCTTCGGTCAAGTGGTCCAGAACCCGTTGCTAGGCAACAATGCTAGATGGATCATGGCCTCTATTTCCTATGGCAGTTTGAATTGAATATTCTCCATAGCAGCTTTGATCATGTCTTCAGGAAATTGAGGGAAATAACGCGCGAAGGCTTCTATAATCTCGTTATTTGACCGGAAGTGAGAAACCTGCATCTGGTGTGCTTCATCCTCCAGCCTTAGTTTTGAATCTTTGATGCATACGAGACGACCGTTAGGAAAAGCCACGCAACGCAAGCTGGTAAGGAAATATTCCTCGGTAATTACGGTAAAAATATGCATCATTGCACAGTCGAAATGAGACACACCAACAGATTGGGCAGTACGAATGGAGATGAAGGAAAACCACCCGTCGTTGATGAATTCTGGAAACTGGCATGCCACTGATGGAACGGAGTCTGCGCTGGGCTGGAAGGTGATCGTACCCTCTCCCTGATGCACGAACCGATATCGCATATAAGAATCACAATATTCAGGTGAAGAGTGTTCAAAATTTAGCGGGATTAGTTGGAAGGTCGGATGGCCGAGCCCAACATCGAGCAAGTGCTTCGAACCATGGTAGGTGACGCCATTGAGCACAACACCAACGTGGATATTTTTCTTATGAAACCCATCTCCTGGCGCCAGATGAACGTCGAACTCTAAGGCACGCAACAACATCCAGCAGAAAATCTGAAGTTGGTAACAAAGGCCTCCCACTTTCGAGATGATATCCGTCTTGATGTCCGCTGCTGTTGGTAAGCGACGGTTACCGTCAGGTGTTGCGATTCCTTTGATAGTTTGGTAGGGGATGTGATGTGTCATAGCCTTGATGAACTCATCCAGGAAAGTGACCTTGTTGGCCTGAAGCTTGGTTTGTGCAGATTCTATCTGCAAGACGTCGCGCAGGAAACAGAACGCTTCCTCCTCGGTGATCTTGTAGTCATCATCAGTCGTTGCCATCTTTCGGTTCGATTCCCTGCTTTTCGATTCACCTGTAAAATCTGTAGATTACGAAGAGAAACAAAAAGTTACAACGATTAGTCATGTTCATTATTTTGTTTAATCAATTTATTTTGACTCAATTCGTTTTAACAGTGGTCATTAAAAAACATGCCCCATAATATTATGGCAACGTTGTATCTTCCGCTCAATCTGACTTGCGTGCATGTTTAGACATTAACATTTTTGCATGAAAATGTGAAGTTTTCTCAAATTTGCGTTTCTTTCCAGCATTGGGGCGCCCGGGAGTTGAAAGTATAATACAAAAAATAATATGGCAATTTCTCTGTACTTTTGTCTGAAAAAAAACATAGTAATCCAGCACAATGTCGTCTCTTTTTGCGTTGGATAGTTTTAATTGCACTTGATTCAGCTACTATATCAAACTCTCACTCGTTCCATTGTGGGCAGGTGGCTTTTGAGTGAGCGGCTAATGAATATAATAATCGTTAGCTTTCTTCTGGTATTAAACTTGTTTTGATTGGTTGTATATTTTTGTTGGAATAAATGAAGCCTAAATCTTCGACCAATAACCTCCAGCGCCTAAATTGACTTTTTGACCTGGGAGTCCCGGATGTACAAGCACCGATGTCCGATGAAGCCAGTGGCCCGTGACCCCTCCACTCAACACTGTGTGGGAGTTTAGTTTGTGGTCAAGTTCTTTTACGAAACAAATGATGCTACACGTCTAAAATTTTACTTCTAAAAGGGGACGGGACTGCAGCTTCCCGACAATTCTGAAATGTTCATAAATTATCTTCTGGCAATATCATCCCATACATCGAAGGGTCACTCTATCTATGATTTTCATTTGTAATTTATATATTCTGATGACATGTAATAAATAGGATCTTTGAATTGAAATGATGTTCATTTTAGCAAGAGGTATCAGGACCTGGCCAAATAATTCCAAAACGTTGATTAAGATATACATATAAACAAAATAGATAAGACAAGTGTCAACAAGACTAGTGTTATATAGAGAAATATAATGTAAACAAACACAACGATATTGCTAGAAGAACATTGTCTTCCAATAATGTTTATAATTATGATCTAAACATCAGCGAGTGCAAACTTTGAATGAATGGTCATTTTTATCAAAAGACAGGATAATCCATACATTAATGCCATTAATAATACTATTCGCTGTTATGTGTTAGATCAATGTCATTTCGCTTCCAGTATATATATTTGGGTAACCAATACAAATTATTGAATAATAATGTGAACGTTTTTTATACTTTTTTTGACGCTAACATCCATTGCCCTTTTTTAATGCAAATTCTATAACTTTAATTTACATTAATTTTGTCTGTACGAACATTGCATCCATTAGATCACGCATTGATGTAACCGTTTATTTTCACAGACGTTTTCAATCACAATACATAACCTGTGGGGTTGATAACTTACAAATGCTGATTTAACTTAGGCCCATCCATACTGAAATCAATTTTCTTTTAGTTAAACCCCCCCCCCCCCCCCCACCCCCACTCCGGGGTCGGAATGACCGCATGCGTGTTGCCAAAATGTCCGGTAAAGGGCTACTTTTCACGTACCGAAGTCCGGCTCGTACATACACAAAATTGACTTTACACACCGGACTTAAGGGGTGTTTTCAAAAGGAGGGAACACGCATGTGCGTACCCTAAATAAACTTTGAGTGGGGGGGGGCGGGG
This sequence comes from Strongylocentrotus droebachiensis, assembly GCA_035222895.1. Lineage (NCBI taxonomy): Eukaryota > Metazoa > Echinodermata > Echinoidea > Camarodonta > Strongylocentrotidae > Strongylocentrotus > Strongylocentrotus droebachiensis. The sequence continues at coordinate 319,006 of JAVYIG010000583.1, read as the reverse complement.
GTTCAATACTTTCTCGATCAACACTCCATACAAACTAGTATCAGATACGAGGTGTGTGTGTGGCGTGTGTGTGTTTTTTATGTTCTTATAATGACATAGAATTCATGTTTGTTAGTTGTTATCATTAATTGTGTGGGAACATTGTTAAAAAAAATCAATAAATTAACTGAAACATCAATAGGCCGTACTAGAAAAATGGATTCCACTTTCCTCAAGTTTGTCAGTACCATTAAAGGTATTACAAAGTTTTGGGAAATTTCGAAAAAAATGGGTGGATAGTGATTCTTTACAATTTTAATGCATTTGGATGCCCCTGTGGATGTATAAAAAACACCAGAAATTTTAGCCCCTAAAACACTTCTGCTTTCGAGAAAAATTGAATATAAAGATTTACCGGTGCTCCCGGTAAATTTTGATCAAATTTCAAATAGCTCCTACGGCCGTACAATGGTAGCTGCGACCATGAAAATCTCAGAGTATGTAGTTGTGGTATTTAATTTCCGAACAAGAATAGCTAATCAGTCAATTTTAGTCAATAAACATTGTTTTATAGCTTAATTAATATCTTGACCTTGAGAGGGAGCTATGCAACATAAAGTGTTTATTATTTACAATTCATAACTTTAGAGTCGATTTCGACCGCGACAACGATCACTGAATATTGTAGGATCGTATATGCTTCCAATATGTTCATTTGAACCAAATTCATGACCCCATACCAAAACTTTGTATTACCTTTAATTTTGTGTGACATTGTAAAATTCAAATTTATTTATTACAACAACAAAAAAACAATTAGGTGAAACTGAAACATTAATACAAGAAAAAGGGATTCCACTTACCACCTCAGTTTCTATAGCTTTGTCCCAGAGGCTATGCTCGATCCCTGTGTGTTACAGCGTTGTATCAGCAGACGAGTGTGTTACAGTGCAAAGTACTTGACCTCAAACTATTGTCCCTTCTTTCCGTCCGTATATAATAAGCCAGTCCACGGTTGCAGTCTGAGCATGAGCAGATAAAGGTCATTGCAGAACAAATTTTGAAATACACGGAGACGAAATACTGGATACGTGCTCATGAATGTTATGTAACATTATTCATTCATGCACATTTAGTGCACTCCCTGGTACACAGGTGAAAGTATTCTTTGAAAAGGGGGAACAAAGGCTATTTATAAAAGCCCCTCCATCGCTATAGGAGTGATTATTTCAAAATGTATAAAGTGGGACCTCTTCATGTTTTGAAGATCTGTGTATATTCGGGGTCATTGCAGTAAGGTGCTAACCGTGAACTGGTCTATTATCTTGGACATCAACATGTCATGCGTGCGTCGAGTAGGACAATTATAAATGATTTTGCTTCAACAGTTACGAGCATTCACGTGACAAGTATATGCCACTATATGATTATGCCGCAGTTCCACCGACAACACCAGACCGACAATAGAATAGACCGAGCTGAATATTATGATTGGGGGCATTATGTCTGCGCACCTGCAATTTAACTTGAAATCGATAAAGATTCACTTTTATATTCCTCTATTTGAACTTACTCTGATATTATTCCTCATTGTCGAAAGAGTAAATGTGCCACAAAGTCGGGCAAGAAAAATGGCATTTTTACAAGAAAAGGCTGCCACGTCATAGCATAGGGCCTATTTACATAGCATATTATTATTAGATTGAATTCCTCGCTGAATATAAGCTTTGATCGAAATTAATCAAGCATGTAATATTATAATACAAGCCAATGGACGGAGGGTCAAAGTCCAATATTATGCTAAGTTTTTGAGTTTTTTTTTTTTAAATACCACATGCACAAACTAAACACCGCTTGTAAATTCGCAATATTTTATCATAATAGGCCTACACAAGATATTTCAGAGGTATTAATTTATTCAATTTCGAGCGAACACCCCTATTAAAATCGGAGAGGACGTCCCAAAAAACGGCCCTTTTGATAAAATTAAGGAAAACCTTCGACTACCATGAATTTAGTGATCTAATTTCCACAAAAAGGAAAATGTTTGCCCATATTGTGTAATAACTGTTTGCATAAAAATGTATAAGTGTATCGAGGACATGTTATTTTTTTTTTAAATCGAGTTTAAATCCTATTTATGAAGGATTTTTCAAGGATGGTGTTTAAAAGTTGAAAATCGCGCCGACCGATACTTCACCCAGTGTGGGAGGGGGGGGGCTCAGTGCGGGGGGGGGGGGGGGGTTAAGGAGCATTACTTCGTTGTTTAATCAGCACACACCCCGCCCCCCCCCCCCCCCCCTGAGCAAAAAAAATAAAAAAATCTCGGCTTGCAGTTTGATTTTCATTCTTCTGCTAATCACCTTCAGAAGTATTTTGCTTGCATGACAAATCAAGCTGATCGTTCGGTGATTTGCACATTCTTTCAGATCTCCCTTCTTTGGCAATGGTATAAAAACAGCTCTACACCAGTCCTTAGGCCACTGACAATGACAATGACAATTTATTCTCATGTCACCCACATTGGGATATTGGAGAAGTTTACAATCACTTTGAATCTTCAAATTAACACTGTAGTGTTAAATTGACAAATTCAAACTGATACAATACAAATCGAATTAATGTTGTTAATCTATACAAAATAACACTATCGACAAAAGTGCGAAAAATTATGATGATAATAATGATAATAATAATAACAATATTGATGATAATAATTATAATAACTAAAAACAACGATAATAATAAGGAAAAGGATAATTAATGACGAAATTAATGGAAGCACTTGAAAAAGAAAGTTACTGGCACCAGTAAATTGATATTTGAATTAATGAATTACTGAAAATATTCTTGATATCAATTTAATAAATTGATATAAGACAAAAAAGAGAAACATAAAGTTAATATTGAACTCATAGCATGTTTTTTGCACATACTTAAATTAATGAAAACGAAGCCTAATCGATAAATAATAGTGTGCGCGCACCATTCAGACAGTTAGACAGCAGTACGCGTCAAAATTAAATATACGCTTTTTCTTTACGCATCCACAATACTGGATTAGTGATGAATGAGCATGTCGAATGCGCGTAACGAGCGTATTTGCAGCGTATCTAAATCACTTTTGAAATAACAGGTGCGCGTTGGGAGCTCGAGGCTTAATTTACCCCTAAAAATAATGCTGTTATGTTGGAGTCTAAACTAGAGGGAAAATAGGAAGCTTTGGCGCCTCGCAAGCGGTCGGGAAACTTAATTCCAGCTTAGGGAGCATGGTAAGTGATGGTGATAATTATGGGAATGGTGATGATGATGATGATGATGATGATGATGATGATGAAGATGATGATGATGATGGTGATATTGTTAAGAATGATGAGGTGTTTATGGCGGTGATGTTGACAACTTGATCGTGGAAATGGTGTGATAATAATTGATGATAAAGATGATGATGGTGATTATAAAAATAAAGGTGATGGTGGTGATAATAGGAGTGGTAATATTTGTGATAATGATGATGGAATTATGATAATGACAATAATAATAATGATAATGATTTTGATTACAATGATGATGAATAAACTGAGGAATAAACTATCTAGTTCTTGGTCTAGATGCTGGGTGGAAGCGCTCCCTTGAAGCCCTCCGGTGAAGTAGCGTCGAAGATCCCCCTTGACGCTACTTCACTGGAGGCAGTGGCGTACCTGGGGTACTCCGTCAGGGGGGGCAAGCGACCGAAACAAACAAAAAAGGCGATGCTAATTTTCACTTCTGGCGAGCGAGCGAGCAAAAAAAAATCTTTAAGTAACGTTTGGTATATAAACTGGTATTGTTGCAAGTTGGGGGTGGGAACATTCACTTGTTAGCGACGTTAATTCCATTTTTTTGCAAAGGAGCGTAGCGAGCAAGAAAAAAATCACTTCTTTTTTAATAATTGCCACTGAAACTTGGTTCAATTGTCCCATGCAGGGCGCGGGAACAATATTGGCCCGAATTCACAAAGCAAGGTTTGAGCTCAGACCAAGTTTTGAGCTCAAACCTCCTTTTGTTTCGACAAACCTCCTTTTGTTATTTACAAACCAGGTTTGTAAAAAACGCGTCAAAACGCGTCATATGACGTACATAAACCTCGGTTTGTCGACAAACCTCCTTTGTGAATTCGGGCCATTGTGTTTAGGGTGATTTTATACCCATTTTAGCTAGAGAGCCAAAATACATCTTTCTCTCAATGAATTGCTATATAAAATTTGTTTCATTGTTGCAGGTCGGGGCGGGCACAATCGTGTTTAAGGCAATGTCAATCCCATTTTGGCGGGCAGGCAACCCCCTACATTTCTCTTTTTAATGATATTGTAGCAGGTTAGTGGTGGGCACATAATTCCACGAGCTCGCGAGCGTAGCGAGCGAGCGAAAAAAAATCACTTCTCTTTTATAGGGAAAATATGGTACATAAAACTTGGGTTCATTGTTCCATGTCAGGGAAGTGATTATTAAAAGCGGCGTTATTTCTATTTTGGCGAGCGAGCGTAGCGAGCGAGCAAAAAAATCACTTCTCTTTTATAGGGAAAATATGGTACATAAACTTGGGTTCATTGTTCCATGTCAGGGACGTGATTATTAAAAGCGGTGTTATTTCTATTTTGGCGAGCGAGCGTAGCGAGCGAGCAAAATTTTTGTAATGATAATTGGTTCAGAAATTTCAGATTTTTTTGTTGCAGGGCAGGGCTTACACAATCATGTCTAAGGTGATGTTAATTCCGTTTTGGCGAGCACGAGCACACCAAAACTTCTTTGAATAACGTTTGGTACATAATTATTAACTGGTTGTTGCAGGTTGGGGCGGGCACGTTAGCGGTGTCAATTCCATTTTGGCGAGCGAGCATAGCGAGCAAGCAAAAAAAAAATTCTCTTTTAATAGAAATTAATAAATAAACTTGTTTTTATTGGTGCAGGTCAGGATGGACGCAATCGCGTTTTACGCGATTCAATTCCTTTTTGGCGAGAGGGCGAAAAAACTCTTCCATTTTTAATGATATTGTTGCAGGTCAAGGGTGGGCACAATTATTTCCAAAGCAATATCCATTCATTTTATTCGCGAGCAAGTGTAGCGAGCGAGAAAAATGAATTACTTTCTTTTAGTAACATTTGGTACATACATGTACACTGTGTGTTATTGTTGCCATGGTTGCAGGTCGGGGCCAGTCGGGGCAGGCACAATTGTATTCTAGGCAATGCTAATCCTTTTCTTTTGTCAGGGGGACGAGCAAGTGAAAACATTTAATACAAAATAGGCTAGCAAGCAGTTCGCGCCAGCGAACAGTTTCGAATTTGTTATATCACTTATATTTTCCTATTTTCATTTGTCTTAATTTTTCAGGGCCGTATGCGGAATATTTTTCTGGTGGGGGAGGGGGAAAGATGCGTTAAAAGTTTTCGAAGAATCTCAAAAGCAAAAGGAGTGAAGGGAGTTCGAGCGACCGAACTGGTCATGAGGGTACTTTTGCATTTTCAAAAGTAGAATTGAAGGATTTGGTATAGGCCTACACTACATTTTCAGGAAAAAAACTGTACGTTTTCAAAATATCTGGGGTCAACTGCCCCCCCCCCCCCCTGGTGCGTACGGCCATGGTCTTTTTTTTTTAATTTCCCCATTTTTTTCCTTTCCTTTTCTTTTCCCTTTTTCTTCCTTTTCTCTTCTTCTTCCTTTTTTCTTTCCTCTTTCTTTTTTTCCTTTTTTCTCTTTTTTTCCTTTTTTTCTTCCCTTTTCTTTTTTTCTTTTTCTTTCCTTTCCTTTCTTTTCTTTTCTTTCCCCTTTTTTTTTCGCCTGGAGCCCGTCAGGGGGGCACTCTGCCCCCCTGCCCCCCCCCCATAGGTACGCCAGTGACTGGAGGGCTTCAAGGGAGCGCTTCCACCCAGCATCTAGACCAAGAACTAGATAGTTTATTCCTCAGCACTACATCCTGACTTATGGATCCTGCTGAGTATCGTCGTAGAAGTATAAGTAGAAGTAGAAGTGATGATGGTGATGGCGATAACATTGTGAATATAATGATAATGATTACGATTTAAAACATGAATTATTGTGCTGCTTTTGTTGAATTCCTGCATGATGTAATTTCTAAAGTGTTGCTGATAAAAACGTCAAGAACATAATTTCATAATTAAGATGCAAAAATCAGTCCTGTCACATTCACTTCTACTTCTACGACGATACTCAGCAGGATCCATAAGTTAGGATGTAGTGCTGATAAAATGATGTCAGGATGTAGTCACTCATTCCCCAAAGGGTAAATTCCAAATTTCTCAGAAGCCAAATCGATTAAATGTTATTTCGATCCAAACAACTTCTTTTATCAATATTTCTCAAACAGTTTTCTCCGAATTCCAGCAAGGCCTAGATCCACGAATAGGCCTATATTCTCTGCCAAGCACCTTCATCATCACAATACACCAACCTGCCTGATTAAATTAATTTTATTTATAATTCACCCTGGTCATTGACTACCATCGAGCGTGATCACTGACCACCGATGATGGGTCCATCAAAAGGGCAAGAGCCGATGGCCAGTGCGTGGACCATCTATGACAACATCGAGCAGTACCGGGGTAAAGTCGCTCTCAAAGGTAAGACAAAATAATGTTGTGGTATAGTGGTCCATTCACTCGACTTTAACTCAAAAGGTTGAGGGTTCGAATCCCAGATCGGTAATTACGTGGAGAGTAGATTGTATAAAGGAAGTAGATCAGGTTTAAAGAAAACCTGTTTTTGATTCTCTGATACAATGTATGATGAGGTGACCAAAGTTCGCGGAGATTCAAACAAATATTAGGAATGTGACGTTCGATCCCTGACTTCTCACAATTCTGAACAAATGTATGAAGTTTAATTATTACCAATCGGACGGCAAAATTTGAGACTACAATTTGGTGCAACAAGAAGATTTATCGTCAAAGAATTCCGGAGATATCGCGGAAATCTCAAAATTCGATGTCGGATCGGAATGCGCTGCAACTGAAGGAAAAGTGTTTTAAAAACTGTGAGAACTCAATTTGCGCCCGGAATTTCACAGCTGATTTAACAAAAATGATATCACCCAATCAGTTGGTATTACTTTTTACTTACAATTTCGATGAAATCTTCTCTCGATATTAAATTACTCCCGCGCCGTGCTCCATCCAATCGAATTGCAAAAAAATATAAAAAGAAGAGAGGGGAACAGAGAAAAGGAAAATTAGAAAGAAGGGGGGGGGGGAATAATTTTGATGGCCATGATCACTGATGAGATGAAAACTGATGTTGTATATAAGTTCATTAACTTGACTCTCAATCCAAAGGTTAAGAATTCGAATACCAGCCCGACACTAATGTCCTTCGAGAAAACGTTATCCACATTAAAATTTGCCACTCACAAGGTGCTACTATTATTATTGTTATTATTATTATTATTATTATTATTATCATTATTATTATCATTTTTATCATCATCATCATCATCATGATATCATTATCATTATCATTCGGCTTTTTCAACCATTCTTATGTTCAGAGCGTGACCACAGGGCCTACTATGAAAGTTCTCAGTTCAAGAAACGACAACATGAGCAAGAGATTGCTGTACTCAGGCGAGACAACAAAGAAACAAGGGTGACCCTTACACAGAAAACACTCCAGGTAATATTTAAATATTTGAGTGGTCTATCCAGGCGTATCCAGGACTAAGATTAGGATAGGGGACAAAGTCAGTCTCCCTCGTATTATGGCACATAGTATTCACCCTTTCCCCCATCAGCCTGAAGATGGATACATGCCCCTCTTTATTCAATAATAAAAATGCCCAGTGAAATACATATAGAAGCATAATCATATAATGCTTGAAGATCACTTTAAATTGCATATCGTCTATTTAGAACCGGGACAATGTACTAGTTCTGTAAGAAGTACATGAGATAATGCCCGTCTTTCTCTCAACGGACGGTGAAACACGTCTTCTCCAAATCAACTTCAACTTTTTACTATGAATCCATGTACTACTTATGACCTGTAACTTTTGGTATATTTTGATCCATTATCATTTTCCTTTTAATAATAATTTCATCATAATTTGCTCTAGTTATACCTACCTTACCTAGTTTTCATGTTCTATGCAATATTGTACTCATTAACTGACATCTATTTCTATCATAAAATCTATTTCAAACTGTGTAACGATATGATTTTAGCCACCATATAAGTATTAATCCATGCATATACCACACACTTTGTTTACTCTATATAAATTCTTTGTGTCAATCATTTCTACCGTCGTTATTTATGACTATGTGTTTTATTTCTTTTCGAAATCCAATATTTTGGTTGCAATAAATAAATAAAATATATATTCATGTTTTCTTTGTATTTTGCTAGGGAGATGCAAGGTTGATCACACAAGCTCTTTCAAGTCGTAAAGAGGAACAATTAGCACTACAACGCAAAACTGCCGAGGTCAGTCAATGAGGCCTATTTGTTTATCTCTTAAAAATAGAATCAAGTCAAATGCTATATTTTCCACATCACAGCAACCGTACACAATGTACTTTGTTCGACATATTAAACAGATTATTTCTTACCATCTGGGGGGTGTTTCACAAAGATCCTAAGTTGAACTTATCTCTAAGATGGACTTAATAATTATGGAAAGCCATTAGCATCTTTGAAAATATTTTGTAAAAGTTATTTTGAAAGGCATTAATTGTTTATTCAAATCATTCATATTTGCTATCATCAAGGAGATTTCATGTTCTGGATGTGGAATTTATAAAAAGTATAAAATACTTGAATTTCTGCTTTTGAATATATTTCATTTTAAGACTCCAATGGCTGTCCATAATTTTGAAGTCCAACTTAGAGTTAAGTTTGACTGAGGATCTTTGTGAAACACCCCCCAGGTCTACGAGTCGGGTCGGTTTGATACACTTCCGTGAAAACATGATATTATTTAACCATTCGTTAACTTAAAGATTGTTTTTGAGGGACCTTACCTTTTCAAGTTAATTCAAAGCTTTTCCAAAAGGTCTCCTTCTCTTTCCTTTTTCAATGAACAGCTAGTGTTTTCTACTTGTGAGAATATTATTAAAGGTAATACAAAGTTTTGGTACGGGGTCATGAATTTGGTTCAAATGAACATATTGGAAGCATATGGGATCCTACAACATTCAGTGATCGTTGTCGCGGTCGAAATCGACTCTAAAGTTATGAAATTGTAAAGAATACACACTTTATGTTGAATAGCTCCCTCTCAAGGTCAAGATATAAATTAAGCCATAAAACAATGTTTATTGACTAAAATCGACCGATTAGATATTCCCGTTCTGAAACTATATACCACAACTACATATTCTGAGATTTTCATGGTCGCAGCTACCATTGTACGGCCGTAGGAACTTTTTTTAATTTATCAAAATTTACCGGGAGCACCGGTAAATCTTTATATTCAATTTTTTGTCGAAAGCAGAAGTGTTTTAGGGGCTAAGATTTCTAGTGCTTTTAATACATCCACAATGGCATCCAAATATATAAAAATTGTCATGATTCACTATCCACCCATTTTCAAAATTTCCCAAAACTTTGTAATACCTTTAAAGGAAAGATGATTAAAACTTGAACTTGAACTTAACCCACAGAGTGCCATTCATGAACTGGATCTTAAGGTGTGCGAGAAAGCGAAGCAACTGAACTTCCTGCGCTATGACCGACTGCAGAAGATGCAGCGTATCTCCGACATGGACGCCTCCATGGCGACGGAAAAATCAGTCATGAAGAATCACGGAAAACTAGCTAAACATGACCAACAGGTGAGAGACTGCATGATGTAGGTTGATGAAGACATTTGTAACCTTCATTACATTCATTAATCCACACTTGCCACTCTCCACCCAGGTGAAGTAAATCGGATTCCTAGTAGGACGAATTTCCTTGAATACTTTCAAGATAAGCTACAGCCAGGGTAAACAAAAAGTGGGGTTCACACACATAGAAATTAGTGAGATTAAAACGTCGATTTTTGAATCGCCATCAGAATCTCACTATTTGTCTGTGTATGAACCTTAAAAATATAGGTGAAATTCTGATCGCCTCTATTTTTGTTGTTGCTGAAGTTTTTGTTTGTTATTATTATTATTATTATTGATTCTATATATTGTTTATTTGCTCGATCACTAATTTTCCGGACAGCTGGCAATGTTTCTACCATCTCCAATCGCCAAACACAAGTGTACCGTACCGTTCATAGTTATGTGTGAACGAAGGTGGACAATTGGCAAACTCAACTGCATTTTGCGGTCGTCTCAAGTCTCCATTCTTAGCCCATGAGTATAGCGTGGCAAAGACTAATTCCTTGCTGAACGAAAATAATCTGTTAAACCAGTATTTAGAAATATTAACAAATGAGAAGAAAGAGGAGGGGGGAAGAAAAAGAAGAAGAAGAAGAAAAAGAAGAAGAAGAAGAAGATGAAGAAGAAGAAAATGAAGAAGAAGAAGAGGAGGAGGAGGAGGAGGAGGAGGAGGAGGAGATGAAGAAGAAGAAGAAGAAGAAGAAGAAGAAGAAGAAGAAGAAGAAGAAGAAGAAGAAGAAGAAGGAGGGGGAGGAGAAGGAGGGGGGGCGGGAGGAGAAGAAAAAAGAAGGGTGTAAAAGAAAAAGAAGAAGAAAGAAAAAAATGATGAAGGAGAAGAGAAAGAAGAACAACAACAAGAACAACAAGAACTTATTGTGTGCAAGATATCAATTGAATAGGCGAAGTCCTACAATTGAAAATGTTTTCATTTTTATATATTTATTTCCCAATTTTTATTTCCCTTATTTCAGACGATCCGTATGATTGAGAACAACCTTGATAAAGCGAAGATCAAGCATGACATGGCCATCAAGATACAGCGAAATTACATCGAAATTCTGCAATGTCTAGAGGAGGTATGTTTGTTTTGTTTTGTTGCTTTGGGTAGAAGTTCGTTGATAAAATTATATTTTTTTATAATTGCCAACTTTAAAGCCCACTGCTCCCTATTCGATTAGAATGCGAAATATGTTAAAGATGTAATTTGTTTGTTTGCTAGCTTTGCCCTCTCATAACATTCGCCAACAACAATGCCTGTAGTGTCTTCATGGCACTTAACAAGAGCCAGGATTGTCCAAATCGAATCGTTTGAGATGATTTTACGATTGGGGTGACGCGAAACTTTTTACTTGTTAAAATGATGCCGTGACTATATAAATGTTAACAAATGTGGTATATTTGCATATAGAATCAAAATGTTTAAAAGTTTTAACTATACATTATATTCTTCTTTTTTTCGCTCACCCTCTAGGAACGCCTTGCTCTTCCAAAGAAACTGCGGTGCTTGGAGAGAACGCTGGAGGAGCAGCGAAAAGAACTGGCTGAACTGAAAGAAATCAACAAAGATGCTCATGTTAAGAAAGACTTAGCAAGGGTAGGATTTTCACTTGATACCGACGTTACAAGGGTTTGAATCGTCTTTCTAATTGCTCATTGAACACGAAGCGTCATTTCCATTGCGTTATCACTGGTTTATCACTGCGTTATCACTGCGCTAATTAAGCCTACATGATTGGGTAGGCAGTTGGCTCATACCCCGAAAATTCAAAGCAACATTATTGTTTGCAATGCCATTTTTTTGTGTTGACTTTGTGTATTTTGCCACTCTCATTATGGCGCGTCAAATGCTGTGCGCCAGTCGCTGACGCATTACTACGTCAATAAAATGACGCCCGTGAGCAACGTACGGCCAAAATTATTTATCCCATCCTTTTTTTCAGGCCTGTTTGTTTGTCTACATAATCTATGGGCAGGTTGGATGAGTCAGCAAATTACCGTTTGTCGTATGAAATTCCAAGTAATATTATTGTGAAGGGAAAATAGAGTTTGGCCAAACTTGGTCCTCGCTCAACATGGCGTATAATCGTTTGCTTTTCGCTTGCCCAATAAAGCAATATTCGCAATTGTTTGACCAACTGAAACAGGGTTTGTTAAACTGTGTGGGTGGATGAAAATGCCCTCTTGACCGTCAGTGAGCCGACCGAGCCCTCAGTGGTAAGGCCCACTCAACATCCGCTTTCATCATCATCGGGGGGGGGGGGGGGGGGGGGCGTTTCACAAAGCCTTTTTTCAATAACAAATGATAAAATTCAATGACAAAACCGCTGATAACCAATCAGAAGCAAGGATTTCAGTAGCTTATAACAAAAACTCTGTCATTTGTCACTGATGACAAGTTTTGTGAAACACCCCCTGATGTCACAGTCTTTAACACCTGCTTTGAGGACTAATAATAATATTAAACCATTTCGTTCCAAAGCAAAAATAAGCATGTTTAGACAAAAGAGTAGGCCTACTTCATTTGTTTGAGGCTATATACGTCTTTAAATCCATTGACGTCTTTATTTCTCCCCCCCCCCTTTTTTTTTTTCTTCTTCAGGCCGAATTTACACAGCTGGAGCAGAAGATGATGGAAGCAAAACGATCACGTGATCGAACTTTGACCCGGATGAAGAAACAAGCGGAGAGGCAGAAAGAGATGGCAGAGAAGACAGAGAAGCGCGCGCGGGCGACACTGCAGACGGACGACGCAACTCAAGGTCTTTCTTTCTTTTCTTTTCTCGTTTAAATGTTATCTTCATGGACACAACATCAATCGATAACAAAGATAGACGATAATTACAGCTAACAAAAATGATGGTAGTAGCGTTAGAAATAAACAACAACAACAATACAACCAATGCTTTGGGATTGCCCCCAAATACACATTTTCTAATTAAATAAATCCCCCACCGCACACAAAAAAAGAAAATGTACAATAAAAATACCAGATTAGAAAACAGAATATGGCTGAAAGAGAAATTCAAATTGTATACAATGATTGTTCAAACAGGAGCATATTCTTTCATCACTATCTCTCTCTCTCTCTCTCTCTCTCTCACTCTTCATGCTTTTGGTACCATTCTGTCTATTCCCTTATTCCTGCTTTTGATATTATTAGTTCGGCATTTCTTTCCAATAGCTTAGATTCTCTTGTAAGTCTGTTGCTCTTCTTTTGTAATGTGCCATTGTGTCTGTCTCCCTCTCCCTCTGACCCCACCCGCCCTTGCTCTCTCTCTCTCTCTCTGTCTGTCTCTCCTCCACCCCCTCCCTCTTTCTTCCTTCTTCCTAGTTCGCTCCTTCTATTTCTCCCCTTTCCCTCCCATTCTCCATTTTCTCTCTCCATATCTATTCAGGTCTACATTATTCCCATGTAGGACTCATTCCACTAACTTTAAACCCAATTTTTCTTTCCTTCTTTCCTCAGACACCAAGCGGCAGTCGCAAATGGACGAAGACAACTGGGTAAAAGTCACCACGTACGAAGAGGCTTTCCAGAGAATCAAAGATGCTACCGGTGTCTCCGACATCAACGTAAGTTCTCCTGCCAGAAGTAAAACGGCGACCAGAGCCCTGTCACATTAAAACTCTAATCAACCAAAAATGCCTAAATTCTTTAACAAACTAGCTCTCAGCCAATCAAATGCAATTCTTTCAGAAGGATATGACATTTCTTGTAACTTGTTAATTTTCATGTTTAAAACAAGTTTCATGAAACAGGGCCCAGAATGCGAACGCCATCTTGACTAAAAATTACAGCCATATCCTGTGGGTGGCCCAGACGTCAATCAGATATGACCGTTTTGCACATCGGATTCCTTCGTAGGCAATGAATATCCTCCACCAGGCACAAGCAAGAAAGAAACAAACAAACAAAAAATCAAATTAAAAACTCCAAACAGAGCTCACAAAACCGCGACGTTGTGTTTGTTATTATGACATAAAGTGTAATACAATTCATATTTCTGTATCTTAACAGAGCTCAGTGAATACGAGCAAGTCCTTTGTTGTGTGTAGTTGTCATTCATGTTACACGTTTAAAAACATGGAGTCACTCCGATTCTAATTTTCAGGAGATTGAGGCCCGTTTTCTGAGTCAAAAGCTTACCTTCGAGCACCTGGAGCTGCAGAAGCTAAGAGGCGAGAAGCAACGCAAGTCTCTAGACGAGCAGAACAGACAACTCTTAGAGCAGTACGAGGTCCTCAAATACAGTGGCGAGAGCAAGATGTCACAGTAAGACAATTACACTTTGTTTGTTTGTTTGTTTGTTTGGTTTAGCTGACTGATAAGAAAGCATGTACGCTTGTAAGTAAGCAATCAGGGGACCGATGGTTTAAAGTCCTCTTCGAAGGACTTGGTAATGATGATGAATGTCTTACCACAGGGCAGTAGCGCATCGACTTAGTTTCCGATTATAGTTCATATTTATTTACTCCCATGTTAACAGGTACATTTTATAGTTCCTTAATCTTGTTGTAAACATCCTGGATTTAATCCATTAGTAGAGAGGTTTTTCATTTGAGGAAACGAAATTTAAGGGGGCTCTTTTCTGATTTTTCGGGGGCTCTTTTGGGCATTTCGGGGGCTATTTCGCCCTGAGCCCCCGTGTATTTTTTTCACTGGTTTGAAGACAATGATTTCTATGTTGTTGTTGTGTTTTTTTTACCAGAGGAGAGCAGTTACTGGAACAGATGCAAGACCATCTTGACGAAGAGACAGTTCGAAGAGACACTGCGAAGAGGAATCTGGAGAACGCTTACAAGTTACTCTCCAACCTCAAGAGCGGAATCAAACATCTTGTGGATACTCTCAAAGACATCAAAGTCAGAGGGGTAAGAAGGTTTATGGTAAAGATGTTGATGTTCATGGTGATGCTGATGATGATTATGGTGGTCATTGAGTATAGATATTGAGAGCGCTTATATGCTACTCTCCAACCTCAAGAGCAGTATTAAACATCTTGTGGATACTCTCAAAGACATCAAAGTCAGAGGGGTAAGAAGGTTTATGATAATGATGATTTTCATGGTGATGCCGATGATTATGGTAGTCATTGAGTTTATTGAGAGCGCTTATAAGCCACTCTCCAACCTTAGGAGCGGTATCAAACGCCTTGTGGATATTCTCAAAGACACCAAAGTGAGAGGGGTAAAAAGGTTTATGGTAGTGATGGTGATGTTCATGGTGAGGCTGATGATTAAAATAGTTAAGCTTCTCTCCAAAATCAAGAGCGATATCAATCATCTCGTGGATACTCTTAACAATTATCAGAGTCAGTGCGGATGATGATGATGCTGGTAAATATATCTTGATTATAATACATAAATAATACAAACCTCTTTCAGGCGCGGATCTACGGGGGGGGGGTTTAGGGGGTTTAAACCCCCCCCCCCCCCCCCCCCCCCCCCCCCCTTGGGCGGCCCCCCCCCCCCCCCAAAAAAAAAAAAAAGGAAAAAAAGAGAAAAAAGAAAGAAAAAAAGAAAGAAAAAAGAACGCACGCTGGAGAGAAACCCTTTCAAGTGCAAATATTGTGAGAAGATATTCAACTCATCTGGTAACTTAACCAAACACATGATAACTCTGGATATAACTGTGTATTTAACTGTTACTTGATTTAAAAAGACGTTATCATGCACTGCTTTTTATGGTCTCCATTGTGTTAATAGATGCCAGGAAAACATCACTTACGGGGTTCAAATAAACACCCCAAAAAAAATCGGCTCGCCGCTTCGCGGCTCGTGGACGATGCTCCGCATCGTCATTATTTTGGTCAAACCCCCCCCCCCTTAGCAAAAAGCTAGATCCGCCCCTGTCTTTACCCTCCATCCCCATTTTAAATATATGAATTGGGACAACGGACTACGTCTAGGCCTCTAGAATCTGATAGCAATATAGAATAAAGCCCGGATAAGAATAAAACATATTCCTGCGGCGGTTGACGAAAAATAGAAAAGTGAAGAAGAAATAATGAAACAACAGTATTAAATACAAAATATACGAATTCTCGGCTTGAAGCCTGTGCCAAGGTATAACAAATTTACTCGAAACCAGTGTTCTTCAAAACTTGGAAATGGGGCGCAACAGTTGCTAAGAGGATAAAGCCCCTCGGATTCAGAATGATTACTACAGCATTATCGGATGGAGATTTGACAGGCAAGGGACAGGCCAGCTCTCCGGTTCCTATGAAACGTCCTAGGACGAAAGGTCTTTACAGTACTAGGCATTTATAACATGAGGTCATCGGAAGAGTGTAGCAAATATTTTGAACACAGTCATGTTTTTAGGAAATAAAATAATTAATAACTGGTAAGATTGAAACCTACTCAAATGTCGCATCGGATGTTGTGATGGAAATTATGAACTTGGTACTAATTGGTCACTTTTTTCATTCTTTCTTCTTCTTCCTCCTCCTCCTCCTCCTCTTCTTCTTCTTCTTCTTCTTCTTCTTCTTCTTCTTCTTCTTATTTTCTCCTTCTACTTATTCACATTCTTCCTCCTCCTCCTTCTCCTCCTCCTGTTCCTCCTCCTCCTTCTTCTTCTTCTGTTCTTCTTCTTCTTCTCCTCCTCCTCCTCATCCTCCTCCTCCTCCTTCTTTTTTTCTTCTTCTTCTCCCCCTCATCCTACTCCTCCTCCTCTTCCTCCTCTTTCTCCTCTTCATCCTCCTCCTCCTCCTCCTTCTTTTTTTCTTCTTCTTCTCCCCCTCATTCTACTCCTCCTCTTCTTCCTCCTCCTCCTCCTTCTTCTTCCTCTTCCTCCTCCTTCTTCTCCCAGTCTATGCGTAATTTGGCCTTGTCGACTGAGGATCCCGTGGAGCAGCTGAACATCTGTGAGGTCAAACTCCTTCACATGATGCAGCAAGCCGACGTCAAAGATACGGCAACTTTCTGGAAAGTCAAGAGCAGTCCAGAGGTAAAATATGATAATTCCAAATTGCAGTCTGCCTTAGTTACAGGTACCATGTCCCATTTGCAGAACAAACAAATTAAAAGGTTAAATTCCACCGGCATTTGAAGAAAATACCAATTTAGAACTTCCCTCAAATCGAAAGGGCTTGAAAATGTCTTTTTGGTGGGAATTAACGACCGTTAGTTGTCGAATCGACTTTCGGGACTTTAGTTAATCGTGTGATTTTCAGACTGGTGAATGGTGTACGTTTTGTGATGCGCAAAGATAAACAAATACGTACATGTACTGAAGCAAGGCATTAATTTTTCCATTGTAGATGGTCGTGAAAAGCAATTAAATTAGGTCTTAACTTGGTTGCTCGGAATATCGTCAGAACTTCCATGATATTTTATTAGAAAAAAAATCGCTTAGCGGGGACAAATTGAAGATGATGTTCATCTTGGAAGAATTTTATTTCTCCATGTACTTTGTCACGACTGCTATTTATGAAGTGCCTGAACAACCTTTTCCAACCGCTGGTACACTACAGTTTCTTTCACAATCCAACGCAATCCCAAGACCAAAAACCAACTTTATCCTTAAACCAAATTCCATATTTTGGCGTTTTTTATCCACACGACAGTTTCAGGAATTTATGGAAAATCATTTGGCGCCTGAGAATCTCCGGATACGAATGGACGAACCGGACGCCTACGACTCGGGTAAATATATTTTTTTAAATTAAACTGTGAAGACCAAACAAATTTGAGGCCCCCAAAAAGAAAAAGGGTTTGGTGTCGTTTGTTGTTGGTTTTGTTGTGGCGGGCTTTGTTGTTTCTGTAGTGTAATAGCCATTGTTTGAGGTGTTAACTTTTTCTATAAAAGATCATGAGAAGCCTCAGAAAACATTCGAACAAAATTACAACAAAAGAAGAAGATGAGGAGGAGGAGGAGGTAGGAGATGATGATGAAGAAGAAGAAGAAGAAGAAGAAGAAGAAGAAGAAAAAGAAAAAGAAAGAGAAGAAGTAAAAGAAGAATATGAAGAGGAAGGAGAAGAAGAAGCAAGTTCACGGTTGTATTCATCATTATTTTTTAATCATCATGTATCATTCTTCTCCTTTCCTGTCAGATGAGTATGGGTACGATAGCCAAGATAATGAGGACATGCTGACGAATGCCGACATCAAACGACAAGGCCAGAACCTCATGAACGCGAAGAAATCAAAAAGAAAAAAGAAGAAAAACTAAACGTCCTGCATTTATTATAAACAAGCAAGATACATTAATCCATACCACAAAAAAGGAAAAAAAGTCTATTTATACTAGCTGTTCCATTTTCACTAACAATCAATAATATGCTTAAATTCCCGATGTTATGAAAAAAAAATACAAGTGGAGACACTGTGTGTGACAACGCTTATTGATAGTCTCTGAATTGTATTTGCAAGAAATACAAGATTATCATGATTATGACTTTTTGTGATCATATCTTAGAGGGAAAATGAAAGAAACACAAACCTCTTTATATTGTGACCCTTCGTTAAGGGCTAGAATAACTTCTTTTTTTTTACCGCTGACTCTCTACAGCTCTCACTTCTAGTGAGTCGACTGAGCCAATACTTTTTCCCTTCATCTTCCATTTCCTTATTTCAAATCACGATGGCGAACCAAATGTGATTTTAGTTTCTTGTTTGACAATTTAGGATTCCTAATTTAGTCACAATGTAAATCATGCACCAAAATGATGGTCTAAATTATTTGATTCAAATCATGATCTGAAATGTTGGTAACCAATAAAAAAAAAAAAAAAAAACAATCGTCTCATTTTAGTCGAATTTCTTTTATTTTTGCTTAGATCGTGGACTGCTATAGGCAAACTGCAAGGGACGTGTTGTGTTTATTTTAGATTTAAATTGAATAATAAAAATAACAACTACTGATATCATTCGTGCAAACCCCGAAAGATAGTTGACATAAACAAGAGCTGCTCAAGGAATTTCCAAAAAAGGGGGGGGGGCATGAAATGTTGGAAATTGCGTGCGCGAAGCTTTTACAGTGTTGGGGTCCGGGGCCCGCTTAAGGGCCCCAGAAAATGTTGAACCTATTAACTGATAATTTGGCTACATGGTCCAAGTAACACAAGCCTAGCAATTGGTCGCATGATAATTTGTTTGCGATTGATTGCACATAGTGATCGATGCAATCAATCGCAAGATCCATCGAGTGTTCAACTGCCAAGCTTTGTGTTCCGGGGGACCTGTCAGGTCAACCAGCGCAATGCAACACCGCGCACAGTTTGGAATAGCGACCTCTTGCGGGCGTTGGAATAGACGTCTGAATATTGTCGTCTAATGGACGAGACGACATTGCCCCCCTTTGATATTGTGTAGTGTCAAAAGATGTTATGGAAAATATATATATATAGCTTCAGTCACGATCAGTCAAATTAAATGCAGATCAAAACAAAATGATCCAACTAAACACAAGTAATTGCATGGACTGAAAATGTATTGGCACTTTAACTTGAATATAACAGGGTTTAGGAAATTGAAAATTTAACTTGAACATTTGTTATGTTTTTTTCCAGGAGCTATTTGTTTTTTAGAGGTCGCCAACGCTTAATTCCTATACCTATGCCATTCTTGTATAAGTCATATCAATTTCGATGATATGATGCCTCTTTAATTATATGCGCTTCGAGAGGAATTCGGATATTATAATCACGGCTTTTGCTCAGTTTATCAAGAAATTAATACGACCATCTACCCATTCACCTCACCCTGATTGAGTGTGGTAAATGTAGATAAATATCTTGCCAAAAGACCTTGTATATAGCTCACAATCCAGACTTATCCATTACAACTAAACTTTTCTAATTTACTACTTCCTCATTATAACTATAGCAACATTGTCAAAAATATATATCTATCATTATTATCATCACCATCACTATCACTATCATCATCATCACCGTCATCATCATCATCATCACTATCATCATCATCATCAACATCACTGTCGTCATCATCATCACCATTATCACCATCCCCATAATCATCACCATCACTGTTAGTTATCTTACCATGCCCCCTAAGCTGGAATTTAGTTTCCCGACCGCTTTACAATCACCATCCTCATTATCATTCCATCATCACCATCAACAACATTTTCCGTCAATGTCTTTATCCTAGAACCAGTCTAACTTGTGTATTTGGAGGGGTAATTAAGGGGGAATTTTGCTCCTGACAGCAGTCGACCCAAAACATCACACACCAAATATAATTATCCTTTGTTTACATTTTTATTTGAATCGATCAATAAATAATACACAATCAAGTATACTTCCGTCAATACATATTGCAAAACATGAACAAACAAAAGAGCAACATAACTTGAGAATACACGATTGCAGGTTGAAAGGTCGTATCACAAGCTATATAATGCAAACGTGGGCAAGAAAGTGCACACAACAAGTTGTTGAAAACGTATAAACTTCAATCTTCCTCTTTAAATGTATACAGGAATGAAAATCCACTCTTTAGGGGGAATAACTTTGTTTTAGAGTGGAAACCCACTCTCAAAAGAATTTTATGACTACTTTGGAGTGCATTCCACTTTCCTTAGGAGTGGATTTAACTCTGAACGAAGGTGATCATAATAATGCATGACTTCCGAAACGAATGGATTTCCACTTTTCTGCATTCAGAGAGTGCAATCCAGAAAAAGGGAGGAAACGTGCATTTTCGTAACCATTTTTAAGATGCAGGTTAGGGCAGCCATTAATTTTATCCTTTCACCTTCAAACAATAAATAATCTTGAAATGAATGAAGGTGCAATGATAATACATGTCTTTGTGTACATATTGTATGCCACTGCATGACTGCATGTATTCAAATATAATCATGATAATTGCACACGCAAAATAAAATCAATGCCAGCATAACCACAAGTAGTCAGTCCGTTGCTGAAATATGCGCAGATTCTAGTGATAATAGTATTTCATGGAATGCTAGCGGAATGAATATAGGTTTGATCTTAAGTCGAATTTCAAGCCATCGTTTTTAGTTTTCGTAAATCGGACGTTATCATATCATAGACGTTAAATAGAAGCTTAAAATCTGCTAGCTATTAGATTTTCAACGGAACACTGTTTGTTCATTGCAAAGTGAATCGTAATTCAACTTCGCATTCGCTATAAACTTCAACATTTGTGACTTGAAAAGTCTATCTGCATCGATGCCACACAAATTCATACTGTTCAAATAAAAGGTCAAATGAATACATTGGTGAGTAAGTAGTCACTGATGAATATTGCACATTTTGTCCCGAAATGTTTTTGAACTCCTGATGTTTTGTAACTTGGGAATGCTACCAGAAATTCGATTGACTCTAAGTACATTTTTTATAAATAAAAGTACTTAGCATTTCCAGAAAAAGATTCTTGTACATGGTATATGGAATGGATTCATAAATATTGCAAGAAACGGAATGGTTTTTTTCTTCTCATAAAGTACTGTCACTAATGAACCAATGCACAAAGTCATACATTTTGATGTCGATTTCAGCCGAAGCCATCAGTAGAATTCATTGCACAAATTGCGAATATATCGTACTTTCAGATAGTGCGATAATATAGCTCCCATATTTAGTTAAATTATAATGCTAGCTTTAAAAGGTATACGTCCAATGTAATTTGACTATAGATGCCCAATGGTAAATCGCACTGGAAAAAAATGAAATGGTCCACAAAAAGTAGCTTTATCAAAGCAAAATTAATACCTCGTCATTATTTTTCAGACAATCATCATGAATGATTGAAATAGGGGGCCTCAGCACATGAAAAATAAATAAATAAATGAATATAAAAATAAATAGATAGATGAATAAATAAATAGATGGATAAATAAAACGTATAGATGAATAAAACAATAAATTAAAACGTAACTCTTTAGATTAAACGAATGGTTATATTTCTTCAAGAAGTTCTACTTCAGTTGAGTCACGAATGAGGTCGTTATGTTACGTGAAACGTTACGTAACATCTCTTGAATATGTCGGTTATATACCATTCCGATTTATAGAACAACAAAAAAACGATTATAGTCTTGACGACATCAGTTGCATTTTTTGAAGCTTTAATGTAAGCATGTTTTGTAAAATAAATGAACAACAAAGTATATATTTCTTCAAGAAGTTCTACTTCAGTTGAGTCACGGATGGCGTTGTTATGTTACGTAAAGTATTGTTATGTAACGTAATATCTCTTTAATATGTCAGTTATATACCATTCTAAATTTATTAAAAAAACGATTTGGGTCTTAGACGTTCAGTACATCATAAGCTAAACTAAATAAATAACTTTTCAGCTTGTAATCGAAGTAAGATGCCCGTGGTTGGTCAAATTTGTAGCACGTATTGATTGCATGAACCCACAACTATATAATGCTTCTGGAGAAAGGATTGCACTTTGATAGAAACGAAAACATTTTTTTGAAAGAGTTAAATATACATATTTTGAATAAAATTGCATAGCACGGCAAGTATTTTGGTTAAACGAATTGGGATTACACGTGTTGACGCCATAGTAGTTATCAACATTTTTTTTCAAAATTAATTGCAACCAGTGGAATAAATGAAATGAAACATACCCATATACACGTCTTGTACAAACACATTGCGAACTGAAGTTTATGACATTGCAAATATTGTCCTTCACAGAAATGATTAAAATTATATTTGTTTGATTAATTCAAATTCAAATTGCACGCAGTATGATACAATGTTTGATAACAATAACTCATCAAATCACAATCATTATAAATCGGAATTCACCAATTGTTTCAGCCGCTATTCTTGTAAAGTCCATGCAGCTATTGGTAAAATCTTTCACAACATCTCGCTTTCCTTCAAAAAAAGAGTCTGGCCACTTTGCATATCTCATGCATATTCATTCGGCAATCACGAGGTCAAAGTTAATTTACACTAGTCTTGTAGTGTCCGGCAGTCGTTCTCTGCGGAGATGCCGGTCTTTAATACTGATGTGGGAGCGGGTGAGGGTGTGGGTGTGGATGGGGGAGGGAGTGGTGCTCTAACCAGGGACCCGGATGCGGATGGGAGAACTCTTCGTGGAAACTGCCTGGAGGTGGTGGCGTGACCACGCCCATATCACCTCCTGGGTTGACGACCGCCCGCATGGCCTCGCCCAAGCCGTGGCTGGCAGCGCTCATGATCCCCGGCATGCCTGCGGCCTCCGAGAACGGGATACCGGACATGCCGAGACCGTTGGTGTGGTGGTTCGGGGAGAGTTGAACGGGGAGGGTCGGGGAGGGGTTGTTGACGGGGTAACCGCTGTTCACTGAAGGGGCTGTCGGTGGGGGCGAGAGGAACGAATCGCAGTGGTTCATGTACGGGCTCGACAAAGGTATACCGGGTGGGCCGTGATGGTGTCTGTCGTTCTGAAATGTTATTCCATGATCAGGCATACCTGGTGAGTGATCTGAACAATCAAATAAAAGAAAGAAAGATTATCAACACCATCACCGATCATATACAATTATCTTTCCCTTTCCAATATGCAATTCATAATTCTAACGTTCATTAATATTAATATTCCCCTTCTTGCTATACCATCTATTAAACGGCGAAATTATTCGGGTTTGATTATCAACACATTATAGGGCCTACAGTCTTGATGATGTTGCCATTTTCATCAGCCATAAAAAAAAAAATATTTGTTACGACTCATGTACATGTTGCAAAAAGTGATGTTATCAAAGCATTTGCATAATAAACACACATTTAAAAAACCAGGATTAACATATGAGAGAATTATGTATCGCACACAAACAAATCTTTTTCAGATGAAAAACGCATAGTTTGGATTCTTTTAGCACTTAATCTCAACCCTTCTACCTAACTCACCATCGTCAAAAGCCATCTCACCGTCAAAGACGGTAGTGTCGTCCAGGTCTGAGGGTTCCAGCTTGACCGGTGACGCAAGAGGTTCTGGACCACTGGCCGGACTGCTCGCCTCGTTGACCCGTTTGATGTTCCGGAAGTAGTGCCCCCATCGCTGACGGTTCGCGTCCTTCTTCAGCCGCTTTTCCTTGGCCCGTCGGTTCTGGAACCAGACCTGAATGCAAAGAGGACAGTTGTGATTGGTTGGTTGATTGTTTGATTGGTTGCATTAATTCATTCATTCATTGATATCATGATCAATGACTGATTTTTGTTCAAGGAAATTATACTGCACTTTTTTCGAGAAGAGAACTGTCTTCAGGTTAGACTTAAAAGAATCACAAGCTTCTATAAAGAACGTATAATGAGCAGGTAATTGATTCCGTAAACATGGTGCAACAGCTGAGAAATTAAGCTCTGTCTCCAAGAGGGGACCTTGTTCTCTAAGCTTCAATGAGGTTCTTACCAGAGATTGGAGACTAGAGATTTTCAATAAATGAGGGAGCAAAACCATGTATTGCTTTCCAAGTAATGAGCAAAATGTTGTACTCAATGCGTTCTATGACTGGTAGGCAGTGCATGACGAAGTGAGCTTCTCTTTGATAGACCTACCTGGACAACTCTCATGTCGAGTCCAGTTTCTTGAGCGAGCTGTTCACGAACATGTCTAGCCGGTTTAGGACTGTTCGAGTAGGCTGTCTTCAGGGTCTCAAGTTGCTTGGCTGTGATTGTCGTTCGGGGTCGTTTGTTACTGTTGTCCATCTCAAGTTCTGGTTAGGGAGAGAGAAAACAGGGAGAACAAGAAATGATTAGAAGCTCTGTTTGGACAATTTTAGACGGAAACTTTGCTGTTTGTAAGTTATGCCTATGGCACATGCACGAGGCGTTATTTTAAATGATGTTTAGTCACAATTAAAGAATCGACCACCTACAATCAGCACACTGCTATCATTTTCGTTACCCGCTGACAGGGAATGAGACGTTGTTTTTTGTATTATGTTTCCAGTATCATTATAAGAATACTTTGTTTTTCACCTCACATCTTGCCGCTTTATTTTCATATATTATGTATACCGTGTAATTTATTGCAGTACGTTTCCAACTTCTGTACTCTAAATTTCTTTTCCCTTTATTTCTCTCATGTCCTTTCTTCGTTTATTCCTTCTTCTTTTTTTCGTTCTCATGAGTTATGATTGTATAGTGTATTGGTCTAAGGCATATCCATCACAAGCCTATGCTTTTAGGATTTACATCGTCTAATGTGTGTCAAACTCCTAATATGCTCTGTTAAATTGCTCATGTCATTATAAAGTACACATGTATTACTTGAGTATTTTGGTGATATAAAAAAAGGAAAGGAAAAAAATTGAGTTACTTGAATTGAAATTTTAAAAATTTGAGTTATGCTTGCTATTCAGGCTTTGGAATGTAATTTGTCCTTGCGCCAGTAATTCAACCCGGTGGTTGCACTGTTCATGTTGTTTCCCCTTTAAGGTTCAATCACTCTCACGTGGTGCGTCTGACCCAAGCTTACGTCTGAAAATGACGCATCACGTGCAACAGGCACTAAATAATTGATCCGAGTGAGATGCAATAATGACGCAACCGGTGGTGATGTCATATTTTGACGCAGGAGGCATGCATTATGTGCAACAGTTATGTGCATTTTTCCTTCATTTGACTGACAACTTGACGAGACTCCTGGGGCTCATTTGCCATTATAGAGAGATCAGCAACCACTCATCACCCTCACCATCACCATAAGGGGAGGGGGACGGGATGAGGGGGTAATGTGATACCATCACTATCTGCGGTTTGATGGTAGAAATATTAATAGAGGTGCTGTTGCTATGATGCTTGCTCGAGTCAATAGCCCATGAAAAAAGTCTGCGACTTGTACGTGCAGAATAATTCAACGAACGCACATTGGAGAGTACGGTGGTTTGGGGTTGGGGAGAGAGAGAGAGAGAGAGAGAGAGGGGGGGGTGGGGAGGGAGAGAGATGGAGAGGGGCAGAGATGAGTAGGCAGAGTTATAATGGATGTATAAATCATTGAGCGGCGTAATGCAGGCGAGAGAGTGGAGAAAATGATAAAGCCGTCACGCTTGGTGGCGGACGCACATATTTTTCAATACTTGATATTCACATGATTTTCTAATGGCCCCAGGTCTCCGCATTGCAAAGAATAAGCGATTTCACCGGCGTCAGTGTACCGGCAAAAGGTGGGCTGGGTGAGCAAAACCTTTGCGGTAAGCCCGGGGAAATGGAAATGTATGAAGCGTCAACAATGGTCTAGAGAGAGGGGGCGATGGCAAACAATGATCATGTTTTTGTCATCGGCAGAATGCGACAAGATACAAGAGCGATCATCACCAAAACTCGTGGCATATTTCCGAGAAGATTCAGGGAAGTCAATCTAAAGCATTTGCGATGAGATCATTCAAGCGAGGTTGAAAGAAATAGTCATTAGTTTTTTATCGGGGTGCATTTCAGCCGATGAATATTTAATGATCGCTAGATGAGGGAAGGACTATGTCTATGGCGGTGTTTCAACCCTTTGGCAGGTGCCGAAGTCGGCCGGGAGCCACTATGAACAACCTGTTACACTGATATCAAGAAAACAGTATAGCTACAAGTGTCTTTGATGTTCTTTAAAACCATACAATCCGTCTCTGGAGTAGCTACAAGTGTCTTTGGTGTTCTTTATAGCCCCTCTAAAGTGCTGGGAGTCCCAAATTCGCCAGACATTTTGAGGGCAAAATGTCACTTAAATTGTATCAGAATGTGAAACTGAAAGAGGATGACATTTAAGACACACTTTTGCAATATCCCCCCCCCCCAAAAAAAAAAGTGTTAAAAAAAATATTGATAAAAGAATACATAACTTGGGTTTTCCATTGTAAGCAGATAACCTAAATAAATCACTAAATAACTGTTTTGCTCTTTTATTAAGATAAGATTAATGTATCGATTTTTGTAGGAATAACTGTCAGAAACATAGATCGTAAGTGAGTGCAGTCATTCGATCTTGATAAGGGTTTTATTGCAAATCAGTCATTACAAAAATAAGAGGGTTTTATCAGAGGAATATTTTAATGTTGCTAGCTCGTCTTACGGGAAGAAAAGTGTATCTTATCATATCAGTACTCAATTATTAAACAAGAATTTAGTTTATCATGTTTCATTTTGTCTTTCCGATAAGTCCTCGCTTGCATAGTCCTTTTCCCATGATAGACCAGAGCAATATAGTGAATTGGTACTGGATTGATCGTGTAACTTTATGAAACTGGAAACCCCATATAGTCCTATACTACGCCTAATTATAAGACAAGAATTTAGTTTATTATGTTTCATTTTGCCTTTACGATAAGTCCTCGCTTGCATAGTCCTTTTCCCATGATAGACCAGAGCAATATAAATGAATTGCTGCTGGATTCATCATGTAAGTTTATCAAACTGAAAACCCCAGAATTTATTGTAGTCCTACGCGTGTCTTTTTGCGCTGCAGAGAAAAAGAACAGTCTCATGATCTACGCCTCATTTGACGCAACAATATATTAATGACATGTGATTAGAAAATGATCCAGGGAAATTACTCCAATCACCATTAGTTCCATTTAGCGTTCGAGCTTTATAAGGTACGTGGTATTGACGAACGCATGGCATTAATTTCCCACGATCTTGTCTAACTGGCGGCACATCGACCCGGCTATTAGTGCAACATTTGTTGGCGTTTTTTCTATTGTTTTGGGTTTGTTATCGAAATTCAGCATTGTGAACACCCGCTGTTCTTAGAATAGACCATCGACATATGAAACGGATAATTCTGAGACTAATAATACTAATAGCTGCCGAAATTATTATAAGAGAATGCATCACAAATTTATAAAAACAAGACCTAAAACGAATGATTTTAGTGCAAAATGATTCTTCCATTTTTTTTTTTTTTCATGGATTTTGGTAACTCTTTCGAGACATCATTCCACATTTTAAGGTTTGGCCTTATACCTTAAGATTTAGAGCCCTGAATTTATACAAGATGCATGAGAAGAAAAGACAAAATTTACTGCACATAACTATTGGTATATCCGTTTTTACCATTGAGTCCGACGCCAGGAATATAAAAAAAAGGCTTTAATCATTGTTTTCATTTTATTGAATTTGTTATAGATATGTTAAATTCGTTATCATACGTGTATAATTATGTCAATAACATTTTGACATGAAGTTATTATTGTTTGTATATTTGTATTATACCTTACGTTTATATGTTCTTTGTTATTCAGTTATTGTATTTGGTAAAATGCAGAAATCAAATAAAATAAAATATGTTAAGTAAAGATCTGCATCAATATTCGTATGGAAAGTTTTTTCTAGCTCTCTGTCTTTTTTTTTTCTTTCTTGTTTGCTTTTAAATGCACATCGAAATGGGGAAAGGGAACGTTTTAAAGTATAAATCACAGATACAGGAGGAAAGGGTATATAAATCATGAAATATAAAGGGAGTTTTCTTTGTGAAATGTTTTAATTTTTTTAAATACCTTGATTGAGATGCTCTTGTGGATCTCGGCAAATCCCTACGAGATAAAATAGAGATAAAAGCAAATTGTTATTTTATTTTCCAATTGTGGCCAGTGAAAATGTGTGCATTATTATTGAGCCCATTTAATGATCCAGAGCAAAAAAAAAGTTATGGGTTAAGTTACACATTTATAAAATATGTACATTCTTGTTATTGAGGACGCGTTTGTGTTTGGAAGAAAAAATATAATGGTTGAGTTTCGAGAATAAGAACCTTCCAAAAAAAGTCATCGTGTTAATTAATTAAACTAAAATTTGTTAGCTCCTGTTCTATTAGGGGTTATGAAACTCTTATGCGATATTTACGTGGGAAAACTGTGCGATTTCGTTAAATATTAGATGATTTGGATAAAACGAGCAGAGTGTTTTACGTGGGAAAATTGTGTTATGTTGTAGGGGGAAGGAAAAAAAATCATCAAGACATATGTCGCTATTTTCCGGTCGGGTGATGACGGGGGTAGTGGATTGGAACGAATGGATTAACAGGGGTAACGCAATAAACCGGATTATTTGACAGAATGGTAGTCGTTGCGTGGTATTTATGGGAGTTGTCCCGGGCGAGAAACCCTGAGAAAAATAACGATAATAAATGACCATCTCGTGTCACTCCACTATGGAGAGCATTGTCTTCACTGGACATGCAACGATGCGCTTGTTTAAACATGAATCGCAATGCGAGACAATAACAACAACAAAGTGGATGGTGGGAAACCTCGGAGCGTTGTCATGGTAACGGTTAGTTGTAAGGATTCGTATTGTTTTTTATCATGAGTTTCTCGGTCATGATTACTAATCCCAAAACATGTAATATTAGACTTATGTATTTCAATGGGGTATCGTCGATAAAATCTAAATTTATAAATATATTTCTCATTATTATACGCGTCTCCAAGGACTGCTATATGTAGCTGGAAGCATACAAAAGTCAAATCTTTCTATGAAAAGATTATCCTTGTATAAATACATCATCTTCTACTAAATACATCATGTACTGCTTCTTTTATTATGTAATCAGCCTCGGCTGATAATGGTTAACAGACTCTGTGAAAAACTAGGAAACACAGTAGTTGCGAGGACAAGGGCTTATCTTCGATAGGGTATAGCTTTAAATAAATGTTATTTAGGAGGTAAGCACGTGTATTTTGGGGAGATGAAACCTTGCAAAACCATTAGTATTGCTATCTCTCCATATTGGGACAAAACATCTTTTAATTCTCATGGAACCAAGTCGGTTGGAAATAAACAGAAATTTCCCACGAAAATTACGCAACTACATGACGTACAGCCATCCTGCATGCATGCGCCCTTACGCGTCCGAAGCCCCACAAATGGTATTAGCTCGATTTCAGCACGCGGCGTTTTAATGGTACCTGACATCGTAGTGGTATCAATGCTCTTTCTAAGATGGGAGATATGGTTCATTACCTGCAATTAATCACCATGCTCAATTTTACAAGATAATTATAATCAAATATGGACAGCAGAATAGTTTGCTGTTGCTACTCAAAATAAAGCCCCAGTGGTTGTCTGTTTGTAAGTTTTTTTGCGTTTGCTTGTTTGATTTCGTTTTGTTTGTTTGTTTGCTCGTTTGAATATGGGCCTTTTGTTTTTTTCAATCGTATGAGTGTTTTTTGTCCTTGTTTGTTATAGTAAAACAAGGATATAGAGATGGTTTTCTACACCATATAACTCTATAAGTTCATTAAATTAAATTCAAATCAAATAATATTGATCCACAAGAGCCGATAATTTGTATTAATAGTTCAAGTAAAATATTACCTCTGTCATCCCTCCATTGCTAAGCGAGAATCGCAATAGAGCATTAAATTGAACGGCTATACAGAATGATCTTTCATCTTTAACTAATGTGAACTTTTATTTTGCTCTGTCGGCCGGTAGTGTGTCCGCTATTCCAAAGCATGACAAATGTAGTACATGTGCATCTAAACTATTACATTCATGCCTTTATTACAGACTAGAGTCACATTTCCATCTGGTTGGCGGGATGCCCCCCCCCCCCCCTGCCCCTTTGAATGTATTCGTGGTATTTTCACATGCGTCAATATAATGTAGATTGGTGGGCTTTGCTAGGTACAAAACTATTTGCCCAAACATTTTCGCTCTTACCTATCATTACAAGATTTACAAGAACGGAATAATAAAGTAAACAGATATTTGTTAAAAGAGAAAAGAGAGAGAGAGCTTGAAAATAGAGCAATTATCTATTTTTTTTTTATTTTTTTTTTTGGACAAAGGCATCAAGAAAATACCCTGGTCACACCCAAACCGAACCATAATCGACAAAAATCTTGTACAATCGGAAAAAATATCCTTGGAACAGTGTTTCCTTTTAGTGGCGTTTTGCATAATCTTTTGATCACAGTGCTATTTCCAATGCAGTACATTGAGTTCGTCTATTCTTTACATTGGCAATGTGGTGTTAAAAATAATATAACTATTTTCGTGTACAAATTGGCACTTTTTCGGTAAAATTTTGCAATTTTCTTTCAAATGGGTTCATTTTGATAAAACAAAATTTTCTTATAATGACAGAGTGGAACTGAGATTAATTATTGCTCATTATTTTGAAAACTAAATAATTTAGAAAATAAGTCAACTCCTAACTGCTATTGGATACAAATTAATTATATTTCTTTACCTCGTGCTTTGGCTGCCTCGTAGTCTTGCTTGCAGACCAGTTTGTTGTCAGTCATGAGGAAGAATTCGTCACCGGTCGACAGCTGTCGTGTGCAGATGATGCAACAGAAGCAGTGGAGATGGTAGACGTTGTCGAGTGCCCGGCGAACGATCTCGGTCGGGGCGATGCCCTTCTCGCACGAAGAGCACTTGGTACCGAATCGCCTGGATGGGGAAGGGTTGAGAATGAGGAGGAGGAGGGAGGAAGAGGGAGAGTAGAAAGAGGAAGAGGAGGAGGACGAATGATGATGATGATGATGATGATGAAGATGAGAGAAAGTGAGAGAGGAATGAGAAGGAGTGGAAGAAAGATAAAAAGTAGGGGTGGAAGAGAGAGTGAGAGAGAGATAGAATGAAAGAGGAAAGAAATAGGTGGTAGTGAGAAGGGGGAGTGACAAGGAGGGAGGAGCAATGGGTGAAACAAGAGAGGGGCAGAGATAGAGAGAGAGAGAGCAAAAGAAGAGATACATTTAATTAATACGGTTATTTGACTTTGTAAAATCATGAAATCTAAAAATAAAACTAACACATTCAATATTCTTTTCAGAAAAGGAATTTCCTTTCTGAAAGGAATATTATTTTGTATACAAACAAAAGGGACACACTTCTCGCTTAACATAAATTGATATACACGTAATTGCCTTCATGGGTTTTGTTTTTCTTTACATCACAAATTCTCTCTCTCTCTCTCTCTCTCTCTGTCTATCTCTTTCCCCCTTCCTTTGTCGCTAAAAGCGTATAACCGGTATGGACATGACATATAAACGGAATAGTTCCCATCTTGCTCTACTTCCAGCGAGATTCTTCAGCAAGAAAATGAGAACACCTTCAAAAGGTAAACAACCTGCAAGTGCGATGCACGAGATCATCGGAAGTGGCGCCAACGCAATCTGTTCTGGCGCCGCGGCTAGGGCGCCAGGCGCGGCCGGGGCACAGTTAAGCGGTATCCGTAGGGCGCATGGTAAGGTGAAAGGATAAGCTATATTTCGCGCCCTTCTGCATTCCACTGCGGGCTACATGATGTAAATTTCATTTCGCGCGCCAAAACACCTTGCACATGTCTAGTTGCGTTGGATGTTAAGGGTTCGTAGGGGGTTACATATCTTGAAGCGATGTCGAAAGGGGAAGATGCTCTATAACACTACCCGGTGAATGAACCTTGCTCCGTCTGTCGGATTGCCCTTAACCCTTTTACAGCCAGCGCTAATGCGATCATAGCGGAAGATGGGTTCGGGGGAGAGTTGGCGGGTTAAGGTGTAAGCAGCCAATACCCGAGCATTTCTTAACCCCCGGCCATCGGTCTACCTCATCACGACGGGTGGTCGGGAGGGTGTCCGCGGCGATGTCAGCGTTACCCTTAGGGGGTGTGGCATCGTTGTATCTTGTATATAGGGGAAAAGCTGGTATGAAGTGACTCTTCAGGGCGTTGTCCTAATTCACATGACGCGAACAGACATCCCCGAGGCTCAAATAAGCCTGATTAGTTCGGACCTACCACCCCCCCCCCACACACACACACACACACATACACACACACACACACACTCTCTCTCTATCTCTCTCTCCCTCTCTCTTTATCCCTCTATTTCTCTATTTCTATCTATCTTTCAGTATCTTTCGTTATCATTTTTTTTCTTCTATTTCCATATTCATTTTAAATATTAATTTCCATATACATCCAAAATAATAATCTGATAATTATTGCTTACAAGTCAATCTCCATATTAGGGATTAAGTTGACGAAAATAATATATTGTGTCGCTTCTTCCTTCTCCCTTTTCAACCTGTTCTGACATTTACCATGGAATATACTCGGTATAGCATCTAAAAAAGTATGCACAACAAGACCATTGCGTACTTACGAATATTAACAAATAATTATAATTTGCAAGATATATTGCTGCAATGGGCGCCTACCAGAAGTGGGCACCGGCATAATACAATAAGCCATAATAATAATTATTATTATCGTCTTCCTCATCATCATCATCATCATCATCTCCTTCATCTTCATCATCATCGTCATCAGCATCATCATCGTCTTCATCATCATCATCTTCATCATCATCATCATCAACATCATCATCATCATCTGCATCATCATCTTCATCATCATCATCCTCTTTATCATTTTCCTTCTCTTCCTCATCATCACCATCATCATCATCATCTTCTTCTTCATCTTCATCATCATCATCCTCTTCATAACCATCCTTTCCCTCCTCCTTCTCCTCATCCTCCTCCTCTTCCTTCTCCTCCTCATCACCATAAATCATGTTCATCATAATCATCATCATCATCATCAATAAAAAAAAAATCATCATATAGAGTAAGAGAAATACATTTCGAAAGTAATCGACTTACTTAAAGAAGTCTTCCTTGCAGAAAACACCGCCGTCTCTTGAAAAGCATCGGTCGGTGAGCTGAGCGTTGCAGTCGACACACCGTAAACACTTGGCGTGCCAAGCTCGGTCCACCACCTTCAGTATAAACCGGTCTAAGATAGGATGATCGCACCCTGCACACAGCGAGATAGATTCTGCAAAGGAATGGAATAATGGTAATAATAATTATGATTTGATTTGATTTGATATGATATGATCTCATTCGTCAACAATATTTAAAGTAAAATATCAATTTGAAACGATTTAGGATAGTTGATTGTACATCCCTCGCAGAGCGAGTTCAATTTGGCAAGGGGATGAACATTTTCGTCAATACATTGAAAGAAAAATGTCAAAATGAAACAAAATATAATTATTTACAGTAAGAGCTCACAAGAATGATGTAATGATGATGATGGTAGTTATGATAATTACGATGGTGATGATGAAGATGATAATAATCATTATAACAGTAACAACGTTTAATGTAATAATGATGACGATGATATTATAATGATAAAGAGACAAACTTCTAAAGTAATGACATTTTCTGAAGAAAATACCTAAATGATATCAGGATCGATATGGGCTACATTATCAAAGTATGTACAATGTCTATCGAATTCTGAATATATAATAGCCTCCATATGAAAAATTTATCAATATTGACTTATTATAGCTTGAACAAACCATTAAGTCTTTTTCCCTTTCGGTCGAAAAGTAACGTGCATTTAATATTGATAATACCATATCATTGCGAAAATTCATCAAGGCTAATCTTATCATTTATTCATTAAGTAAATAAAATGATAAAGTTAGTTTCCATTCTTTATATTGTCTGAAAATAACAAGCTTTGAGTGATAGTGCAATCGCTATAAATACAAAATTAGATAATTAAAAATAGTATAGATAGAGAATTGTATACGTAAATTCTTCTATATCATATTTGTGTTTTTTATATGAATTAAAGAAACACATTCATGGTAAGGGCATCTAAATCATCATGATCATGATAATTCTGTATTTTTTGTCCGAACTATTGATATAGAGAATCACGTGATACTGTATACAGTTTGTAAAGATCATGAACATAAATATCTGATGACATAAATTATCAAATTTGATAGTATGAATTATTTGATTATCTATTCTCTGTTTTTCAACAACAAAAATCCATGTATACACCCTCATATTTATGTTATCCATTGCTTTTTATCTCTTTGTTCTTTTATTTTTATCACGTTGACTTTGTGTCTATATTAAATATTCCTTTGGTAATGCATGTAAACAAGACGAGTTTCTATATATGGACAATTAACAATGAATAATGAAATATAGGAAGGCGAATGTAAAATGGGTTTCAAATATCTGCTGCAACCAGATGACAGTAATATGATCAAACATTATTCATATCACGTTGCTATGGGGATAGACATAGCGCGGAGTATGTATCTTTTCTCGGTGAAGAAATATTTTATAAGAAAATAAACCCAAAGCCACGCACACCCATGCAGGCAATGGCTTACATTTTTAAAACAAGCACATCTTTTTCAAAACGGTCACGTATCATTTATATTAAGGTTTTTTTATTCTATGGGGAAAAATCTAGATTTAAATTGTAAGGTCTATTACATCTTGCAATACCATTAGAACAGATATTACATGTTGGTAATAATTATTTCTATATTCTATTTTAACTATTTATTTAATAGCATTACGTAATTAATCATAATGCTATGCCATTTTGTTTATGAAGTACTTAAAAAAATTAACAAAATTAATGTTTGAGGCAGAAAGATTTTTAAAAAAATCAATGCAATTGAGTAAAAAACAGTAATACTAATAATGATAATAATAATGACAATCATAATCATGATGATAGGGATAATGATGATCATGTAAAAGACTTTAAAATATTTGAAAACTAGTTAATCTAAACAACTTCATAATTTCGAAAGATCAGCGTTTTGATCACCTCATAATCTGGTGCATTACCGGAAGAAAAAGATAATCTTTGAACACTAAAATTTGAATAAAAGCATGTCTTAATGTGGTTTGATATCGGTTAAACATTCTTTGCATTTACTTCAATCGAAGAAAGAAAGAAAAAGAAAAAGAAAAAAAAAAGATTTTCATTGATTAAAACCATTGATGAAAACAAATTGGAATCGGCACGCGAGCCAATATGTCATGATTTAGAAGAGAAAGGGTGCAAATATTCCTTTTAACATTTAGTCACTAATTTAATTACGAGAATGTCAATGGTATGATGATGAAAGCTTTGGCCTATTGGGAACCGATAAAATACCCATCGAGTATGTTTTCGTTTGCATGTCTATCTTTCCGTAGAACGATCGTGCCTAATAATATTTGAGCAATGCATTTCGGAATTTACTCTCTAAGTATGCGATGAATTAACGAAGCAATCACAAAGCGATGAGATGAAATAATAAAAGAACTCTTATCCAAAAGACATCACGTATCGATGAATGAAAATATAATAACAGACTATATACGTGGTTGGATTGTAAATAACCTCTCAAAGTTTTGTTTATTTAGCGCAAGCTTCCGAATGGAACCGATATCGGAGAGAGAATTGATTATGATTAGAAAAAAGGAAAACATGATGACGTATTATATGATAATAATGGAACTAAAATGTCAACAAAATGCATTAGTATGTCTCTATATGAACCGTTCATAGTACATGAACTTCCTTGTGTGTATACCTATCTAATTTAGTAATTGGTCGTCTAATGTAATTTCGTTAATTGAATTGGATTTCTCGCAGTCTGCATGAGGTCCTCGGTTGGTATGGCGCGGGCGTACTTCTGCCAACGGAGAGTAGACGTGACTGCTACCCGGTTGTCATGGCTATGAGCTCGCTCCCTAACCGATAAGCTTCTGCCAGAGTGTATGTCGGCTGCAGCGTTTGTAACCTGCCCGATTTGGTGTGTTTCTTCATCTTCTTTGAACGAATTATCGTAAAAGATTTTAAAATATCTTAATTTTTTTAGATGGATTGCCTTTTACAAAGGTCACAGCGTGTAATGAGTATAAAACACACAATTAATAATGTCATAATTGGCTGTAACGCATACCTAGAAGGTAGGCTAAAATAATAAATCCTTTACCAACACTTTTCTTTTGCTTTTAACTGTGCACGAAAGACGGTATGTATGAAGACAATTATGCCTTTTTACCTCAAAATACATCTTTTCATATATTTATTGTGGCCTTTACCCTTTTCTCGGTTCATGCAATATTACTCATTAAAAATATTTTTCCATAAAAGTATGGCTTCCCTTTGTATTCATATTTCAATCGTTCAGAGCTTCTTTTTGTACTCTTAATGTCGACCTTTTCCTCAGTCAGGCTATTGGAAAACAACATTTTAGGACGCTTTAGGTAAATTAAATACATAATCTTATATTATAATAATCTGCAGGTTTTTTCCATTCATACATACAAATTTAGTAAGTTTTAAAATGGTTGAAAAGATATAGGGACTTAGAGGTAGAGGTACTGAACGTAATCACGCTTTCGAATTGATTTTTTTTTTTAAGGTATATGATAAAATTCACGAGTATTCGTAACTGTACAAGCATGTACAAAACCGAATCAACTATGCAAAGCAGCATTAGTGGTATTCTGACATAATGGCCACGAGAACAAAACAACCCTTATACACGTAAATAATCATCAAACGTCATCTACGACACCATCAATATAAGACTATTTCTACAAAATGCATTTAACATCTACGAAAACCACAAGTAAGTATAGATCGAAAAATCAAAGATGATAACAAGAATGTAAACAACAACAAAGCAATGAATCATCAAGCCTTAAAATAAATTATCATGAAATTATAGAACATAAATTTTTGCTTGGAGCAGGAAACCACGCGAAAACAAAGAGTTGCAGATTAGTACGTCGTGGATTATTAAAGAGGATAACGAAGATTATGAATAAATAAGAAACGAATTATCATAGTCATTGAAAGGTTTCACAAACGATGTTTGGGACAGATTACTGTTAAGAATCCGTTTTAAGTCTGATGGAGCAATCTACGAAAACGGGGACAAAACATAAGAAGACACACGATTTTATTTTTCTTCTTAATGTTTTCTTGAAATACTGCACAGCATTTAGAGTCGCCAAAATGAAAGAATTTGTAGCAATGCGGCATTCGGGGGAAAATGGAGATAATTACGTGCCGGGATCGACTTGACCGGGGGCAAATTCAATTGAAGAGGAAAGGAAATCGAATTATGATGAATATAAGAATTGGCTTAGTACGGGCGTAAATCAGATCAGGCAACGCTGAAGCGCGGTTGATGCAATTACGTTCTCCCCGAACAGCTCTCTAGTTTCAAGTCCTAACCAAGTTGGTGGGGGAGAGAAATGGGGTTTTAAAATTTAAAAGAAGAAGAAAACGCGATAAAAAGATGCATGATTTGGACAAAATACGGCATCAAGAGGTGAAAATGGAGCGGAAAGAGGATGGGGAACTTGAATTCGTTCGCCCGGATAATAGCTTTACTGATGAGGCGGGTTTGAGCGGTTGTGAAGTGAATTAGTAAAGGGTTAAAGGAGGCTAGACTTTGGTGACGCGTTAAGGGTGGAGGACCAGAAAAAAAATGAGGGGTTACGGATTCGAGCCTGATTAAAGGTTAAGAGTAAGTAATCACTGGAGGTTCGACGGCTAAACGGTTTTGATTGGAAATGGAGATGACAAGTTGAAAACATCGGATGTGGATTATCGGGGGGTTCCCTCGCTATACTAATTCATTACGGCGGGTAGACATACGAGGATGTAATATTGACGAGAAAGCACAGACAATTAAGAAAATTAGTTTTTTTTCTCTCTCTCTTACTCTGTTCTTGAAATGAATCGTTGGTCGCCTGTGGCATGTTTCGCTCAATCTGGAGAGGTCCTCCGATAAACAAGTCCTGTTTCATGACACAATCTCCTCTGTTTTCTCCCGATGGTAAACTTAGCCTCTCGATTCCGCTTCGAACTTGGAAGAGATGATGGTGGTGGTGGTGGTGTGGAGACTGGATCCTAACTGCGAGAGGGGAGGCTGTATACGTCGTCTTAGCCTGAACGTAGTTGCCTGAGTGAATGAGAGGGGAGAAGGGGTTGGTAAGATGCGATCCCAGGCAGAGAGATGCAGTGGTCTCACTTTTTCCCTCTCTCTTTCTCTCTCGCTCTCTCCTTTTCTATATCTCTCTCACTCCTCGCTGTGACACGTGCGTGCGGGGGCTATCCCTGCACAGTGAGCCATTCAACCGCACGATCTTTCCGTAGCAGACAACACAGCCACGTACGGAACACGCGAGGGCTCGAAAAGTCGTCCTGCCCGCGCGAGTCAGCGACGTGCGCACGCGACCATACACATGTCATTATCACTTTGCCCGCATCCCATTGGCTAAGAGCGTGGGAGGGCGTGGTGTATTAGCCAATCAGCTGTCCAGTTTTTGCTCATGGCTTGTACTATTAGAGCTCCAATAGCACCGAGAGCTTGCTATGCTCATTGCTCAACTGTCAATCCATATTTCCCCCCTCTCCGGACGAAACAAACAAAATGAATTACCAGAGTAATATGAAGGGACAACTAACAAAATTACTGGAAATTATGAACGATTTGAACAGCGTTTATAAGATAACAATGCATCAATGAGACAAAATTATGGCTAGGGTGTCCCAAATCCTGTATACCTGTCTACCCTTCTCTTTTCCTTTGTTTTCCTAGGAATTATTAGCAACTAATAATTGTATCATATTCACGGTCAAGGAAATATAAATATTAATGTACTAAGTATTATCTTCCACTCACGGCGGGATGTTTTGATTTGTAAATTCTCATACATGAAATTGTTTTATTATAAACTTTTCACTTTTATTGATATGTTGTTGTTGTTGTAAAACAGAGATGTTGAATTATAGAATGATGGAAATTTAAAATTAAAAAATAAGAAATCATTTATCAAGTTTTGGTCTATCATAAGAAAGAACCATGAACATGAAGGTAGGCCTTTATTCATTTGTTTATGTTTTATTAAATCTCAAAAATTCAGTAGAGAAAAAAATGCTCAAAATAGAATGTACAAACAAAAATTAATTCAGATTTTTACTACGCTGGCTACTATTCCAAAATAGTTAAAAGTAGTTAGGCAGTTGAGTAGTTATGGTTAAGTACTTCACTTAAATTACATATTAATCTTATTGGCTTATTATATTATCCAACTCTTTACCACTGTTTTGTTAATCAAAGATGATGGTTTTATTTTGAAATTTTGTTAACAATAAATTTCAAATACCCTTTGATATACATGGTTTCTTTTAAGTATACCTCCTCTGTTTGTTCGACGGTTTAAACCCTTTAACTTGTTTTAAAATCCAACTATTCTGCTACCATTCCGCACACTCATATTAGTAATAATCGAATATATATACATATATAGTAATATTCCTTAATAGTAAATTCTAACTTTGAATTGATTTCATGCTTTATTGGAATAGGGATAGCAAAATCAACCGACCCAGAATCGTAGTGACGTCAGACAAGTAATGTAAATGCGATATTGTCTACGATATGATGCTAATTCGGCTTTCAGCTTAAGTGGAAGGCTTAAATGCACAATAATTACGGTTGTTAGTAGTCGTTTCATTATTTAAGAGCCTAAATCGCGAAAACGATGTTTGCTTACATTTCATAACAAATACAATTCCAATTTCTTCAAAAGTCGGATTACAGGAGGATCGTATAGTGTGCACTGGGCATAATACGCATTTCACATTTAAATTGTCGTAGATAATAATCATAGTCATAGACTTCTGAATAGGAAGTTTACACTGTCATTATAATAGCTATCGACTAAAATGACACGAAATGAATAACAATAGGTACAAAATACAAGGAAGAGGCGGCCGCTCCACCGCCCCAACCAATTTTTGAACGAAACTTATAACTAAAATCGCTATATACGCTATGCTACATTGGAACTGGGGATAGTGTACGTTAGTGATTTTCAAACATAAATGTTTGCCCCCCCCCCCCCCGAAATCTTCGATCCATATGTAGATTATGATATTTGGAGCTAACAAGAAAGATCTACCCACACAGTTGAGTTAATTTAGATTTGACTATCTACAGTACTTCCAAATTATTCTACCCAATAATTACAAACGCTACAATCTAGAGTCTGCCCAAATTTGTTCCTATTTTGGTGGGAAACAGAGTAAAAAAAGGAGGAAAATCCAAAATAAACGATATACAATGATCGTGGAGGTAATGCAGAAAACTATAATTAAGACAGTCAGACAAGAAAACATTAAGCATGTTAAGATGAGGAAAACCATTAAGACGCCGTAAGAAGCGAGATGATAACAAAAAGAGGGGGTGCATGGTGATACCAGAAAGATGTGGGTGTATAGAGGGTCGATGTTCCGCTGGGGTTAAACAGGCAAAGGTGTAAATTGATGGAGCACTGATTAAACTGTCAAAATCCGGACAGCCACCTTTGCGGAGCTGTCGCCTTCATCAATGTTTATTAGCAAGGCGCACGCATGCACTGTGCGGATGATACAGGGCCAAGCTATAAGACGTAATATGACTTCTTCGGTCGTACCAACTCCTTGGTCGTACTGTCCAATTTACGCTCGCGTGCGCGTGAGTTATTGAATACCAAGCCCGCAATGATTGCCGCGAATGAGTTGTCGTGTAACTATATTCATCGCTTTGCATCCTCTTTTTTGCGATGTTACTTTCGTATTCATTTCACTATCTCTCTTCCTTCATTATCAATGCACACTATACCACTTTGTATTGTCGTTAAAAATTAAGTCTAGGTAATTTGCACTTCGATTTTCTCTTTCTTTCTTCAAATTTCTCGAGTTTTTGATCTGCATTGTAATCTAACTGGTATGTAGAACCCACTATAATAAGGGAAAGTATTAATAGGAAAAGTATAACCGAAAATGTTGTTTTAAATAATGAAAATGTAATTGAATATCTTCCTTTCTCTTTCTCTGTTTCGGTCACCCACTTTCTTTTTATACTGAAACACACCATTGCACTTGTAGTGGTCATTTAACTTGAAACAGGAAAAAACGATTAAATAAAGGAACTGCGAATTAGAACATCGTTTGCTATCAAAGAAGATTTTAAAAAACGGGGAAAGAGACAGTTTATCATTACCATTAAAGGCTATCACATAGGTTGTTTGATATAGGTTAGTGTTAAGAGCAAAATAAGACAATCCGTTTTGAGCCTGATGAAGAAGGAATCAAAGAAAAAATGGGACTAAACGTAAGAAAACAAATGACTGAAGCCGAAATTAGTATTGAAAGCAAAATTATTATGAGGATGATATAGAAGATGAGACAGACGAAAAAAAGCAGCTGATGCATTATTATAATCCAGAGCCCCGTCTTATTAAACAGTCTGTTGCGATCAATCGCAATCGCAACTATTTACGATTGATATCAACCGCAACTATGTACATAAGAGATAGGGGACTGCAAACTTGCGATTGATTTGGACCGATCGCAACTCTCGCAACTCAACTATAAGACGAACCTAAGTTATAGGTAGATGTAGCAGAAAATTGTAATAGATATCTAAGTATCAGTCTCAGTAGAAATAAGTGTAAATTATTAACATTATAATCCAACATTGGAAATCAGGGGGGCGTTTCACAAAACTTGTCATCAGTGAAAAAATGCCAGTTTTTGTAATAAGCTACTGAAAACCTTGCTTCTGATTGGTTATCAGCAGATTTGTCACTGATTTTGTCATTTGTCATTGAAAAAAGGCTTTGTGAAACGGGCCCCTGCATGGGCACATTATCATTTTGCAAGATGGCGCCACCGTCGCACTCTACTCTAACCACGTGACTCATGCTGATTATGTCATCGGGCCTAAATGGAGCAAACACAGTCGTAACGTCGACAGACAAAACTTTGATTAAAAAACTAAAGATGCTTTCCCGCCCAGGAGCTGAGCGCTCGATCGTCTGCTCGCGTCTATCCTCTTGGCGTATTTTGGTTCAAGTGACTTGACAGCACGAGAATCTAGCCAAGAAAAAAAGTTTGAAATTTAAATTTCCTCTGTCTTTTCTTCATCATTCTTCATAATATTCTTCATTGGACTGTTGGAAGAATTTGTATTTTTGCGGTTGATAATATTAATAGTAGCATGGTGGTGATGATGGTTGCAATGGTTAATTAGTTGAAGTACTACGTTGTTGTTGTTGTTGTTGTTGTTGTTGTTGTTGTTATTGTCGCCGTCATAGTTGTAGCAGTAGTAGATGTAATTTTACTAGTGTTGGTAGTAGTAGGATCAGTCGTCGTCGTAGAAGTAGTAGTCATAGTAGATGTTGTAGAAGAAGTAGGAATTGTAGTAGTAGTAGTAGTAGTAGTAGTAGTAGTGGTAAATATTGTGGCAATAGTATTAGTAATAGTAGTAGTAGTAGTAGTAGTAGTAGTAGTAGTAGTAGTAGTAGTACTAGTATAAGTTATTTTACTGGTGGTAGTAGTAGTAGTAGTAGTAGTAGTAGTAGTAGTAGTAGTACAAGTAGTAGTAAAGTAATAGTATATTCCTAGTACTACTACTATTACTACTGCCGATACTCTCACTTCTTCTTCTTCTTCTTCTTCTTCTTCTCCTTCTTCTTCTTCTTCTTCATCATCATCTTCTTCTTCTTCTTCCTTTTCTACAATATGTAGAATCAGCAAAACATGAAGGAAAAAATAAAAAAATGATGACATATAAAACAAAATGTCAGAACTAGATTTACTTTTTTGAAGTACGTAAATGCCCAACAAAACAAAACATGTTGACCTTTTGTTGTAAGGTAATGCTATAGTCATTCTACAGTATTAAGGGAAAAATTCAGTAATTAAGGCCTAGGCAGCCAAACTATGGCTGTTCCGTGACGTAAATGATATACATGTATACTTCATTGATCAACGATTGGGCATCTCCTTTTAGAAAAAGAGAATAACAAAATAACAGGGAAATGAAAAATACATCAAGTTAGACAAACTAATCTCTTAATTGCAGGTCTGTAAGATTAACGCATTCATTATTTAGACCATAAAGTTCCAACGTCAAAAGTTAATTAGCTTTAAGCGGAGGTTGAATCCTGATTACTGAACGGCAATTCCACCTCTCTAATGCCTCAGTCACACCAAGTAAACCGACACCACAACGACAAACGACCGAACCAACAATTACATTACCACGAATGACCAAAATTATCTCGCTTTGGATTCGGCGTGGAGTCGGTTCTACGGTGTGACTGGATTGTATTAGTAATGCATTGGTAACAAAATGCACGCCATTCAACTCAATGCAAAATAGGTGTAACAATAATTACGCTGATTAATTCGACCTGGGGTAACAAGTCGCCGATGCTTATTATATGGCAATGAATTGTGCCACACAATGGCTGTAAATGGTGCATTAGCTGTGAATGAAGTGAAAATGGCGGTCGTGATGTAAGACGTATTGTTTCGTCAAGGCCTTTCATTAGTCGCGAATACGCCTTGAAAAGGAAAATTCATGTCGATTTTGTAATCACGTAAACGGAAGGATTTATAGTAAAAAGGCGACGCAACTTCAGTTACATCAAAAGAAGGAGGAAAAAAAGAAGGGAGAAAAAGCACCACACTTTCTACATTTATAAGTATAATAAGTCAAATGTGTAAGACAGGAGCAATTTTAAATATCAAACATGGCACTATCGGAATTTCAAAAATATTTTGTCTATTTCAGTATTTCCTAAAGGAAAAATCATATATTTCAGGAAATTAAATCATCCAAGACTGGCAGAGAAAGCATTATGGAATATTGAAATTCACATTTTCTTCAATATGCCATTGGGTAGTGTTGGTCTCATTTTATCACATTTAGAAAGCAATGTAAAGGTAATCTTTTTTTTTTGTAATGAAATAAGGAAAGAAAGAAAAGATTGATGAAGTGCACGTCATTTTCTTTCTTCTTTAAAATAGCTAAGCTAAATTTTGCAAATACATTGCATTACATAGAGCATGTGTCACATCGACTTAAATATCCACTGAAAGAAAATACAGCTGAGATAAGCATTTCTCTCTCTCTCTCTCTCTCTCTCTCTCTCTCTTAATCTCCCTCTTCCTCCCTCCCTACTTCAACATTAAAAATGTAAAGAATGTGCGTGCATCTCATCACATGGGGCTAGAGTCATGACATTGTGCCGAAGATTGA
Organism: Strongylocentrotus droebachiensis; assembly: GCA_035222895.1. Taxonomy (NCBI): domain Eukaryota; kingdom Metazoa; phylum Echinodermata; class Echinoidea; order Camarodonta; family Strongylocentrotidae; genus Strongylocentrotus; species Strongylocentrotus droebachiensis. The sequence goes on along the minus strand of JAVYIG010000583.1, from coordinate 274,358 downwards.
CTTTAATAGCCAGGATTTATCCTACAAACTCGTTCAAAATCAACATTCTCCGTTCTCCCTCTTTCCTCGTCTATAGTCCAAAATGTCGCCATTTCACAGGCTTTCTTGAAGGCGAGCTCCGAAGAATTATAAAACAGGTGTCAACCGCATATTTCAGAGAAACGGATAAATGGACGAAAAGTCGGGGGCCATCACGTTTGGAAGATTTGCAAACAGAAAAGAGCACGCATTGCGTGATGGCAGACAATCGCTTTGCCCGCCAAACCAGCTAGACTTCCTCGCGTCAAACAGATGCGTACCCTGGAAAGAGAGTCAGGGAGAGAGGAGGCGAGATGGAGAAAGAAAAGAGATATATTGACACATCTTAATGATGAGTTTGTGTGACTCCGCATTTCACACGTCGAGAATATTCCCCCCTTTTTTTCCAGTGACACTCACTTACGACCAAAATGTGTGAAAACGAGGAAAAAGAGGGAAAAAGAAAAGTGTAAATTAGAGATTTGCTTTGCTGTGTATACATTGCAGGAGGGTTTGTCCAGCGTAGCACTGCGGTGAGGAGAGATGACAGGCGGCGTCCAGCCCGACGGGGCGGGCGAAAGGACGAGCCGAGTGCCCGCTGACCGCTGCTGTTTTGTTATAAAGACTTGCGTCAACATTGGGTACGCGGTCACAGCAATAAGATTTAGAGATCTGAGAATAAACATTTTGAATTCAACAATTGAGATGGTGGTACCTCATTGCAGGAAGAACGACTGTCAAGTATAGTTGGATATAAAGAGTTGAGGAAACATTTAGATAAGGGATTACGTTATGGATACGTAGTGGCCACGAATCTCATCATCCATTTGTTATTAAAACGCTCTGTTTGCGGTGTACTTTTACAGGCAGCTTGTTCCATCCCCATTACGCAGTTGTTAGGGCTGATGCACTTGTATTTGATTTTCGACTTTTCCGATATGGCCCTTAATTTCACACTTGCACATTAAATAAAATATGTTTGTCCAAAACTTCTGCCCCTCTCTATCTCCCGCCCTATATTGAGCCCCCACACCCTCCCTCCCTCTCTCTCTCTCTCTCTCTCTCTCTCTCTTTATCTCTATCTTCCTACGCACACGCACACATTCTCTCTCTCTCTCCCTCCCTCCCTCAGGCGCACACATAGACATAATTATCTCTCTTTGTAGACTTTACGAAAGAAAGAAAAAAATACAAGAGTTTTACGTAGAAAATGGTTTTTATACTTCCATATTCGTCTAACCTCCAGATATTGTTGTTTTTGTCATCCCAGAGACCTTTTATCTTATGTAGTTAAAAGAGATGGGATATAATCATGTGCTGGCCGGGTGCGTAGTCCCAGCCTGTATAAAAATGTTTGTTCAGTCAATAAATAAGTTCATGTAGTGCTGTATACATTGAGATACATGCAGTCACAACAAATCAAGAGAGGCAGCTAAAGACTGGTACATGAATTACAAATATGAACATAGAGAGGGAGAGACAGATCGAGACAGACATACAGAGAGAGAGAGAGAGAGAGAGAGAGAGAGAGACGGTGAGAGACTTTGATTTAGAAAAATACCAAGAGTAATACATTATAGCAAAGTGAGAACGATCACACAGAGTGAGGGAGTGAGAAACAGAGAGAGAGAGAGAGAAAAAAAAGAGAGACAGACAGATCTCGGAGAGGATTTAAAGCCGTCGGTCCCCTGCCATTTTGCTCACTTACAAGCAGGGACCAATGTCTTTTTAGCAATCAGGTAAACAAAATATTTTAAAAAACAGACAGACGAAGAGACAGGAAATGTGCATTTCGACCACAGAAGCTCCGACTGCAATGACGTCATTGTTACTACGGATAACGACCTAATAGAGATGGCGCCTCGTTAAAGGCGCCACTGGTATTCCGGCACGGAAAACAAAATATGTACAAAACAGTGATCCGGAGGTATCAAAATGGCTAACTACACAGGAAGAGATGGATATTTAACGCCTGAAACTTCAAAACAGCAGCGTGTTCATGATGTGTAGCCTACAAATTGTATGCAGGGATATGGCTCAGCGGTGGGGCAGTGGTCTCGTAAACCGAGAGGTCCACGGTTCGAAACCAAGTCGATGCACCATAATAGTGTCGTTTGGTAAGGCATCAATTCTTATTACCGAATCCCTCGGAGGTGTTTTCAAGGCTGTCGGTCCCCGATTGATAATTATACAAGCATACAAAATTATAATATGTACATGTACATTACATGTGTGCGTGTGCAGATATGTTTGTACAGTGAAACCCGTATTGTAAAGTCAACTGAAGAGAGAAAAGAAAAGTGTTTTTTAGCGGGAATGAGGTCTTTTTCTACAGGTTTCTTTAATACAAGTTTTAACGGTAAACTCTGCTCTAGGGAAACAAAATATGCGGTCTCTATAAGTTGTCTTTCTATACAGGTTGTCACTACAAAGCAAGTTTGACTTTATATACTAAATACAGTCAAATCTGTCTATAGCGACCACCCACGGGAAACACAAAGAGCGGCCTGTGTAGACAGGTGGTTTTTGTAGACCGGTTCCTTTAGTACATGATTCAATGAGAAACCATTTTCAATGGAAACAAAAAATGTGGCCTTTGTAGACAGGTGGTCACTAAAGCAGGTTTGAATGTACTACATGTGTGTGTGCGTGTGTGTGCATATATTTTTTAATTTGTATCTTTATAATATATATATATATATATATATATATATATATATATATGTATATACATATAATTATGATAAAACAGCTTGCATAAGAAAGATTACGAAAAGGAAAAAGAAATGATAAAGGTCAGAAAACATACAGGATGTGATGATAAAGTAGCCAGGGCGAGGGCGATCTAGATTTTCTGAGAATGTGAAATGTCACTCTAATTACCATATAATTATATGAAATTAAATATAGTGGGATTATATTCTAGATTGCAAAGGAAGTGGAAGAGAAAAAACAAAGGTGAATAGGCATGAAATTAACAAACAAATAGAAAATAATGAAATTGGAGGGTAGGCAAAAGAAAAAACCCGAAACAATATGCGACAAATTAACAAGAAATAGAGCAAATTTAAATAAATAAAGAGAAACCAGAACAAGTAAAAACGATTTACAATACAGAAAAAATAGAATTAAATAAAGAATATAATATGGATGGAAAAGGAGACAATACAAAAACAAAACAAAAAACTGAAATAGTGTGCAATTTAAGACAGGAAACATAGAGTAAAGAAGAAATTAAGAGACAGTAGGCAGGACAAAGGTAAAAATTGACCAAGTCTAAGTAATAATTGGGCAAGAATAGATATGAAATAGCGATTGAGACAACGTGTCAGTTTGTACGAGTGACAGTGCGTATCATCTCCCTCTTCAAGCCAACCGCGTCAAACAAAGATAAATGAGCTGATTAGCTCTTAAAATGATTATCTTTATACCATCAACAGTCCCGACTTCCCCTCAAACCTATATACAGCGACAATTACCCTTGAAAAACGTTACGAGGGCTGGAGGTGTATATTTTGACGCGCTTCGTTCCGGAGAAGTGACAACGGTAGGGCCCATATATCGTGGCCCGTTCACCTCTTCAAAGTCCTTGATTTGCGTCCGTAATTAATTACTCGATGATTGGAAGTTCAATACGTCCCCTCTTGATGGGGGTCTATTTGCACTTCTCTGGCCCCTTCATCCGAACAATTTCTGCCTCTTCACTCGCTGTAGGACCTGCACTTGAGGAGGATTTTTTTTTTTTTTTTTTTTGGAAGCCAAGTGAGGGAGCGCGCGCGCGCGCGATTGGGCGGGCTCGAGTTGACAGGAGCGAGAGGGCGAAAGAAGATGGCTATACATACTGGTTGGGTGACATACGGTACTGTTTGCGGTGCTTAAACTTTGTTTTGCCTCCTTTTTCGCGAGGACCGCAAAGTATACATGTTCGGTATCCTTGAGTGAGCGAGGGAGAGTGGAGACATTAGGATGGATGACAGGGAAAGGTGGAGAAAGAAGAGCATAGGGAGAGAGGGAGAGAGAGAGAGAGAGAGAGAGAGAGGGAGAGAGATAGAGAGAGAGAGCAATAAGTAATGAGGATGAGACAGGAGACAAGAAGAAAAAAATTACGAGGTTAAAATGGATGAGAATGTGACATGCCTAGGATAAAAGAAAGCGCACGCACAAAAAACAGCACAAATAGATACAAGCATGGTTGATCCAACGAGAAAGGAATATAGACAGAAAGAGAGAGAGAGAGAGATAGAGAGAGAGAGAGCGAGAGCGAGAGAGAGAAAGCGAGAACGAGAGAAAGATTGGTACTCACTTAAAGAAATAAGGGTGCAATTTGGTGCACACTTGCATCCACCTATACGCATATTTGGCATTGTGCTATTGTAGCAGAGTTGTACCTTTATTTCTTAGTGTGTAGAGTAACCAAAAAGTGAGGATGACGCGAATATCATCATGTCTAGAATTTAGGGAAACCTAGAAATTGTTGGAAACTAACATAAACTCAGCAAAAACAAAAGCCATTCTGAAATAACCACACGAATGCTTGCAAAGAAAAGCAGTTGAACTGAGATTAAAATGATAAAGATTGCAGTCCAGTCTTCACGCTGACAGAGGGTTTGCTATTATATTTGTTTGTTATTCATCACAAGAATATTAACGATTACAGACATACTATAAACCTTTTCATCGTGCAGTCATCAAAGTAAGTGGCAAGCATGAACAGTAACCACATACGGACAATATAAACGGTAGCTAACATGCTAACGGAACAAACCGCGACATTATTTATTCTACAATAATAATGATTATTATTATTTTACAAAAAAAATTTAATTAAAAGAAAAACACAAAATCAAAATCGATAATAATTTTTGATATGAAAATGAAATGTATAGCAGGAAATGATTACGAAATACACGGATGGCCCTTAAAGAGGGGATAGTAGTGATGGAGAGTGAGGGAAAATAGATGCAGAAGGGGAAAAGGATAACAAGAGCATGGGAGGAAATAAAGGAACACACAGGAGTCATTGAGAGAGAGAGAGATATATATATATATAGAGAGAGAGAGAGATAGAGAGAGAGAGAGGGAGGGAGAGAGTAGAGAGAGACATCGGGGGTATGGGGTTGAGGGGAGAAAGAGAGAGAGTGTGTGTGTGAGTGTGTGTGCACGCGCGCGCGCGCGCGTGTAATTATAGAGAGAGAGAGAGAGATAAGAGAGAGGGAGAGTGAGCGCGAGATCTATATGTAGTATGTGTGTGTGTGTTAGAGGAAGAAAGAGAGAGAGAGAGGAGAAAACTAAGGTAAGTGCGGAGAGTAAAAAAGAGAGAAGAGCAGGTCAAGTCATAAGAAATTCTGATTTGGACAAAAACTGGAACTGTTCAGCCTAACTTTCACCTTAACCTTGTCTCAAAACCAACCACTATTGTCACATATATTTACCCGAGTGGCCCTTTCCTCTGCCCTGCGCGGCCTGTGCTACAAACACTTGCTATTTTAGCATCTTCCCCATCACACACCGTTTTTAAAGAGATGAATAAATTCTGGGAAGGTGAAAAATGCTTTTGGGTAGTTAATTTTTCTTTTATTGTAGTGTGGGAGAATTTCATCGAAATAGTGTCCCCTGAAAGCGATGACTCTTCAAATGCCGTCATATTCGATATAATTATGACAAGTAATCGTTTAAAGTTGTGGACAACACTTTCATGCCACATGTTTGTGTAGTCCCATATACACATTTCTGTGTTCAGTTCACGAGACTTTTAAAAATACTCGGCCAATTTCTTATCATTTTTAAGATTCCAAAACCTTACAGTATTCACCAATACTTACCTGCTACATGGTCAACCATTTAATAAACCCTTACGTCAAAATCAAATCACATGTCGAACAAAACTCAAATTTAGCTTTAAACCACCAGTTACAAATAGCATGCCAGAAATTGAACCAAAAAGTGAAGCGGGAAAGAGTTCTTTTTGTCCGATACAATTCAGGAAAGTCAACAACCCTTCGGCAAACACTCCCGAATGGAACATTTATTTTGGAACTATTCACCCTAAACACACAGCCCTTAATGGGCCGGGAAAATGCCCAGAAAGTGCAGAGGCCAACCGGTTATGAAATTGTTACAATATCGAGAGGTCTTTTTTACGACCTCATGGGAGGGCTGTTCCGCAAAAGCCAGCCTACCGTGCATTCTAAACTTTGTGGATATTTTACCAGTATGGACCAAGAATACTGACTAATGCCTAGGTCACATATAAACCGGGCCCCGTACGATTTTCTCTACCCGGCGGCTTGCCGTGGATTAAGAGACCGTACGGGAACCTTCCGATTTTCTTTTCGACGGCATGTGTGGTCACATATTCTGCGGCGCCCGTAGGATCTTTACGGTAGCCGGCCGGACACCGGCCGAAAATTCCCAAAATGTCTGTTTTTACTCGCCGTACGGGCCCCGGAGTGTATATGTGAAAGCCCCATTACGGGCCCATATACACACTGACATACACGCACACAATCATGCACATTAGATTTATTATATATTAAGAGCAACGTGAACTATCGCATTCTGTACAACGTACACAGATTACAAAAAAAAACATTGCATTGTTTTCAATTTGTTATAACATTAATCAACTATTAAAGCAGTCCACCAATCAACCTATCTACCAAAGTGATATTTGAATCATACGATGGTGTTTCAAGTATGGTTAGGTTTAAATGTCATATTTTGGTATAGTTATTTAAATTCAAAGGTTAAAGTTAGAAATTTGGTTTGTGTATAAACATTTGTATATTTAACACGAGGCCAATAAAGAAAGCATTTATTATATATCTTGATATATATAATACATGACTTGTGTGCGTGTGTTTGATTGGTGGTGTGTGTGTTTGCGTGTGCGCGCGCATGTTCATGAGATGTAAATCACTTTATCTACTGTATCGCAACTCTTTATAAGACAGGGGCCTGGACTATTATACTATATCAAAATAAATACCGTTTGGGACAATTTTCACAGGACTTATATCCCGGAAAATTACGCTTGAAAAAAAGATGACCACAATCAACCCCATCTGAAAACCAGTATGGAGGATTTCATATAGGGTTGGTTATCTAGTGGGGAGTTGTCAAAGGTGTAATTTTCATGTTCTGTATAAATTTCGACGATGCTGCATCTGATAGAGTATCTTGAACAAGAACAATTCAGAATATGAAACGACCCTTAAATAATTAATACTACTTTGAGCCTTCGTCAGAGGCTGTACTTGTCTGTAAGTCTATTATACTATTTCAGCATTATGATATTGATGAATTTGTTGTTACAATTGGCATTATAGAAAGGAATGAATAACTGCTACGGTAACTGCCCACGAAATAGGTGAGGCATGTATTGCTATTGGCGATAGAAAATGACAAGAATATAAAGAGATCATCTGTACTTAATGTATTATTATGCCATTTATTTGCGTTAATGCGTCACCTCTTTTCTAGATCTAATTACTTCCTTCTTTGTTTCAGTCCACTTTTTATTTGATGGGGCGCGATGGCTCAGTGGTAGAGCGGTGGTCTCGTAACCGGGAGATCCCTGGATCAAAACCGCATTACCAAGTCCTTCGGTGAGGACTGAAAGCCGTCGGTCCCCTGGTCACTTTCTTACGAGGATATACACATGCTTTCCTGGCAGTCAGGTAAAAACAATCATGAATCATCATCGTCAAACATATTCAAATATTTCGATGTAAAATCGGCGATTAAGCCAAGAATGGAGGTGCATTTTTTCAATCACTTCTCGATGAAGTATAGCACAGTTTTATTGATTTTACTTTTAATCGGCACATAATGGAGTAACCGTGTAAAATCACCACTAGCAAGGGTGCTGTTCGAAAGAGAAAAAAAAGGAGCAAATACTGTCATTTATGATGTTCTTATTCATTTGTAGTACCCATTCAGTTCATTCCTCAGAAAATGGTAATTTCAGGTACAGTAACGAAGGTATGTACTGTACAACCAAGGCCGATCTTAGTACAAAATAATCATTGTCTTGTTGCTTAAAATGATAAGCCTATCCTTCACGCCCTTCTTCTCCTAGACTGAATTTCTTACTTTTATTGTGTAAGCCATTCAGACTTCTTATAACATCCTTCCTGTCCCTTCTCAACTGTATTGTACAAACAGAGTACAGATGCGATGATTTACAGCAGGCAAATATGCACACTATTTCCAGCTTTTTCTAAACTAAGAATTAGAAAGAAAACAGACGTATCAAGAGGTGTCACAAATCACACTTCGCCATTATTGTTCTAACATCCACCGTACACGAGATAATGTTGAACAAAAATTCCCCCGAGATTTTAATTCAATAAGCCAAAGCTTGGCAGACGACCCAAATTTACGCGCGAAAAATACTCAGACATAAATTATTTTTGCCTCGTAGACGCAAAGCACGGAGAAAACCCGGTCAAAATCGAGTAGCTTGCTTACATACAGGCGTGTATATTTGCTTTGTTGAAATGTATCTCCTGTTGAAACCTTTGGTCAACATTTGAAATGTGTGGTCTGAATTTTTGAGCGTTGATTCAAGAGATTTATTGGAAGAATCTGAGACGGAAAACCTCTTTTTTTTTGCAAGAACTGAAATCATGGTTGAATGCGATGCCGCGGCTAGTTATACGAAGCGGGATTGCGATATGCGTTTTAGCCGGGTCCACGGGGGACGGAGGCCAGATGGAAGGTGTTGTGTCCGAGTGGTCTTAAATTGACAGTACAAACAGATTTTAACCATGGGCCAACAGAGGTTAAGTGACGATGAAGAAAAGCTGAGTAAAAATCCACTCGGATGTCGTCCGGTCCCGACTTGACTTCGGCATTGGAGCAATTTAACCTCAAAAGGAAAAAGAAAAGACGCCCATTGTTGAATGTGTTTCTGCACAAACGCTTGGCTCCTAATGCATACAAGCAATCAGAGGAGATATTTGAAGTGGGTAATTACACATTTCTGATCTGAAATCGCTACGATGACAGTATGGGGCTTGAAAGCATCTCTTTCCGTTTATTTTTCAATTTTCACAGAGTAATCCGACACATCTGTAAAGGGGAGACTCTTCTTTCTGTCTCTCTCTCCCTGTCTTTCCTTTTCTCTAGTTGCTTGCCAAGCTTGCTACTACCCTCTTTTCTAATCTTCATGAATGTATTCCACGTGGCTCCTTCAAGTTTATGTCTCTCTCCATTGCGATTGGTTACAGCTTAGCATCGACTGTTTTATTTGCTACCATTCTATTCTTATTTTCCTATTCATCTATTTTTCTCTTTGTTTTGCTGCTGCGTATTGATGAAAATAAATATTAAAAATTATATCGCCAACACTTTCAAGAAATCAACCCAATAATCTGTTTTTATTGCTCATAGATATCAAATCTGGATTTTGTAACCTTGCTACCATTCTATTCTTATTCTCTTATTCATCTATTTTTTTTTTTTTTTTTTTTTTTTGCTGCTGCGTATTGATATAAATAAATATTCAAAAGCACATCGCCAACTTACTTTCAAGAAATTAACCCAATAATCTGTTTTAATTGCCCATGGATATCAAGTTTGGGTTATGTAACCATAGTAAAACGTCACTGTTACGTTCGCACATGTCAAATGATTGTGGATTGACAAAGTAATCCAAAGTACCTAAGGTTGATTTTGCGAAAGCCTTTGCGATCCTGATAATAACCATCAAAGAAGAGAAAGGAGCTTTAGAAGGTGAAAAAAGACTTTTGTATAATCCCTAGAGGAGATGAATATTTTCTTCTCAATTGTGTGCAGAGAGGAAGGTATCATTGTGCATGTTGTGAATCACTTTGCAAACGAAAATTTTAAGAAATCAAGTCAAATTGCACCTTTTGAGTAAACTGATCTCAAAGTAGGATGGTCTTTACAATTTGTCCCGAAAGTTGAAATTAAAAAAAAAAGTCATCTAAGATTGCCTTGGACACTTTAAGTGCTACACACATGATATCAAGGAGGCAATATGAATAGCCTTGCATAGAAATGTGCGAAAATGAATATGACATTACTTTTTACACAATCTCGATTACATTTCTGAAGCGTAATTTGCATTGCCGTTTGAAATTGATAGTTTGATTTCCTGGAAATCATGATAAAGAAAATCAAAGTATACAAACGATATGCCCACATAATTATATGGAGCAAAGAAATTTATTGATCCATGAAGGGATTAGTCGATCTCTCTCTCTATCTCTCTCTCTTTCTCTCTCTCTTTCTCCCAATCTTCCCTTTCCACGCACGGTTAAGAAGACCAAAATATCTAATTGATTATAGTATATTTGTAAAACGCTTAGAGACATTTGTGATAAGTGCTATATAAAAGCTAAATATTATTATTATTATTATAGAAAAGTGTCGCTATACCACTCGTATGTGGTACGGATTAAACAACATTTCAGAAGATTTTTTTTTTAAATCAAGTACAAGATCTTTCTATAACCATGCAATGAGGTACGCCGATTAAGCCGCACTAAAAAGACGCCACTTTTTACTTTAATGTTGCCTAGAATCTACCGTAGATCTTAAAGTCGTGAGAGATAATACGTATTTTAAGTAGTCCTATTATGTAAGACTTACTCGTTTCTCGCACTCCAGGTTCGCATCACGTAAATCCCATTGTGACGACGTCTACAGAACTCATACAGGAGACTTCAGTACTTGCTGAGGAACTGAATGACAAGACAACTCACAAGTTGGTCACTAAGAATGTGAATATGTAACTTAGTCGTGGAGTTTGCTCAGGGACGAAAAAGACAAAGCTTCCTGATCCAAAATCAAATCTACAAGAAAAGTAGTAATCACAAGACAGTAGATGTATTTTCAGTTACGGCAAAAAAGCAGGCTTCGTCAGAAATTCAGTGGCAAACGGAGAAAGATTGTGCCCTTGTCCTTGATTGTCTAATCTTCGACAATAACCGTGTCGTAATAGTCCCGTAGCTTTTAAACTATGTTAGTTGTACTGATGGTTATCTCATGAAGTTTTACTGGCATAACAATGAAGTAAACGGTCGTATTAAATAAAGGTATGGAGCACTCTTCTATTCCTTGTGCGATCCCGAGTTGAACTTTCTCCTTTGTCATCAATCATCAAAAGAGAATTGGTTCCAGAGTAAAAAGTCAAGCATCATTTGCACCAGAAAACCAACTCAAACATGTCGGGTATTTGGTGACATTTCTCTAGTCTATAGTCTAGTTCCAGCCCACAACGAATTTTCGATTCCGTAGGAGAGGGCCTTTTGAATTATTTCAAAGGCCTATTACTAGTACCACCATTATGATTATTAGACCTAGAACAACATTGTCAAACGTAGGCTAATGCCCCTATTATTTCTGAATAATGCTCTGCCCAAATTCTGATGAATTTACATATATTTTAGCCCGGAAATGGAATAACATTTTATAATGACGTCTTGATATCAGAAAAGTGGAGACGATGTTAACCACTGCAGCAGTTGGTTCCCTGCTGAGACCTCATTATTCTGTTTATGTTTCCCATAATCCCCGCGCAGTCGAGAGGAGGGCGTGTGGTGATGCATCGATTGGATTTATGCGAATCCGATACGCAATCGATCACAGTACTTATCATGCTTATCGTCTGCTGGCTCGTAGCGCGTCATGAAAGTTGACAGGTCTTTGCGCGGTAAAACGAGTCGATGTGATGTCGGCGGAAAAAAGAAAAAAACAATACGCGTTGATTACGGGATAGAAAGCAATGCTCTGCAGGGCTAAAGCCGACGGCGGCGTGGATGACAACAGAACAGCATGTCGACGGGTAAAGAATGGCTGCAATAAACAATGCAAAGGCGGTATTTTGTAATATTATTGAAGGTATTTTTCATCAGTCTTTGGTATACAAATATCCAAACGCAATCAGTAAATCATTGATAATGTCCAAAAGAGGAAAGGAATTAAATATTGAAGAAAAGGGAGGAAGTCCATAAAGATAATAATGATGATAATACTAATATGAGGCTTTTGACAAAGGGTAAGGGGGAGGGATTAATTTTTAGAAAATGACAAATAAAACAAGGCGTTTGGCTAAAAACTTGTTTGAGCTTTCAGGTAACGAAAACTTTTGTAGTGAGAAAATATTGGAACACATTTATTGTGGTCTCACTCTCATGTCAGTTTGTGCATATCGAAAGATCTATATGGTGAATGCATAGGAAGAGAAGGGACAGAATTGTGATGATAATGATAATGATGAGGAATAATGATTTGGAGAGTTAGGAGGATGACGATGGCGATGATGATGTTGAAAAATTAATGATGTAAATGACATATTAAATTCTATAGTAATGACGCTGATGATGATGATGATGGCGATGATGATGATGATGATGATGCAAATTAGCAACGTGAACCTTTCCACTTCACAATTTTAGGATTAGAGAGCACAAGCTATCAGAGTGTATAAGCGAAAAACTATTTGCAGGATCGGAAACGAGAAACAAAATTTAATTTCGCTGGTCCGAGGCACCACGGACATTTGGCGATCCAACCTGTTAAACAAGGCGGTGATGATGAGATAGACGGTGAGTCAGCGCACAGATCAAAATATTACAAGTTGATGACACAGTGGTATGCGCCGCCTTATCCCATATTTTTACCGTAAATTCTCACAAAATCCCACCGCGGAAAAGTATTTCAAGTCCAACCCTCCGAAATTGACTTCTGAAGGTAGAAAACGGTTGCAGGACAGGACGCGTCATCATAAAATATTATGAGGAGTCTATAGCAGTCACGGTTTTAAAAGGATTGGGGTGTCATGTGTTCCTTTTTTTTAACAAGAAAAGTCGAATTTTCGGCGTTAATTTGATGGGATGACGGGTCAAATCTTTGGAGATATCTTATACCGGAGGCAGAAAGATCTCCAACACGTGACGAGTACCTCAAAAATCCCACTCCTCATCTCTCTCTCTCTCTCTTTCTCTCTCGTTCTCTCTCTTTCTATCTTTCTGTGTGTGTGTGTGTGTGTGTGTGTGTCTCTCTCTCTGTCTATCTCTCTCTTTTGTTCTCTCTCAAGTCACTGTCTGTATGAAATTCTCACTTCGGTTTTCCTTTTGCAGTTGATCGACACACGTTTTCTATTCCCAACATAATACAGTCATATCGCAGGTATAACTGCTGAATGCTGCAGTAGAATGCAACGCGATCCCTGCTACGAACATTCGATTATTGTAGCAGTCCGATCCCCGGTAAAAACGGCAATTATTGTAACTTTGGAAGTACTGATTACGATATTGTGAATATACATTTCAGAGTAATGTGCACGATATTGAGATACTCCGCATATAAACGCAACTAATCGTAAAACCCGGGCGCACGAGGGGTAATTCCCCTACCACCAATTGCGTCAACTGATTGTTTAACTCAGACAATAGAATTCAGGCATCATTTAGAAGTTTTTCATCTATTTCATAACAGTTGTTTTGTGCTGTCATGTCTAAAAACAATTTGCTTACAATGACAGTCCTACTTCCGCAAATGATTTGATAAAGTTTGATGAAATATGATAATTTGATAATTTGTAGTTTAGTTTTCTATAATAACTGTAATGTATATTTGCTTATTTAGGATGATTTGTCAGAAAGTACTCTCAAGTATTTTAAGTTTGTTAACTAAGCGAAAATTATGTATATTTATATAAAATGCAGAAGAAAATATAGCAAACCAAACCAAACCAGTTAACAACAAGCCCCTAAACATAATGACAGTTTCGTCCTGATTTGTCAACTCATACCAATTTTTAGAGTGCGCCATTTGTTCGGGTGGATTGTTAACCCATTTTTCCGTCGAAAGACGATTTTCGGACATTTCCGAAATCTTGCGTTAGGCCACGGTACCCTGCGTCAATAAAATGCGTCAGTAGCTAGAGATTGCGCCTCGATCTGAATCAACGCCATCGAATGGTGACATTGGAGCAACACGTCGCACGGCATAAGTACGGGGCCTTGCGATTATCTGCGGCTTATACGCGATTAACGTGCGATGAATCTGCGTATTCCTCCGCTTTTACCGCGACTGGAAGTTTTCTTCGTCGTCAACAGACTCAGTGAATCAGTCACACGTGGGGAAGCAGCATAAAGGGAAAATTCGGAAAACTTCTTTGAAATTGGACAAACAAATTCAGAAAGTATTGAATATTGAAAGTTGCAATTATTATACGTATGGGCACCTCAATTGGCTGAATCAGTAATGTCAGTGCCGCACAACTATCCCATTTTGTTTCAACACACAAGGTAACTAAAAAGATATTTTTCAGGATTTATGACTCAGTTTGGTCTATACAGGGCCTTTAATAATATGGTATCCATATAATATATTTCGAGTAGTGCCCAAAAAGAGAAGGCGCTCGCGAGGTAAAAAACTGAGAAATTGTATTTGTGTACACGACTAACAAATGAGTTATCGATAACTTAGTCACAATCCACTGACCAGGTTGCAATTTTGAGACTAGCACAGATATAGTGATCTCATATTTCAAACATTTATAACTTCCTTATCATTGGTCCTATTTATTTAAAACTTTCACCATTCTGTTTTTCTAATTTTTCTGCGTTCATAAAAATGAAATAATTACAATGGTTGGATTGCCCTTTAATGTTAATATCGAGTCAAGGTATTTTAATTTCCTGTATTGTATAAGACATCACCATGGTCACCATGCACGGGCTTCTTCTTTTTTCCAAAAATGAAATAAAGTTGTAGGCTTATATCGATGTTAATGAGGCCAGAAGATTTTGAAACGGGAATGGATAAATAAAAAACAACAACAAACATAAATTATCTCTCTCTCTCTCTCCCTTACTCTCCTTTTACCCTCTACCTCGATATATCCCTCTCTTTCTCTCTCCCTATCTCTCTTGCTCTCTCTCTCTCTCTTTACCCTGTTCCTCGACCCCCCCCCCCCCCCCCTCTCTCTCTCTTTCTCTCTCTCCTTCTCTATCTGTCTGTAGCACTGACAACGATCTGGCGGTAGACAAAGTCCCGGCCAAAAAAGAATAGTATAAAGGTTGCCATCAGAACATTCAAAATATCTTTTTTGTAAACCTGGTAAATATCAAATGTTCCTGCTCAATTTGTCTTCAAGTTGGTCACGATATTCAATAAAAAAAGAATTACAGTTATTTAAACAAAACTGATACAAACTTTTTCTTTATTTCACCGAGGGATGCTAGGCCTATATTTTTTTTGTTCGAGAAATTCTGAAGTCCAATTGCTCGAAGACGTATCACTTTGGTTTATTTTTCTTGCTTGGTAAGGAAACAATCGCAAATTGTGCATCGCGTTCCTCTCAAATGTCATGTTTATTCTATCGTGTGGGTATTGTTTCTCTCCATAGAATAAACGACACGCGCAATTTATACAGATTTATGTCGATTGCGCTATCGATTTTATCACGCAGTGAAGAACGGTCGATAGCTACTCGGTGTCGAGTCCTATCGACCAGTATACTGACTTCCATAAAGTCAGTCAAATGGACCCGGGTCGTAAACCGAGTTCGTCATTCGCGTGTCAGTGCAGTGTAAGTCAACGGCTTGTTTGGGGTTTTTACGACTCTTTTCTTCATGGTGGGTAATTGTTGCAGCTGAGAATGGTTAGGAGTCGGGTATAATGCCCGATGCACACAAAGCGTCATTTTCTTAGCGCATGACTGCGTCAGTGGCCAGTCGAGTCCCTGACGCGCTATATTGAAATGTCATCGTACCAACAACAACAAAATAACTACGAAATTAACTATGCAAGCAATGCTTTTCATAACTTGTGCATTAGCTTATAATCTTCACAGGTTTGATTGGCGTAGGGAATAGCGCGGTAGAAACGACGTACAATGGGCATAACGGTATTTATCCTCCGCATCAACGCAATCATTTCACTTAAACTCATGTGACAACATTATAAAAGTCTCTTGGATCAACAATATTCATCAAGATATTACCGGTACGCAACGATAAATCACGTTACACGCGCGACGTTGTTTTCATTGCGTTGTTTACTGCGCTAATCAAGCTTGCGGAGGCCATCGGTGCGTGCGCTAAAAATTTAACGCGCTGTTCCCTAATCATTCGGTTTTCTTTTGACAAGGCAGTGCCAGTTGCCGACGTAACCCTACGTCGTCAGCAAAATGACGCCGCGTGTGCAAAATGCATAACAGACCCAGTTTCTTCTCAAAAGTAATAGGACACATCGACCTCTGAGACTGATGAGAAGTGTTTGGAAGAGAGCAGTTTGATGAGGCCATTGTATCTTCGAACTTTTTTTTAACTGCACGAATGTCGCCATCTTGTTACGGAAATGTCACCTTATCCTGTTTCTTTTCAGTTTTTAGTTTTATAGCTTTGGCGCGCTTTCACGAGTTGGTCATTTTATCCGTCGTGCGATTGAGCACGCGGTTTACCTTCGTTCGGACTCGGTGCCCATGGGAAATCAACTAGCTGCAGTTTTAGGCTGTGTGCCGAAGAGGGATAGATTGAGGTACTGGAGAGGAGGACAACAAAAAGGAGATGGATGAGGAATTGAAGAAGCGGGAATAAGTGAGAGAAGATGAAGTCAGAAAAAGAGAAAGAGAGAGAGAGAATAAGTCGCGAGGAAACAAAAGAGAGACCGAAAAAAGCACAGGGAAAATAATAAAGATAAAATATGTAGATGAAATTTTAGAAGAGAAAGAGACAGAAAGAGAAATATTTATATATGTAAAGTTTAACAATCTCTCTTTCTGTCTCTTTCTCAACTAAACAATGTCATCTACATATTTTGTCTTTTTTTTCCCCTGTGCTTTTTATGGTCTCTATATTTTTTACTACAGGGGTACTGTGCATACACAGAGCGCGATACAGGAAAAAAAATATAGAATTTTAAAAATCTTCAAAAGGGAAGCAGCCCAATGTAATAAGAAAATAAAGTAAGAAGCACATTGTGACTCACAGGGGTTAGGGTATTATGAAGAAATTATTTTGTTACGACTTTGAAAGGCACCATAGTATAAAATTTGTGAGAGATTTGGGGATACTAGGAGAAAAGAAAGAGAAGAAACAACGAGATATATGCATAGAGAAATATGACAAAAAGAAAGAAAAGGGAAGAGGTAAAGGCGCAAAAGTGGGACGAACCAAAGAACAGGAGAGAAAATAAGATTAGTCGTGAAAGAGAACGAGAAAAAAGAACAAGAAAATTGTAAACACCGAGAGAGAGAGAGAGAGAGAGAGAGAGAGAAGGGGGGGGGATGACCATGATAACAAATTGACAGAAAGAAATGAAGAAGGAATGGATGAAGAGAAAGAAGGTCATAATAAAATAAAAAGATGAAGATGACAACTTAAAAGAAATGAATCTAAAAAAAAGGATAGAAAGTGAGAGTAAAAACAAAAGATCGAGGTGGGAGCCGGTACTGCAAGATACACAGAGAAGAAACAACAAACTGGAGATAGGCAGAAGGAGGAAAATGAAAAATCTAAAAGAAGAAAGAAGAGGGGGAGAGTTGTCGTGATGAAAAAGAAGATGGACGAATGATGATGGAAATGGCAGGTGAAACTCAAGTGAGGAGTATTTTCTCGAGCTAGACACGGAATTACGTTTTTAAAGGGACCTAGCAGCTATGACAATTCGCTTACTTCACAGGTTTTATTCGTGCAATCTCTTGGCGTGCTTGCCTTGATTTGAATTGATTTGAATTGATTTGATTTGATTTGATTCGTCAAAATAGCAAATTTAAAATCGAGGGAAGAATTATTTTGGAAGACTGTATACCTTGATAAGAGAAGTTATAAAAGTCGACAATCAAGTCTTGTCCCGTTGGGCGTTTTAAAATCATTATAGAATGCATTTACTTGGTACATCTTAACATTTTTCTTTCCGTTAAGAATATTCAACTGAGATGGTTACAAAACTAATTAAAATGAAGACTGTATACATTGGATTTCTATCAAAAGATTTTGGTTATCCATTTTATGTATAACCATGCCTTATCATATTCATTGAACACTTTCTATATTTTCTTAATCATGTTAATTGCACAATACATAGAGTTAACAAGTAAATTATTCGTACCCTTACCAAGTTTTGTAATTTCGTAAGTATGTAAAAATTTGATTTGTCCTGATTTATGTTTCTTGAGATTGTGACTTATCAAAGTTTTCATCTCAAAGTATTCAACAAAGGCCCTAATTCAACCAGTCCACCTTTCATTCTTGAGTTGCGAAAAGCACAAAAAAAACATCAAATTTACAAGGAGTATGAATAATTTGGTTGTTAAATGTGTATATATATATATCAATAGAATCAGTAAAATCAGTATTATCGAAATCTCTTGATCAAGTCAGTCTGTTCTTTATCTGAAGAAGGAAGAGGTCTTCCGAAATCAGTGTACTTGAATAATAAACAAATATTAGCATGAAAATCATTTGAATTCTTGTCGATATTGTATACATCTACGTGCATTATATACGTCACATATACGTCGATGAATCAATAGTTTCTTCTAGCTCCCTGTCTAGACGGTTTCGTTTGTTTGTTCTTTTCAATGCAAACATTTAGGATGAAAGTGCATGGCAAAAATGATAATTATGACGGCAAACTACAACGTGAAATGTAAGTTGTTAGAGCTGACATTTAGCCTATCCACGGACAAAAATATTGGCTAGCACCTTTTAGTCTTCATATGATATTGCGAAATAACTGGCAAAAGTGATCAACCGAGAGTACTAACATGTAATAAAGTATAGTCAACTCAAATGTGGCAACAAACCTTTAGTTTTAATGGATCGTATCGTGTGTGCGTGTGTGTGTGTACGTGGGTGTATATAAGTGGGAACCAAATTATTATTGACAAAAAGTATTTGTATTTATACATATATATATATCGATTTTATTTATTTGTATTTCTATTTTTTACGATGGTTCCCAAAATGTAAAAAAAAAAGGACCTGTAAGCGTTACGTTCATCTGCTTTCTTTTCTTCCTTTTTGTTCTTCAAAGCTCCTAAACGATTAAATAACAAAATGACATTTCGAACAAAGGTTCGAGCAATTACTTGATTAAAACTCTCAAGAAAAAAAAATCCACAAACCGGCACTCGGCAGTAACAAAGTATGCTCTCTGTAATATTCGGGGTAACTTCAGACTGGGGAAAATTAAGGTGGCATATGTCCTTAATTTTGCTAAATACTAGTCAAATCCTCTCTCCAATTCTTTCCTAATAATATAAAGCGAATACCATTGGAATTTTCCTGCAGCTCGTACCTCGCCTCAGTGCTTCGATTCAAAGAACTGCATGTATATCCGGCAGCTCTGACAAAGTATTTTCCGGCATGAATTATGTTTTTTTATAAAAAATGACAAAAGAGGGACGGAAAGGGAAAGGGTAAATGCGATGAAGACGGGGGAATGAAAGAATAGAAAGCGGTGAAAAACTAATCAAGATAATATGCTGCTCACGTGGCGAGAAGCTAGAACAAGTCCGTTATGATTGGTTTGATAACAACAAGTGCAGGAGAGGGAGAGAGGGAGAGAGAGAGATAGGTGGTGTGGGATGGGGGAGACAGCCACATGTAAACAGTACGTTTAATTAAGCTAATGGTGTGAGTAAGCATACAGCGAGAAAGGTCGCCTCGCGTTTTCGGGTGATGAAGAGCGGAGGGGAGAACCGAGCGAGGCGAGCGGGCAGAGGATAACTGTGCTGCAACAAAATACCGGTTGCTCAAACTACATGATGTAGATATAGAGAGAGGGGGAGGGGAGGGATGAGTGGTGGGGGGTAAGAAGTAACGAAACAAAAATTCTTGCTTGGAATGGAAAGTTGGCAGGCATAATACTTTATACTGATTTATATATGTTTTAAGTTACAAGATCAAAACGGTAAAATGCTTTTCTTTCTCCCTCTATATATATTCAAATATATAAATAGAGATATGCACATACACACAGACACACACACACACACACACATATATATATATATATATCTACAGAGAGAGAGAGAGAGAAAAGTCTAGATTTCTGCTCGGATTTCTCGAAAATAGACAAAAGATAAGGGCGAAAATATGTAAAACATCACTATTTCTTATATTTTCGTACATGAACATAATACACATCTAATTGGCATAAATAAAAATGAGAGAATAATGGTGCGTAGCTCTATAAAAAAAATCCTCATTACTGTCCTACGTTTTCATGTTTTCCTCTCATTTACATTTCTCTCAATTGTGTATTTTTTTCCAAGAGAGTGAAATAAAAGAATCTAAAGTGCGTCATGCCTACGCAAACCATTCATTCCGTTCCGTCAAACTTGCTTTTAATCCAATTTTATTCAAAAAAACAAGTTTAATGGAAAGAAGTGAATCATTGCTTAAAATGCTTGGAAGATGGAATTACCAGCATTAAAATAGGCCTACGTGCACACAGATGTATAAATGCGTACACATGTGGACGTTTAATTACGTAAACCTAACTCCTTCTCAATTTACATATCTTATTCGTTGATTTTTTTTTCTTTTCTTTAAATCATCATCTGTTAAAACTTACTCTACAAATCATTCTAAATGGAATAACGGCTTGTGAAGTAAACGATTTCACCATACACGCCGCGTTACTGCATTGAGCCCCCTGATTGTTTAGAGAATATTTATGGGGTTTTATAATCACAATACCGATGTGGCCAGTTGTTCATCACCATTTTTTACATGTATTTTTTTTTTCGTTCTCTCTCTCTCTCTCTCTCATTCTTTCTCTTACCCTCATGTGTGTTTGTAATTCTCCACCGGCCGGGAGCTGTCACAGCCAAGCCCGTAGGAGAGAGAATACGGAGAGAGATTGCCGCGGGTATTGCCGGGGCATTGCGGAAACTAATCTCACAAATTGCCCCGGAGTAATCGCAAGGAGAACAAAGCAGGCATTCGTGCGTAGACCCCAATAAAAACATATCCAGTTTATTTTTTCATGAGATGAATCTATACACTCTTCCCTTCCTCTCTCTCTCTCTCTCTCTTTCTCTCTCTCTCTCTCCCCCCCTCTCTCTCTCTCTCTCTATCACCCTCCCTTTCTCCATCATTGTTTTTCACCTCTATATCTCCATTCTATTTCTATTACTTTCTCCGTTGGTCATGATACAAACTTTTTGGCGATAAGTCCTTAACATAATCAGTCTGTTATACTTTCTTCTTTCCTATTACATATTTACTTTGTCTTTACTAGTTGGTCATAGTTCATGTTTTTACTTTCATACAGTAGGCTATATACCTATTAGGACCTATTATCGTTTGTATCTTTGTGTCATTATCTATGTATAATGTATAAGAATTGTATTCACAAGTCATGCATTGCTATTTATACTTTTATGTTTGTTTGTACTCTCATACCACGAGAGGGGCTCGCAGAGGCAATACAATTCTAAATTATATATTAACATGCATCTTATTCTTTCTCTTTTACTGTCTCTCTGTCTTTGATATTGTGGACTATAGTCGTTGTACTATTTTTCTATTTGATAATTTCGATAAAATGTAAAGAAACTTGGAGAACGTAAAAGGTATATTGAAGTTCTTGAATTTCCGCAACGGAGATATTGTTCTTTTAGTGTTTTGTTTTTCTGTATTGGTGTGTGCGTCATCTTTTATTTCGTGTCGTATATATATTATCATATATACATATATAACTTTCATAAATTTGCATTGCGCAATATGTATACAAAAAATAAAGACATACACACACATACGTGCCAACTGGGGATATTTATCTTTAACTATCTTAAATATGACAATGGGGATATTGGAATTTGAGGTGTTTTTATAAAGAGTCTTTTTTGACAAAATGTAATTCCATTCATTTATCTGGCGGCCAGATAATTGAATAAAATAACATTTTGTCCAAGAATAACAAGAATTTAGCCTCCTGTATTTATGTAAGAGCTTACTATACGATGATAATTTATCAGAATTTTAAAATCTCAGATGATACACAAAGTAGCGCACATAAATGTGGTGTCTTACTATGAAAATGTAGATGTCTTTGAAGTCTTGCAGGCAATGGGTAGTAGACTCCTCTCGGGTCACTTTTACCAAAATTAGCAAAAAATAAGAAAGTTATCAACTGGGGATATCCACAGTTGGCAGTGTATCCCCACTTCGAAGTTATGTATACATAATGATTATCTCCGTTTCACACTTCTTACAAACCCACATCCGCGATCATGCACACACACACACATACATAAATAAAGACATATATATATATATATATATATATATATATATATATATATATATAATATGCACGTGCGTGTGTGTGGGTATGTGGGTATGTGAATATATGAGTATGTATGTATATGTATGTATCTCCACTTGAAAAGAGTATCTTTATCAAGTTACATATTCACCGTTTACTTTACCATTCGCCATAAATAATAAATGCAATTTTGTTTTCGAACTGCATGCTTAACAGAGCCGAATCAAATTAATTCCATATCAAATGGGTTTCATTCTCCCCCTTTTCTACTGTATCAATATCATTCTTTTATTCATTTATATATTATATTCCATTATTTCAGATGATTAAAAAGAAAAGTTGTTTCAATGAGAGGTGCCCCCCCCCCCCCCATTATGGACACACATAGGTGTAAAGGGTGTCATACCTCACCCCCTATTGAAAATAATTTGATAGCAATTCGCGACTTATTTGACCTTTGAATATCGCCTTTCAAAATTGACAATATGATTTCCCCTTTTTTAAGTATGATAATAATGATACTAATGATAATATTGATAACGATAATATTGATAATAATAAGAATAACTATGATCATAATGATGATAATGATAATGATGACAACAATGATTAAAAAAATGATATTAAAAATAATATTTTAAAATGTATTTTTCAAAAATCAATTAACAATAATAATAATAATTATAATAATAATATGACATGATATTTGTTAAACACCCCTTTTAATATTTTGTCCCAAAAACGTACCTTAAAATTATTTTTGTACGCCCCTCCTTCCTTAAAAACTGTTCTAGCAATGCCCCTTTTTCAAGATTCTCCAGATGAAAGGTAAAAATAATAGAGATAATCCTCTCCCTCGATCCCGCCAGGTCCGTTGATTTGTTTTTGCACGGGCAGACCAATTAAAACGAAGGGCTCTTGAATAATGTATACAAACGCCCTGCTAACAATAGCTCCTGTACGCACTTGGAAGTGCGCGAACCCTTTATACCTGGAACGTGATTCTTTCCCCCTCAAAATGTTCCATTATAGTTCCTATCAATAGTGCAGTATCAAAACTGAATATTTGAACAAAAGTGCCTTTGTTCACCGTAAACCCATGAAATTCCAGTGATAGTAGATGTAGAGAACATCAAAGCAGTAAAACTACATGAAACCTACAAGGCATTACTCATTGAAACATTAGACTGCATTATTCAAATCATGGAGGGAAAAACATGACAAGACAAGGAAGCAGTAGAGAGATAGAAAGAAAGAAATATGGCTGGCCATATACTTATAGGTAGATATTAGGGGTGTAATGGATGGTAAATTAGGTAAGGAGAAAGAGAAGGATAGACATCACACTTATAAAACAAACTATAGTGGAAGATATAGCAAATGTACATGGATTTATAAATGGCCCTACCTTCGCATTGTATAACGTAGATAATGAAATAAAGGGCGTTCATAAAGCACATGGAAAGAATTAGCTCAATAACAATTATACCATATAATTCAGGAAAAGTTTTTGTTTTAGATTAAAGACGACTACGCTGTAATTTCCATTTCTCATTATCAAAATTATTTACAATGGAAAAAATGAATATGTATATTCTTTTGAGTAGCTGCATTGTAATTTCAGTTAACCGCATAATTACAAATAGTAAGTCATGCTCTGAGAAACTTTTGGCTCATTATCAAATTTATAACAAACCCATACAAAAAACTAAAAAAAAACTTGTGAAAATTATCTTTCATATATGAATTATGTCCCAGTATGCTCACTAAGAAAAATACATTATTATTATTATCCTTCCCTTACTTTTCTGAAACACAAGTTGTCTTTTACATTTTTTTCGACTTTGATATACAACACACAGACACATACATTTTGGTAATGTAAACGCAATTGCACGTCAAGATTATTTTCATTGCCACCCATCTTGTACTGTTAAATGGAATGGAATATCCTGTTGAATTTGTCAGTGTTCCTCATGCTATATATTTTCTCAACAAATTATCCGAGCTAAAGCTATAAAGATCAGTACCAATTTTGTTGAGATTTTTATTTCACTATTATATAAAATATAAGAAATCAAAGGAGAGAGATAATTTGCTCGTTGACTCTTTGACTCTATATACGCAAATACCTTAACCACTAGACAACGGAGACGGGTTGAGTGGTTTTTGGCTACACAAGATACCTGCAACGACAGACAGCTCTTAGCAGTTAATATGTTCTTTTTTTTTAGGGGCAGGGGAGTATTGAACATAGAAAAGCCGCATACCATAAGCATGTATATACTTATACATTAGTTAATGCTTTAATATACTTGTGGTTTAGGTTCTTCTCACGTTTTTGATTCTGGAATCATCCTTTGTAGAATTTTTGCGTTGCCCACGTAAATATTTCTGTCGCTTATATTTGTTTACCCCTATTCTCCCATCTCTCATTTTCGTTAATTAGAAAAATGAACGCAGAAAGAGAGGCTTCTATCTAATACAATGCTCTCCAATTGTGACCAGATACTCTGACATTTTGTATCTGGGAATTTCGAATTAGTCCGTGGCGTTTCTTCCTAATTCGAGGTCGACGGATGCACTGCAGGACAAACTTCAGAGAGCCGCCCTTGAAGACGAAAAAGGGAGAGGGATTCGATATCAGGTTTATGGGAAATCTTTGGGGAAATCAAGGATTAATTCGAGTTTGAATTACCGTTGATTTGGGTTCATCTGCCTACATTATAGCTCAAGACAGACTTCATCAGATATTCATTCTCGTGGAGAAAGAATCGTCTTAAGCGGAAGAGAATCATATAAGTGATACGCACTAAGGAAGCAGCGAAGAGACGCATTTAGTAAAATGTTCGATTTCTTTTTTATTCCCTCTATCAACTGATACCAATAACCGTTACGATATGACATCAATCATAATCATCAGATAGCATTTTCTATCTTTTGGGTATTGCTGTCATTTGCTGCCTTTTGTATGTTGTAGATGATGAATATTTCGAGTCATTTAGAATGATTCCCGAAACGTATTTACAGACGTATTGATAATAACCTCTTCAAACTGTTACTTCTAAAAAAGATTGTGTTCGCTTTGAAATGTAAGCCTTAGTCATTTTTACTTTATTTTTCTAAGTTCTGTCAGAGACATAGCCACTGCTCGTCGTATGCAACAATATTTCATAATAAAACTTTTTATTTTATCTTTTTCTTATAGAGCACTAGTAGAAAACTTAGGAAGTGCCTTGTTGAACAACGTAATATGGCAACCGATTACACGACTGATCGAAAGTCCAATTCTTCCCTATTGAATTAAAAATTGATCAAGGACTTTTATATGTGAACGAAAAATTACCTTTCCGCGAAAATTGGGCTAGAAATGGCAACAAAACGAGACACGCAACAGTTGCTACATCTTTTATTCCCCGCTTTATAAAGAAAGCGCATTTCAAGAGTCTCCAATCGATGCTAATTTCTTCTCCCCCCCCCCCCCCCATTCCCTCTCCATCGTGAGCTGTAAATGGCTATGTGAAAGTAGGGCACTTCTCCGCGACAAAATTAAAAGAAAATATGTCTGGTAACAGGAGAACGAATTTGACTCTTTTTCTTTGAGATGAAAAAAGTGCTTTATTAGTTTAATACACAGCCCCTTAACACTTTGAAAAAACATCGAATATTGGACCGGTTTTTGCTCACGTGACGTGATCATGATGATGATGATAGTGGTGGTGGTGATGATGATGATGATGGTGGTGGTGGTGGTGGTGGTGTTGGAGGTTGCGGCCGTGATTTTTGTATTCATTTTATTTAGTTACCACTTTAAAACAGACAAATTTGCATAATTAGATATTGTTACCACTTTCATCCAAAGTAAAAATGTAAAAGGGAAGCTAATTGAAATTAAATTAGGAATAGGCCTAGCTAATAATGATAACAGTAATAATAATAATGATCATCTTCTTTATCATCATCTGGATATATGATATATAGCGATTAACACCAAATACCCTTTCTAATCGTTTTACAAATATTATTACCCCTGTCATCAGATTCATTCACGCACAATGTGCACCATCTACTCTCCCTGGGGAGTATTCTTACCATGTGGTCACCGTGAGGGCATATGGCAATTACAAACATTTCTCTCCTGGGTAAGGAGTAGCAAATGTAGATTAATGCCCTGCCAAAGGACATAGGTGCCGTGTCGAAGATCGAACCAACGACCTTTGCATTTCAAGTCAAGTGCTTTAACCACTCCACTACGACACTTCTACAATGTCGTATCATTGGTGTGTTCTAGAAATAATAATTGGATGAAGAAACCAGGTAGCCTATAGATGAAAATGCTGTTGTCCGAAGTATTATTAAGAAAACCGAAATCACATCTGCCATTAAAATCTTATTGATTATTCAAATTTAAATAAACACACTTCGGTGTATCATTTTGAGGTTGGTATAATTCATATCGTAACACAGCTTTTCGTTAATAAATTCTTCTACCGTTGAAAAAGTGGGAAAGGGAAAGTTGCACTGAGGCTGGATTATTAGTTATACACTATATAATTCAAGTTAGCTGAAGTTTAAGGTTAACTATAATTATGATGTAAAACGTGTCTGCCATTCTTTAAGGCACACAGTATCCAGTATAGTACCCACTAATGAAGTTAAGGATATTTGGAAATTGTAATAGTTTATGTGTATACATTGCTCATGCGTGTTTATTTTCCAGGTGTGTACAGAATATTTCTTTCATTTACGTGAAATAAATAAAGGAATATACTAAAAACAATAGAAAAATATATTCTCTAACACAATTATTTTGTTAGAACGTGGCACAGAACAAAGATCGCTCTAAAGACAACACCTGTAACTTGTACCATTGTACCAGAATATAAGGAGATAACAAGATAAAGCAAAATGGCAACGGCCCCTTCTAGGGGCGTACACCCCTTTGTGGAGGTGAGAGCGATCACATTGAATTGAAAGGATGAGTTGAGAATTGGTAACCATGTCAAATGAAAATATGATTTGTGATATTTTCCATTTAACATGCAAGGATTTGGTTAGTAGATGAGCTTGTAGATGAGCATGCATCTAAATAGGATCATAGTGAAGCCAATGTAGTTTGCATCAAAATTCACCACCATTGGTATTCATGAACTGTTCATTCGACCATTAAATTGTCAAAAATGACACCGTGGAGCTCCATTCAATATAATCTATTCATTATTTCCTTCCCGTCCTTAGCTAAAAAATCTTCATGAATCAAAATGACACCCACCCCATTTTGATTAAATTAAGAGGGGCAACTCCCCCTTTAATACGCTCCGGCCCTGTATTCCTCTGCGTTTTTTTTTTATACACGAGACACCTTGCAGACGACATTGAAAGCACAGAGATAATGGGCAGGGATTCCCGCGCTTTCGGGATCGCCATGCTATCGATCACTGTCGGTTGACTGTCCAATTTCAGAGATAACTTTTCGCGTTCGACGTTGCCTCTTATCATAACAGTTATGATCTCATATACCATTTGAAAGGAGTGTCATCCGAGTGAACAAATGGAATTTAAGCCCCCCTTATCCTATATCATCATGATCATACGCGGGATGCTGTGGCAGAACATTTTTTTTATCTAAAGACCAATGTTTCGGTGTGCAGGTGTCAACACGTGATACAGATGGGCTGTCTTGTTACAGATATTGTTTTGTTAAGTTGAGAATATAATATTACAGCGTATCATACAAATTTAATATTGTACAGTTTAAAGTGTAGTAGAACAAAATTCTCTCATTCTCCAGTTAGCCTTTGTAGAATTTCATAATTTTAAACTTTATTCTTACTATAGTAAGTGGATGCAGGTTGAAAATCATGCCGCTTTTCATAATAATAATGATAATGACAATAATTTTTTTGCAAATAAATAGCAATAAAAAAAATTAAACTCAAAGGTAGATGTGTGGGAAAATTCTCGCTGTGAAAAGCTCAACATCACAACCTTAAAATATATTTACACATCTACAAATATATTACGAAATGTGCACTTCGTTTTATGACACGATTGGATACATATTTAGAAAACGACATTATTTCTTCAGATACTTGGACATCATGCGATGAAGAAAGAACAGTTCATTGGTCTCTACCAAAAAACTGCACGGCGCTGAATTTGTAACTGAAACGATATTTCATTAAATTGATTTGTACCTCGTATTCTGATAAAAAACACAGATACAAGTCTTTGATGGCACACTCCAATGAGTGTAACTATGACAACAATTAAACTATGGGAGTGATAGATAAGGTTCGTTACGTGCACCGTTTTTCCTATTCATTTATAATTGTTATGTTTATTTATTTATTTATTTATGTATTTATGTTTGTTTATCTAATCAATTAATTATTAATTTCCACGAAATATTATACAAAAACAAAAAACGTAGGCCTACAGAGAGACAAGGGAAGAGTTAGAAATAGCACCGACTAGTTCCCGACCATAGCCGAGGGAAATTAATTCCTAGCCTTGAAACAGATTTTACTCTTAAGTCCATTTGTAGTCGGTGGTTTACATAATCTACCAACAAACATAATTACAAACAATATATTTTTCAAATTTTTACCGACGAAAATAGTGAAGTATTAAAATTATCTTTAAAGTATAAGACAAGCAAGGGAGAGCATCAGTGCCTCACGAAAAAGAACGGGGAAATAGAGGACATGACATGAAAAGGGAGAAAAAAAGTGATCACAAATAATTTTATGTTATAAAGATACGGAGTTGAAGAGGCAGGAAAGCAATAGGTAGAGATTAAACTTCGAGGCAATTCTTTAAAATGATTGCCGAAGTTTTGACTGGTAACTGGCATTAAGCATGCTCAGTATTAGTCTGTTTTGGGTGACAAATTCCGGTCAGCGGTCGCGTTTTCTTCACCCGGCGCGCGCGCCGCACCCGTCGTACTGGCACGCGCCGATTCAAACCCTTTTGTAAACTTTCGCCTTTCTTCCAAAATGGGGGGAAGGCACCGCCTTTGATCTAGGAGGGAAGTTGGAATGGTGGCTGCTTTGTGCCTCCACGCGACTCACATTATTATGTCCCACTTATGAGTTTGGAAACGAATTAAATTCGAATCAAGGAAGGTTTGAAATGTGACTCTAACTTAGCTCATAGAGGGATTTAAGAGAGGTACAAATTCGATGACTGTCTGACTTGTTCGTTCTGTCTATGGAGATATAGATCATAATCTTTCGCGCTCCATCTGTTCTTTCATGCGCGTCACATATTGCCTGGAAAGTAAAGACTTCGCAATTGGCTTCAAAAATATACAAAAATACATAAAAGACCGCTTATGACTTTTAGTCTCTAACCAACGTTCATGGTGCTAAAGTATACCTCAACTCATATTAATAGGGATTAAAATGATGACCATGCTAATGTACACGAAGCGCAATCTTATGGTTTCCCGGTGACATATTGTTTTCGGGCAAATGCGAGATAAAAATTTATGGCATATTGCTTAAGGTAATGTAAAGTATAGCGAGGCTTATTAATATTTGATAATAGATAGCAAAGTTTTCTAAACAACCCTGCTATAGGGATTTCATATGACCCTAGAGACAATGTCTATGTACAGGACAGGCAGACGGTTCTATGGTTTCTGTTTTATAGATTTCATCGACAATAATACGAGGGTGGGGGAGCTTGCATGCACATACGGACTGGTAATATAACGCACTCTTTCTAATCGCTTGACTATACAATAACGTATAGCTTTTCTATATTTGCGCAAGTCATATTTGTGAAATTTAACAATCGACGTGGTTCAGTAATGTTTATTACACTTACGCATAGCTCGAGTTTGTGTTTTAGTACCACGCATGCGGATGTTTTTTTTTTCTTTTCTTCAGTCAGTAACAAAATGTTACAATGTGCATGTAGTTTAAAGGGATCGTATAACAATGTTAAATCTGAGATACACGGCCCTACGTGCTATCAGTGTCTGTGATATGGTGTAATACTGAAGCCCTAAATGAATTGCGCTTCAAAATGATCAAGAAGTGCCTCCAAAAAAAAGTAAAAATCTTTGAGTGACCGGTTTTACTATACTTGTTTTGCCCAATAGTGTTATGAAATCAAAATTTGTAATTCCAATCATAAATACCTTGATAATCAGACAGGCGATCGGCTTGTAAAATTCATGAGGTTCCTGACTGACCTATAGGTTTATAATTATCATTGCAGCATGAGTTAAATCCAGAATTTTGTTTCAAAATCTGAGACAAGTTACCGGGTCCCTTTAATACTCGTCATTGAAGCCCCATTGGAGTCAAGCGCCGCTATTAAGTTGTTGAAACCTTTCAAAGGATTACACAGTATAGTAATAAAATCTATATTTAATTTGACATTGATTGATTGGTGGAAGCCGATCGACAGATGAAGGGGGAAGAACTTGGGCATTTTACATATAAGTTTTTCAACTGAGTACTAAAGGTCATCTTAAGTTTTGGAAATGATTATGAGGAACAGATTTTACAGAATGCAAAGAAATTGGCACATAAATAAAACTGCTAATCATTAACAAATCGCAGAGAAATTGACGTAGTAGTAATATAGCAGTAGAAGTAGAAGCAGACAAGCAGTAGTAATAATACATGTAGTAGAAGTAGGAGTAATAGTTGTAGTAGTAGTATAGTAGTAGTAGAAGTAGTAGTAGTATTATCAGAAGTAGTAACATCAGCAGTAGTAGTATAGTATTTGTATTAGTAGTAGTAGCTGTAGTAATAGTAGAAGTAGTAGTTGTTGTAGCAATAGTAGAAGTAGTAGTTGTTGTAGTAATAGTAGTAGTTGAATAAGTAGAAGTAGTAGTAGTAGTAGTAGTAGTGGTAGTAGTAGTAGTAATAGCTGTAGTAGTAGTAGTAGTGGTAGTTTTATTGTTTTTGTTGTTACTGTTGTTGTTGTTGATATTGCTCCTAGTTCTGTTATTGTTAGTATTGATGTTATAGCTATACTGATAAGACAATTGTCTAAAATAAAACATTTTTGACGAATAACACGAACCAAAGAAACAAATACAGACAAGATAAATGGAATCCGTTTTTTTAGTTTAAAGTTATGATAATCAAAAGTACACTGGCAATTCTAGAACATACATTGTTGCCCCTGTTGCCCATAAATTTGAAGAAATTACCTACCTCTATTTATGAAATGATTGTGACAATATGATTTATTCTTGATAGATAGATAGATAGATCTTCATAGAGCTTTATTGATCAATCTCCGTGACTCTTTCGATTGATCAGTAACATTCAGCAAAGATATAAACCTCTTCTATCACGGATAAATATCATTGTAAAAATTGTTTCATGAAAAGAAGTGGGAATTGTTTTCAACGTTATGGGCAACGGTGTATGAAAGCATATAACTTGGGAATTGGGAATTAAATAAATACACGTTTCTGCCACGTAAATGATATAATTATAACCACAAAGGTGAATGTAATCAGAATGTAAACATAAACCAACAAATATAAAAAAAAAAAAAAAGAATTAGAAACAAACTCCGAACTATAGCTTATGACTCCGAACTATAGCTTATATCAGAGCAAACAACAATGTACATTCATATTAAAGAGTTATTAATTGTACACACACAAGCATATACATAATCTTTAAACAGTTATTTTTGTTTTACTTCTATTTCAATGACATATGACAACAAGAACGGTTCTTACTCCAACACGTAAACTATATTGATGTATTGAACGTACCACAAGCGACTCGCACCACAAGCACCACGAATGTCTATATATATCCTGATAAATACTCCCATAATCCGACATGGCGACGGTTTCAACCTGTGTACTCTGGATGGCAAAATATTTGATATAGAATATGGCGGGAAGAAATAAATGGTGGGAAAATAGTTTGTAAGTGATAGCGTGTTGCGTGTAGCTCCAGCAACACGAAGGGTAGAGTGAGTAAATTTAACGGCGCGAATCGAATGATATAAGACTGGATATTGAATATCTTATGGACTTTTAGTTTATTACTCAATAGAAAGAGGAGGAGTGGATGACTGAGGTTTTTTCATCATGATAATTGATGAAAAGAGGGGTAGAAAAAGCAATCTATCTAATGTGCACATCGCACGTCTAATATCCAATATTACGCAGCTCCCCATTCCCCAAAACTAATTTAGCTTCAAACAAATACAAGAGAGTAGCACCGGCATGCGTACCCCCTTTCGTGTGGCGCACTGGTGTGTGTGTGTGTGTCTGGTATAATATCACGTGCGTGTGTGCTTGTTTTTGTGTATGTCCTCGGTGTGAATGGAGGGAGTCAAGGGGTAAGAATTAGAAGGTTATAAAATCAAATTGCTGATGAAGTGTAATCGAGAAAATTAAAAAACAGAGGCATAATTGGATCAGAGCTCACCTTGTGTTATGAGATTTAGCGACGGTGACGATGCGGGCTCTACCGGGCCGTACATGGCTCGTGCCTCGTCGCGATGCAGACGGCAATCGTGCCTCAATGCGGGCTGGGAGTTTTTTTTCAGAAGAAATAATGGCGCCAAATTCTCATCATCTCCCACCTCTATCTCAGAGAAAAGCACGAACTCCTAACACGATGGCATAGATTTATATTTCAAACTGGACACTCTCATACATTCGATCATCAACTTTCTATTGTCCGCGACGGTCTAAACCTACTCTCGTCCTTACTTCGATACGTGGGCTCACCTCCATCTCTCTCCCTCTTTCTCTCTATCTCTCTCTTTCTCCCTCTCTCTTCTCTTGCTATTTCTGGCGTGTGTTATTACCTTTAGAGGAAAATCTGTGTCACTCCATACGCATTAACGGCGTGTACTTTAGCAGAAGCTGAGTGTAGTATGGAAATTAACATTTGATGCTTGATTTGCACCTGAAATCAGTAAGCAGAAAATGCTCCGATTATATCTTGTCCATTTTGCTATCCTAGTCCTCTTCCTCTCTATTTATCTCCCTCTCTTTCCTTTTTTACCTTCTTTCTCTCACTTTCTCTTTCTCTTTCTTTCTTCTTTTTATCTACCCCTCTCTCTCCTCTTTCTTCTTTTTATCTACCTCTCTCTCTCTCTCCATCTCTATCTCTCTTTCTCTCTACCTACCTACCTACTTTACTCTCTCTCTCTCTCTCTTCTTTCTTCTTTTTATCTACCTCTCTCTCTCTCTCTCTCCATCTTTATCTCTCTTTCTCTCTACCTACCTACCTACTTTACTCTCTCTCTCTCTCTCTATCTTTCTCACCTCTTTCTCTTTCTTTCCCTCTCTCTCTCTCCTTCTCTGTCTTTACTGAATAATTAAACCTAAGTCTTTTTCTGTCATGTGTTTCCATAAGTATGAGTATAAGCATTGCCAGACACTGTTACTCATCATCATCGTCTTTTGAATACTTTTTTTTTCTTCATATTTTAGCCGTCAAGCGTCGCAAAATTTTTCGTTTTTCTCATTTTTTTTAATTTTTCTCTTTTCCAGTTTTTAAACGAGTAATGTTTTTCCCGTTTCTTTTTTTGTAACATCCAAAGGGAGCGTATTTACCTTTCTCAAATATTCTCTTTAGGGAGTTACGAAGAAAGAAGCAAAATGCTGGAGGAAATCTAGGGTTTCCTTTTAATGTAATAAGCGGGATTTTGTCCGCGCTGGAATTTTGAGGGTAATGCGGCAAATTTGATTAGGGCCAAGTCGCGGCGGGACAGCGGAGTGAGGGCCGATCGATCGAACGTCAGCGTATCATCGCGCCAGAAACTCTCCAGTAAGTATCTCCTCAGCCAGCGCTCTTACCGATGACAACGGACGAAAGAGAAGCAGATAGCCGTTGTGTACGCACCAAAGAAGTCATTCAATGGACACTTGCTTTGACATTGCGAATAGAAAAGAAAAAAAGAGAGCACGCCAGGAATTCGCCTTGTATCAAATAGTAGGCAGCGATAAATGGCGATAAAACGTTCAGATTTGATTTGACGAATTCCATTTTTCGGCTGGGCCCATCTTCGCCTTGAGTTGTAAAGCTGTGTATAGCGAGTTCATCGAATCAAACAGGAGAGCCGTGTGGAGGAGGACTTGATATGATTAAAGCCGTAGAAAGCACTTAGATGGTGTCGAGAAGACCTCGACAAGTCCAAATGTTTCTCGGATAATGAAAGGGAATGGGTTGTACATTGTAGTGGAAATCAGGAGATCAAATGCGGAAGAGCTGTTCAATTCAACCGTAAATTGAGATGAATTGGTGACAAAAAGCGATGATTTGTAAAAATTGTATTTGGGTGACCCACACGTCAATAACGGGGGCTTGGAAACACTCATGTTCACTTTGATAATGGCCAGCGACAAGAAATTCCCACATTTAGCACCGTGAACGTTTCATTAATGACACAGCATGTGAATGAATAGCATGGCATAAATTCGAAAGCACTTTGAAATGTTTCAAAAGTCTATTTTAAATGCTTCCAACCAATCAATTTACGCGTTCAAAATGTTGACCAGGCTTTACGAGATTGATAAAATTCAACATATTATTTTCATTATCCAGAAATTATTCAACTTAACCTCTTTTAAAACATTTCCAATCACTTTATACGTCAGAGGTATTGACCAGGCTGTATGAGATTGATAAAATTCAACACATTATTTGTTCATTATCAAGAAATTATTAAACTAAAACTCTTTTAAACATTTCCAATCAATTTATGCGTCAGACATGTTGTGCAAGTAGTATGACATTAATAAAATTCAATACTTTATTTCATTATCAAGAAACGATTGTAATATATTTCATATCAATATTTCCAATCAATTAATACATCAGAAATGTCAACCGGGGTGCATGAGATTGACAAAAGTCAACACATTACTTTTATTATCAAGAAATTATTAAAATATATCTTTTTTAAACATTTCCAATCAATTTATGCGTCAGAAATGTTTACCACGTACATGTATTATAAGTAGAAATTCAATTTATTTTTTCACCGTAAAAGAAATGATTTTTGAAACAACAATCACATATTTAACTTCAAGTTCATGTTAAGTTGTACCTAAAAGTGTAACCAATCAACGAATTGCGAATTTGTCTAAAGCACTCATTCACAGGGCCCTTGCTGCATGTGTAATAGAAAAATAATGATCAGTAAGAAAAATAATGATAAAAGCCACTCGTTTAGAAGGTAACTTTATGATATCTAAAAGGTCTCAAAAGGATGATCTGGCAGAATTATTATTGACATTCATACACCAATTTCTTATTTTATTTGACTTGATGTTCATTTATTTTCCATAAACATCATCACAAATATATTTTATGAAGTCGTAACATGCATGGTCACATAAAAACACACATGGTAAAGGGGGTCGTCACAACCACGATCTTCAGTTGACGTCCTCATCGTGAGTAAACTGTTCATACATTGTTCGTTGTCTAGTTAATTGGATCCGATTCGTCCTGATTCGAATCTCAGCTCCGACCCTATCGGCATTTAGTACCCTTTGCCACTCTTAATCCAGGTGCATTAACAAATTTCGTGGATGCTGAGCTCGCATAAACAGTACTGTCTACCTGAATAAAGATTCGTTCAGATTATGACGCGGTAAACTGCGGCAAAAAAACGCTTTGGTCTATTTTACGCGTATGTGAACGGCGACTACAGTACACGCTATCAAAGATCATACGCGTATTCACTGCGTTCAGTATTATAGGATACAGAAATGTGTAGCGTATATTAAACGTTACTACATCAAAAAAAGAATAATTTAAAAAAAAATAATGTTTTTAAAAAACGCCACGGTTTTGCCGTGGCATATCTGAACGAGGCTTTTAGGGGTTCATGAAGCTTCTGTTAAAGTCACACGTCGAGTTTATTCAGTAAAGGAATAGAATGTACATCATTTACAGCCGGTCACTGTATGTATATAGTATGAAGAATCACACAAATCAACCTTGCACTTTAAAGTCTGAATTATAGCTATAGTTAAATAGATGCATTTATTATTCTCTTGCAAAAACAAAAGAAATTTGTAGTGAACAATAATATTGGTTACAGTTAAAAAGATACATAAAATACGTAACCTAATTACATAATTAAGAGCAAGATTGAAGCCAAACAATACACAAAGAAATACAATTAACAATTTATAGTATTACCTTAATTATTGAGAGCAATCATAACAGTGAAAGTATTACAGCTATTGTAATATCAAGGGTATATCTACTAAAGCGTCATGCACTGTTTATAGGTTTTTCGATAGATTACGATCCTATATTTAGAGGTCGGCTTTTATTTTACGACCACGGATTCAAGTAACAAACTCTAAATTATAAACAGTGCTATATACCCTCTACCTTTAAGGCTCGAGGATGACGAAAATCAGTAGTTTTATCATTGGCAGATTATAGTCAATTTTTGTAATGATCTAATTAAGCAATGTTATTGAATTTAATCATCACTACACTTATCTAAATCATTCACAGAATCGCAAAATGAGATGATGTATGAGAACCCTTGCCATGACATTTATTATATTTATGTATAGAGCATATTATTTTGTTTTATTCCAACATAATTATACAGCAAAGCATATAGCATAGCAGAGCATATAGCATAGCAGAGCATATAGCATAGCAGAGCATAATAGCATAACAGAACTAAAAAGTAAACATACAAACATTTTAAATCAATTACTTCTGTGTGACCTTATGTCTGATACCGCGGTATTATCCTCTAAATTTTGCTTGAATATCATTATAATAGGAAATCCCTGCATGGACCCATCCTAGTTAAGCTACATATTACTCTTAAATGGATATCGCCTGCGAAGTTATATTGTACACAATAATACAAACATATGGACAAGATCGGACCCCCGGTCACAATGTTTACCTAAATATAATTAAACCAATAGGCTAATCTTATTAATCCGGGCGACTATCCCAAACAATGACCGTCTTGATATAGCTGTAAAGTAATTGAATCATTATCCATCATAGGGCTAGATCTCATCCGCGCGCGTCAGAAAGCGAAGTATCTAACGGTAAATCGCATTAACTCCTCCCCGTCAGTCTCGGGTTAGGCGAAGCACCGAATCCGCGCGCTCTTGATGTATTTACACGCATGGGTGCCGTTTTAATCTAATAAATTACGTCTATTGTTTGGCTTTATCCCTACATCATGACTTTGAACATGAAAATCCTTTCTTCTATACAGAACCATCATCTTTGTTTGGGTACATAATCAACAAAGATAGATTGCCTGTGCTGGCCAGCGTTTGATATGCCTATAACGAAATTCTCGAAATAAATGGGGGAAAACCACTCCGATTATATTCGTATCATTATGGGCATACTATACATACATTATACATTGTATATGTAAAACATTATTGATGAGTTCCGCTCGGAGTTCGAAAATAGGCAAAAAACACAAGAAAAGATGAACCTCCGTTCAAGAAGAATTTTTTTTACAAAATAATTCTTCTCGTACGTTTATTGTTAATTTGTTTTGTGTGATAGTTGTGTTGTATTATGCTATGTATATTTTATGCAACATAAGGGACAGGGTGTGTGTTTAGGTGTGGGGATATTATTTACTGTGTGCTGTGTCCACTCGAGAGAATTGTGCAAATCGTCAAAGAAGTAACCAGGATTTGTTATCATTTTATCTATAGATTAAATAATAATTCTAAATCTCAGTTATTTTAGCTGATGAATTTAATGTTGTCAGTAATTTTTTTTTAATATAGGTACACTCTAAAAAACTGAAATGTTAAATTTAAATTTAAAAGGGCCGAGGAGTGACCACTCTTTCAAAATGTCAGATTGTTTCTTTTAACCTGCTAGATTCAACCTTTATAGTGTTGGATCCAGCATGTTCAAAGTGTTAATCTACCATTTTGAAAGAGTGGTCACTCCTCGGCTCTTTTAAATGGTGATTTAACATTTCAGTTTTTAGAGTGTATAGACTTATATAATATGACACTCATGTTTAAATGGGAAATCAGAGAGAGAGGGAGAGAGAGAGAGAGAGAGCGTAAGAATAGAGAATGAAATTACTCTGGTCGTTTGACTTAATAACCCCGATTGTTTACTTAATCTCCTATTACGTTTCCCTCCCATTTTCTTGTATTTCGGGTTTGTTCTTTCGTTTGTTCCTTTAATTTGTATTATAAACAAAACAAAAATCGAGATACGGTTTCTAGCTTGTTAACCACACAAATTTTGTTCAAAGTTTTTTTTCTGATCAACCACTATAAATCGATTTTTTTTTTTCTTCTAAGAAACTTATATTGATATCTCCTAAATTATCTTCAAAATTGTTATTTTTGGTAAGGTTTTAAAGAGTAATACATGTACAATGATAGATCCCAGTTGGTACTTCAGTATAGGTAAACCGTTCACAATTTATGAGAAAAGCAAAGGTCCCAACATATTCCCTTGGGGTACATAGGCTCAAGGTGGTGAGAAACTTTGACCTGAAGTAAATTGTTGACGAAAAAGACACTATTGTTATCAAACTCATTCAATTTGAATATCTTCCAATCACCAAGTTTTTTTTTTTTTTTTGGAGAAGGTGGTTCAAGAGTGATAGTCTGAAGAAGAAAAAAAAAGAAACACACTATATTCTCACGTTCAGCACCATATTGCGTTATCAAAGTCTACAAAGTGGTAATTGTATCAGTCATTTAATGTTAGCCTGTAGGTTTTGGTCATCAACCCTCTTTTGCGGGCGAAATATATTAATCAGATTTCCTGTAATCATACGGAAAAGGATACAATGCTGCAGTGACATTTATCACGAGGAAACAATACCTAGACGTTAATTCGGAAAAGAAAGCAGTTTATTTCATTTTGATCTGTTCTGCCAATCGAATATCACGTGATTAAGCGAATGTTGCAATCTGGTGTGGGCATATGTCATGTTGTTGCGGTTACAAGTGGGGTACGATAGATTTGAGAATGTGCTTTGTGTTCTGAAACGGAGATAGCATGACTTTATGAGGATGCATCATCAAAAATAAGTGAATCAATCTTATTTCGATTGCTAGCATAATGGCAACAAATGCACCCCCAAAATACTGGGAACCGTTTGAATTCATTTAAATGAATTATCACCCTGTTGCGACTAAGCCTCGCGTAATAAAAGCATGAGGAAAAATCCTTGTCAGCTAATGACGAGCAGTTACACAAAACAAAGATATACTCATGCAAGCATGCATGGCGGGAGAAAAAAATGACGGAAAGTCATTTTCCGCCTAGTTCATTTTCCCAGCATTTTTTATTCATAATAACCCCACTGGGCCTTTTAATAATCTAGAGCTGAGCGAGCGTCAATCGCTTGATGCAAAGGTGAAAGCAAAAATGTAAAAGGCTACAAGTCATGCACAAACGCGGCGTGTGTGCGTGTGTGTGTATACAGCGTTGTTTGTGTGTATGGAGAGGATTCATACGGAATAAGGAATAGCATGGGGTAATACATTGGACTGGTGGATGTTAAAAGGGGTACAAGATAATACGTGCTCTCGCATCCGAGGCGCCACTCTCCCTATATAACCCCGTGGAATTGAACCAGATCTAGAGAATGATCCCTTGCTGGTGTTTTCCGTCGATGGAGATGTAGTCATTTTAGTTCGTGTGAAATCGAGCACATTATGAACGTTTCTCTTCTAAATTTGGGGAAATGTAGTACATGCATAAGATAATATGAACAACTAGAGTGCCGTAAACCCAAAGTGTATCTATGCACGGTAAAAAAAAATTGAAGAAATCCATACAGAATTATTGTCTCAATATCATAATACTCAAAGCATTAAAATATAGATCTCCCTTGACACGTGTATAGGAGGAATATTGTTTCACCTATACACGTGTCAGCATAGTCCTTTATTCTAGTTTTTCGAGTATTTAGATTTTAAGTCATGAATCTCCTCCATCGCACAAAAATAACCTTCTCGTATTATCTTATATAATATATATATATATATATATATATATATATATATATATATATATATATATATATATATATAAGTGGACCACGATGTGCCACAGCAAAGTTTCTTTTTACTTTGAAGAAGAAGAAAAAAAATCGATGATGCAGAGAACTAAAATATTCCATATTTTGAAGGAGTGTCTGTGATATCCTTTAAGTCCACCCCCACTTTCGTTCAGTCAAGTAATTGTCTATAAATTGCCCGCGCTAAATACGAGGATTTTCGCTTCCGAAGATTTCTGATTACGATTAAAGCCATGCAGTCTCGACAAATTTCCTCTTAAATGAAGGAGAGGTGTTCCTAATCAAGTAGAAAGGTTACGCCTATTACTCTCATCACCTCCCTCTCACTTCTGATGAATAGTTTGAAGCCTTATGCCCGCCTCAAAACAAAAACAAAAAAGTCTGGATAGATCGGGCTCGGAGGAGAAAGAAGAGAGGGGGGAAAAATGCCTAAAAATGAAACGAATGACTCTCCAGTGAGTCGATAGAAATATGCTCCTTTATGGCTATGCACATTAACTGATGAAAAATGCCTTAAGACAGCGACTCCTCCGATATACTAAATATAAACGTTATCCCTCACTTCTCTCGATCTCCCACTTTCCCTGCGGATGGTTTTGCCTCTCTTTCTCCAACTTCTTTTTCTCTCCCGGCTTCTCTCCGTGTCTCACTTCGTGCGATATGAATTCGTTCTTGTAATCTATCTCTTGCTATTTCATCTCTTTCTCCTTCTGTCTATGTATTATCCTCTCTCTCTCTATTTAACATACTGAAGAGAAAAGTTGAGAGTAAGAGAGGGAGAGAGAGAGAAAACGAGAGAGAGAGAGAGAGAGAGAAAGAAAGAAAAAGAACATATTCATTCAAAGAGAATCCTGTAAACATAGAGAAGTCTGAAAACATAAGAGGATAAACAAAGAGAAAAAAATGGGAGGGTTCAGAAACAGGGGGAGAAATGGGAAAGCAAACACAAAATGTACATGGAAATAAATAAAAACAGTTACAAGAGCAGTAGAAGGAAACAGAAAGTTATGCCTTAGAGAAAAATGAATATGATAAAAAACAAGGGAAAAAGTAAGATAGAAATAAAGAGAGAGAAAAAAAAGAAGGAGACATTAATTTATAGTAAGAAGAAAGACAGAGGAGAGAGAAAGAGAGACAGATATAGAGACAAACAAAGAGACGGAGAGAGAAGATAAAGAGATAAGAGAGAGAGAGAGAGAAAGTGAGAGGTTAAGAGAGAGAAAGAGAGAGAGAGAGAGAGAGAGAGAGAGAGAGAGAGAGAGAGAGAGAAGGGAGTAGCGACGTGACCGTCCCTTGCAGCCGGGTATTGATACATCCCTCTCGCTGGCGGTAAAATCTCGGGGACGTTTCGACTGGCGTGCGGTAAGGGAGTCGCTCAATTACTATCTTGGGAAATCAAGAAATAGTGACTTAAATCGAAAGAGCCTGCGACCTCAACGCTTAATCACTCTTCAACTGAGAGAGAACAGAGTCTTAATATCAACTAAAAAAGACAAGAAAGAAATTTGAAAATGTTCACTTCCACCAACGGAATCATCAAATTGCATCATCGAGTGGAATTAGGTTGGGAGCAGGATCCTAGCGGTCTTAACTCAATATCAAGTCATTTCGGCTTTTATAAAATATAAAATGAAAAACATTACTACTGTCATAGTCATAAAATAGGAATATTGATAAATGAAAACAAATGCCCTGACAAAACTGTCTCCATGCAAGGTTTTCTCTCAAACATTTAAAATAATTGAAAGCCGAGAATTTCGTCGCGAATTGAGCTGGCATCTTATTTCATTCTTATCAAAGTGAAAGTATTTGCATTGCACAATACTTTCTCATCAGAAGAAGTCGAAAAATGTATTTTTAAGAAAATAAAGACTCGGTCATTGTGAATGTTCTAAAACGATTAACTAATTAAAACCAAAAAGTTTATTAGATCGAACCAAAATTAGTATTAAAGTTTGGTATAGTATAGCTTGGAAATGTGTAAATAATAAAATGATCGTAGCATTTTATCGTGTGACAGTAAAGATTTACTATTTCTTAAACATTTTCTTGCAACATGATTATATAAATAAATCTCTCCTTGCTCAAATAGCAATCAGCAAAAGCTTCCATTCGAATAATGGAAGGTGGATTTTTAGGTGAAGCGGAAAATAATGTATAGGCTTTCCCATGCTTGTTATTCTATGTCATGTTTGTTGGAGAGCATTATAGCAGTAATCTGGCAATGTCAAGTAAAAATGTTTTTTCCTAAAAGAACCTCCATTTCTGATTAATATAATTTAAAATATCTTTAAAATTCGGACGAAAAATCTACAAATAGGAAGAAAAAGAAAATGTTCATGCCT
This sequence comes from Strongylocentrotus droebachiensis, assembly GCA_035222895.1. Classification (NCBI taxonomy): domain Eukaryota; kingdom Metazoa; phylum Echinodermata; class Echinoidea; order Camarodonta; family Strongylocentrotidae; genus Strongylocentrotus; species Strongylocentrotus droebachiensis. The sequence continues at coordinate 231,708 of JAVYIG010000583.1, read as the reverse complement.
GTTTTGACCTGTCTACTCAAATTTTCCCTGAGCAGTTTTTCATTGATCGTCATAATTTCGAACCATCACAAAACACAATGTTTCTTGCGTTGTACATAACAACATTTTCCTATATTCTTCTAAATAATCGCGTGACCTGAACTTAAATGTATTTGTAATGATTAATTCATCCATCATATCCATGATCACTTTCAAACTAAATGGTTTCTCTTAACCTTCCTACATCTCACTGCTTGGTGGGAGGCAACAGGTTTCGCACATAACATATATATATAGTATTTTTCTCAACCGTATTTCAGGGCGCGTTGCGAGCCGTTGCTATGGTGCGGGATGCGGGGTGGATGTGGGAAAGCAGGTCTCTTGATTGCACGGTGGAGCACGGCGGATGCTAGAAGTCAACGGCGTGGTGAAGGGTTCTTCAATCGCTTCCGCTCGGCTAGTTGTCTGGTAAACATTGCATCAAAGAGTGGAGGGCATGATATAACATGCTGAGAAGAACATTAATGATTTCTTCGGCTGTAATACGCACAATATACCACAAATTGATTTTGAACATGTGATGGTTGAAGTTTTCTGAAGATTTAGCTTTAGTGTTGTTGGTCTTATTTGGTTATTGTAAAGGATATTGGAGCTTAAAGTCATGACATGATTGTGTAAGACTTCATCACAATCGTGTGAATATACGCTTGAATTGTATCATAATGTGAAAGAGGAAGTCATTATTAAGACACACTTCTGCAAAGATTTTCCCCGAAAAAATGAGTTTGAAGACAAAATTAAAAAGAATACATATTTGGGTTTTCTGTTGTACGCAAAAAACCTACATTGTGAATTCTTTCATCAATATTCGATTCCAAACACATTTTGTTTTGAATATCATTGCAGAAATGTTTTTTAAATGACATCCTCTTTCACATTATGATACAATTCTAGTGAAATTTGCCATCATATTTTTGGGACTCCCAACACTTTAGAGGGGCTTTAAAGAGCGATATCTAATTCTGTTTTTTTTTCATATCGTTTCATATCATGTTGTACGGGGTAGCTTATGTAAAGCGCGTTAGAAGATATGTATAACTTCATTATCATTTTATGAATGAATGGATACCGTTACGAGAAAACAAAATAAAAAAGACAAGAATAATAATTAGTAATAATTAGAATAATAGTAAACGATAATGATCAATTTTAAGAAGAAAAAAAAAGATGGAACAAAAACATGCTTTGTATTGATCGTTTCCAAGAGCTTGGGTTAAGTTGAACTTGGCTTAACTTACGCCATTGATTTGTGGAACGCTAACTATCAGTCTCTATATTCCTTAAAAATTACATTTCATTATTAATGACATGATTCATGAAATGGACATGACCTGTGTTTCTACGTGAATTGAATACGATGACCGTCACTCAGAATCATAAGGTTACAATGTTTTTATAAATGACTGTTTATGCAGTTTCTCAGCAGGGAATGACGAGTATTATTTTATACACCTGTTAAAAGCCCTAAATGCTTATTAATCTTGTCGAAATTGAGTCGTAATCTTTCACAGACAACTAAAACGCGTTCAAAAAACCCTTTTTATGAGTATTTACACGCATGGTTATATTAAAGACCAATTCATTGTTTTAACCTTAATCACATTCACATCACGGTTAAATTGATGGGAAAAGATTCAGTGGATCTGACATATTATGGCAATTGCATTTTCCTCTCACAAAAGGAAACATACTATCCACGTAATAGGCGCGCGTCCATTTATCTTAGCATCTTTTCGTTTTCCCGCCAAAACTTTGATCAGAAATTCCCGACATTATTCCCCGCACGTGCGATCAATGATATGGGGTAGATATTTACGCTCCAGGCGCTGTCTTTCACTCACTCATCACAGTTCCTGATGCAATTATAATGATTATTACATTCGAATCACAGCTTGCATGAATACGTCTTCTTAAAAGAAGATCAATTTTTTACATCCTTTCTTTGAAATGATTAGTAATGAAAATCCTAATCACTGGCAAAATGATATTGAGTACGGGCCCTTCCTCTCTTTGCTTTCTCCCTCCCTTTAGTTCATTGTGTGGTAGTGAGCGGATTAGGTGAAGTTTATTCATGAAAATTTCTCCCGCGGAAAATGAAATAAGAATAACAGTGGGGAGTCATTATTTCTGCTTGTGTGTTTGGGATTTCGGGAGAGCGAGCAGCGCGCACGGATTACCAGACCATCGCTTGTCAGCTGACGGTTGAGGCTCGGCCAGCTCACCACTGTTGAGCTGTGCCCTGCTACCTGGCAGCGTAATTACTTCCCGAATTACTTATCAAAAACAATCACCACCAGTCATCATTCCTCCTCTCCATATCTCTCTTTCCACAAATCACAATAAATGATGAAATGTCGAGGAAGAGAGAGAGAGAAGAGAAAGTGCCGTTTGCCCTCTGTCAACTTGCGGATTTTCTCTTTTCACGCTCGTTATGTTTTCGAGTCATAATGAATGGGAATGAACTCTGTAATTTGAACGGAAAGATGAAAATGCGTTGACCACCTGTGCTGGTCGATTGCAAAACCAATCGCTGCCAGGACGCATGCGCAATATATTATAGATTGGACGCGCATGTCATTTTGTTTTTGTTCGGAATATTTTACCTTCATGTTTTCCTGTTTTGTTGTGTTGTTGTTGTTGATGTTTCATTTCTTTTTTTCTAATACAAATATCTATATTGAGCGAATTCGTTTATGTTTTTCATATATTTTTCACAAATATTTTTCACAAATATTTCTTCAATGTTGATCTGAATGTCAAATTTCAACTATAGTGTGTTTCAATCACTAGTGGTAAAATAGGAAGTCTCCGTTTCCTTGTTGCTTTATACTATGCTCGTATATTATATAACAAGTTTTCTTGTTTACCATATGTTCAAGTCTAAGTTCAAGTCTTATTTCCATTTTCAACAAGAAAAATATAAATTGTGTACAATAAATAAATTACAAACAACATTTGACAAAGAAAAAAAAGTAATTATACAAGTGTACATGTTATTTTTCTTTGCATAACAGAAGACATTGTTTATAAAATTGTTAATTTAGTTACAAGGAAACGATAATCATAGGCCTATTATACAATCTAAAGCTAGAAGAAAAATAGAAATGTTGCTGTATATTTATATGTCAAGTGAAAGAATCCTCAACACTTCTACAAAATACTAGCTGTAATGAGAGAGGGTATAACAAACAAATATTACCTGAAAAATCGACATGCTACTGACTTTGATCTTTAATATTTCCTGTAAAAGATTGAATAAATAATGAATTATAGAGTCAAGTCGTCTAGCTACTTCGTCGTGCTCGTTATATTTTAGACACAGTTGTTGAACAGATAAGTTGAAAACATGAAAGGGGCTTCATTTTATAAAGAAATACATGATCTACGAACCATGCAGCGTAATGATTAAAAACTATAAACAGATAGTAGAGGCTAGCTGTTTTGCCAGATTAATTAAATTTAAGTAAAAACCGGTGGGGGGTGTTCACTTCTGACATTTGAATGGTTTTTTTTATAATAAGAGTTAAATAACCGGTCACTTCAAGCTTTGTAACACTGTAGGGAGGAATTCTGTCACAGAAGGAAGAAATGAGAAGAAGGAAGAGAGAAAGTGATTTTAGAGAGAAAGACAGTGGCAAATCGAGAGGAGGGTAAACGGTGGGGTTGGGGGATGGCTTCTAAGTTTGAGATCGTTAAATAAATTATGTTCGGCACGAGGTAACATGACTGTTTCTATATAATGTTACTCGCCAACATGGCTCCCTCCCCACCCCTTTTCTCTCTCTCTCTCTCTCTCTCTCTCTCTCTCTCTCTCTCTCTCTCTATCTCTCTCTCTCTCTCACTCTCACTCTCTTACTAGCTCTATTCTCTATCTATATATCTTGTTTGTTTCTCTCTCACTCTATTCTCTATATATCTCTCTCTCTCTCTCTCTCTCTCTCTTGCTCTCTGATACTTGTTCCCCCTCTTTTCCCAAACAAATAGCACTGGGGGTAGTGTGTCAAAATAAGTCTTGATGAGCCGATGACGGGAGAGGGGAGAACGGTGACATGGGCACGATTTAAGGCGATTTAGAGAGAACATAAAAGGAAAAGAGAAGGGATCGAAAGACAAAAAGAAAAAAGAAAAGAGGGGCTAAAGGATAGCGAATCCTGACTGAAATGCATTAA
>JAVYIG010000583.1:197500-222500 GCA_035222895.1 Strongylocentrotus droebachiensis | reverse complement strand
GACGTTTCTTATTTGGTTGTGTGCTTTCCATCTTGGTGAGATCGTGAAGGGGCGAAAAGAGAAATTATGTCGAAATTAGCGACTTGGAGACAAACATGGCGTCTTCACGAAGACGGGAAGATGATTCGGGATGTTACGTGTGCATTGACCACGAAGAGTATACCGATTCACCCGCTTATGGAAACGAATGGATTTAAAATTACAGTCGAAGAGACAAAACTCGAAAGATATTCGTTCTGCGTATAAATCGACGTGATTAAAAACACAAAAACAAATCTGTAAGGTTATAAGATGTTTCTGCTACAATCTCCTCTTTTGAATTCATATGGATGATAGGTCGCTATATTGTTTATTGTCGAGATATTGTTTATTTAGGTGATTTTTATATATATTTGACGCAAAGCCAAGCCAAGATCAAATGGTATTTTTACGAAATCGCAAAATAACTATACGGCCATTTTTGTTTGTCGTGTCTATTGCTACAGTATACCATCCCGCTTGTTATAGACCTTTTGCAAGTTGCATTTATTTCTTTTCACGTGCCTTCAAGGGGGGGCATATACTCCGGCTTCGCCTACATCAACTTTTTATAATTAGCATTGTTATTAGTACAGAGGAAAACATCCGGAACGAAATGATGATGACATACTTCTCCTAAAGAAGAGACGACTTCAATAAAGTATCGCATGTATTCAATTTGTGTTTGCCAGTCGGGCTTTATATTAATTGCAATGTATATATTCAGGTTCAGCATACCTGCAGTTGTTTAATTTATGTTTGCATTGTATGAACAAGAGTTATTTGACAAGTATTTTGTATATGTCAATATCGTGACTAGAGATGTTTGTTTACTTCGAAGTCCTTTTTTTTTCTCGCTCCTGCGAAAAGTTCAAGTTCAACTTGTACGTTTTTATGTAAAGATATTTCCAGTTCTTGATCTAGTTTTCATTGACCTATTTCTACCCTTGTGTGGGTCTTTTTAAAGATTATTTGTATTGCTTCCATTTTCAAGATAACATTATATTCCAGATTAGGTCCGTTTTAATATATTTGTTATTCTTCAATTATCTATGTCCTCCATCCTCACACGCATCCGACACAGATCGCGCGACGCCGAAAATACAGCCGTCGTTTGCGAGGGCGAGAATGAAAGGCAAGGACTGTCTCCGGTTAGGCGTTGAGGGTGTGTTATTTTGTCGGCTGATTGGGCGTGCGACACGGGAACAGTCCGGGCAGTGGACTAGATAACATATCATGACAAGACATGATAACATGACAAGATATCAAAAGATGTCAAAACAATCCTAATAGAACTGCAATGGAAGGTTATACATAACACATTTAAAAAGAAAGGGGAAAAACTCCTCCCTGCCCATCCCCTCATCTTCATCATCTGCATTGTCTGTACTCTCACTAGTGGTCGAGTGGTTAGACCACAATCATGACTGGACACACCAAAGTTGTTGGTTCGAGCCCCGGCAGGGCACAAAATGTCCTCTGGCAAGACATTAATCTACGTTTGAATATTTGTTCAACCAAATATAATCAATATTCATGATACCCCAAGTCGCACCAAACAGGACCGACACCAAACCGGAAAAGAAGATTACAATAAATTATCTCGGATGGCCCCAAATCGGTCGGTTTTGGAGTCGGTTCGGTGTTGTGCCCGTTGTATGAGGGCCAACGTATTATTTTGCCGGGTCTGTCCTGGGTGTCGTGTCGATCTCCTTGTTGTTTCGGTGATATGGACTGTTGATACCCTAGTCACAACCAATGAGACCGACACGAGACCAAAAAAAATGAACGACAAAATACATTTAATACCCCGAGTGACCAAGAATCGTTTGGTTTAGGGTCGATTTGGTTTTGTGACTGAGTATTTGAGTACTTTCTCCGGTCTGCTCTCGGGCTCTGTTTCTGTGATATGAACTGTTAATACCATAAAGTCGCTGACCAACACCAGACCGACAACAGGCCGAATAAATAAAAGTGCATTACCCCCCGAATGGCCGAAAATTGGTCTGTTGAGACTCGGTTCGCGGTGAGCCAGGGGTATACCAATATAACCTTAACAACTCTCATCCATTATCCATCTTGTCATCTTTTCATCCCGATCTGTCACCATCATCATCACCATCACCATCACCATCATCATCATCATCACCATCATCATCACCATCATCACCACCATCATTATCACCATCATCATCACCATCATAATCACCATTATTATTACCATCATCATCATCACCATCATCTTTACCTCATCCAACATTTCCATTTTTGCGAGTGAAAAAAATATGACAAGGGACAAGTTCACCAAAAATGTATCCTTCGTATAACTATTTCGCTTCTGTTCGATCACTAAAGAACAGACCTTTCTCCGTGAGTGAAAATGATCTTTGAAGCCTTGCGAAACGCTCCAGCGAGTTTTGTAATTTTGATAAAATGCCATTTTCATAACGGCTCCCACAACAATATTCAAGAAAAGGAATGACATTAGTCAGGCACATCAAATATATTTACATGTACACACCTCTGCTATCTCCAATTGTTAAAATACAGGTATGGTCTATTTTTTGTTGGGGGGGGGGGGGTAAGGAGAGCGTGGGCAGTATACGATATCAATTCCTGACTACAGTTGGATTGTGAAAGAAACTGTCTCGAAACAATTGGCCAAGCTCGATCTGTATGACAGGCCCTCCTTATTTAAAGAGAAGGTTGAGTTCTGGGGAGAGGTGAACAATATTTGTGAGCGTTTTCATTGTTGTTATGCAAGTGTGGAAGAACATCAGAGAAAAAACGTTCCCTGAAATGCATTGTTCTTCAAATGCCTTCATATTCTAAATATGACATGTAACAGCTTAAAAATGTGGGCCTCATTTTTATGTCACATGTTTGTGAAGTCCCATATACATCTTTCTGTGAACAGTACTTGTTACTTTTACTATAAGACTGGGCCAATTATCATCTTGATGATTCCAGAGCCTTGCAGTACACACCAATACTTAAATGCTACTTTTTCTGATTGATTTCACAATGCAATCGCATGACCAGAACTCAACTTTATCTTTAATACCATGATTATGTATGTTTTCTTTTTTATGTTTCTGTAATGTATCTGCCTCTCTATTTTTCACACTCTCACTCTCTCTCTCTCTCTCTCTCTCTCTCTCTCCCCCCCCCCCCCCTCTCTCTCTCTCTCTCTCTCTCTCTCTCTCTCCCTCTCTTTATCTATCTCACTCCTCATTCTCTATCTCTCTCTCTCTCTCTCTCTCTCGCTTTCTTGCCTGCTCTGCTATTGATGGCGACGAGTAAAGTGTGTCTCGATCACCCTTTCATCATCATCTTTTGATAGCTTCATCTCTGCATATATATTTGGTGTGAGTGACAACAGGTTTCCCTTCTGAAACCAAACCAAAAAAAAAAACGGTGAAAGAAATAAATAATCCTGAGAGCAATACCGATGTCTATATGGTAATACGGGTTCCATCAACGTAAATTGGAAAAGCGTTTGCCCGTGACGAGAGGGAGAACAGACTTTAATCGTCGTTCTGGCGGCTAGGGTCTCCCTGTGTATACGGAGGTACCTTGGTAACCAAGGTCAGTGTATGGCACACCGTTTGGGACAATAGCAACACGCCGCTGAACTGTGACGGGTGCATTGACGAGGATGTATGATAGGGATGAGGATGATGATGATGAGGATGATGATGATCGTGATGATGATGGTGGTAATGATTGTTATGCCGTTGGTATAGCGGTGCTGCTACAGAAAGGAGGGGGAGGAGGAGGGTGAGGAGGAGGATGATCCTGATGATGATGGTAATTATTATTTGTACCGTTGGTATGGTGGTGCTGCTGGAGATGGGGTTAATTAAGATGGTGAAGATGAAGGAAACGATGGTTAGGAGGAGGAGGAAGAGGGGGAGGATGATGATGATCGTGATGATGATGATGGTAATGATTGTTATGCCGTTGGTATAGTGGTGCTGCTGGAGATGGGGTTAATTAAGATGGTGAAGATGATGAATACACCGATTAGTAGGAGGAGGAAGAGGAGGAGGAGGAGGAGGAGGAGAAGGAGGAAGAGGAAGAGGGGGAGGAGGAGGTTGACAATGATTATTATATTGTTTGGTAGTAGCACATGGTATGATGAAGTGCTGCTTGTGGTGGCACTGGAGGTAGGGTTAATTTAGATGATGAGGAGGAGGGAGAGGAGGAAGAGGGGGAGGAGGAGGAGGAGGAGGAAGAGGAGGAGGAGGAAGAAGAGGATGAGGAGGAGGAGGGGGAGGATGATGAGGATGATGATGATGATCGTGATGATGATGATGGTAATGATTGTTATGCCGTTGGTATAGTGGTGCTGCTGGGGATGGGGTTAATTAAGATGGTGAAGATGATGGAATAGGAGGAGGAGGAAGAGGAGTAGGAGGAGGAGGGGAAAGAGGATGATGATGACGTTGATGATGGTAATGATCATTTTACCATTGGTATGGTGGTGCTGCTGGAGATGGGGTTGATTGAGATGGTGAAGATGATGGATACACCGATTAGTAGGAGGAGGAGGAGGAGGAGGAGAAATAGGAGGAGGAAGAGGGGGAGGTGAATGATAATAATGAGGAGGAGGAGGAGGAGGAGGAGAAGGAGGTGGAGGAGGAGGGAGAGGACGAGGACGAGAGGGATGAGGAGGGAATATAATGATCATTATACCGTTTGGTAGTAGTAGATGACGTGCTTATAGTGATGGTGCTGGAAGTGGGGTTGATTAAGATGATGTGGAGGAGGAGGAGGAGGAGGCTGATGAAGATGGTGGTAGTGGTGATGATAATGATGATGATGGTGGTAGTGATAATACTGATGATGATGATGATGATGATGATGATGATGATGCTGTTACTGCTTCTGCTGCTGACGAGGATGAATATGAAGATGATGATGATGATGATGATGATGATGATTCTAATTGTGATGATTGATGAAACGATGAGATTGGGAGGAGGAGAAAGAAGAGAAAGAGGGGAATGTATTCTTTGTGGTAGTAATCGTTGTGTTACAGACTACAAAGAGAATACCAGTCATGACGTACCAAATATGTTAGCGTTAATAACTACAGTGATAATGCAATTGTCTATGAGGTACTAAGAGTGTAGTTGTGGTCGCAATGATTCATAACCTTACTACCCCCCCCCCCCCCCCCAAAAAAAAAAAAAAAAAAAAAAAAAAAATACCCAACAACAAAAATACTTAAGAACTATATAATATTTTGTTTAAATTTTCTATACGGGTCTAATGATTTTATCTCCAATAGTCATTAATTTTAAATGTTATAAATTACCCTGAGGTGTATTGTGCTCAGTTTAATGGTTTAGTGCCAAGGATCCTCATAAGCAACACACACAACACTGGAATAGCATGCCATGTGCGGACATGTATTCAACTATAGCACGTACAGCGTGATGCAGACACAACGACAATACTATTCGTACATTCAAACACGAAAAGGATAAGAATGTAAGTCGGGACTCCATTTTAAAGTCATGTAACTTTATAACTAACTATCCTTTGTTCGTGCTAGACATAGTTAATGCAATTACAATAGTTATTAGTTATTAAGATAAAGCTGGTTTGCATAGCCCCTATGAAAACCAATGGTACCTTTCAAGTTGCATTTCTTAACGACATTGTGTTACCAATTTGTATGCATAATGCTATGATATACACAACGCATGGGTGATTACACGCTTAACCGGATGATACATTGTATGCAAAATTATTCAGAAAACACAGAGTAATGATAAACCTTTGATAGTAAGATTGTATAAGCGAGAATAAAACTGACATAAAGATTGAGGAAAGCAACTACGCCGTATTCACAAAAGAAACATGATAGGGGCATTGAAAATAAACCACTTTGTGTTTCTGCCATTGGACTGTATCGCTTTACGGATTGTTGGGCGATTGCTTAATGTATTGGTCTATCCGTTTTGCTTTGTATAATAAATCAACATTGAAAGTACATATTTATATTGTATTGTCTTTATACTTGTGTATTAATTGTCATTATATTAAATCATTTTCGTTTTAGAAACATAATCAAAAACACAAAAAAGAGAGACATTTCACACTTCTAGTGCATGTCCATTAGATAAATAGTGACCGTGCCCATGCATGGCCTGTCGCTAACAAAACATTTGGTCATAAGCCCTAATGCAATTGGCTAAGTAACAAATTGTTTGTATTAGCTTTATAATGAAAAGAAAAAGAAAATCATTAAAAGGAATTCGAATTGAATATTTCCGCGGGCAGTGTAACGCGAGCGCTATTGTACCAAGAATATGTATCAACGATAGTGCAAATATATATGGTAGTTTTTATGGTAGTCTATTTACCCCATTGCAGCGGCATTGCGTATCAATATAACGTCTTTGTAATCCATCTTAAGTAGTCAAGTCATGTGATCTGACGTCATTCGAACATTGGAATATGATACCCCTCTCTCAATTGATATCTACAAACAAATGCTAACCATTTAATGGTCCAATTAAGTCAATAGCGAGGGTCAAAACGTTATAAGAACGATAGTTTAAGATTCTAATTGTTTAAGCCTATAGAATCCTACCGCATGAAGCGTGTTTTGTACTATATATTTGTTGTGTATATATCATGTTGTTTGTATGTTCAATTCATGATCCGTTATAAGAAACAAAATAAAGAAAGTTGATCGCTTTCCGTTTATCTTAAGCATGCCATAGTACTCGAATTGTGTTTGGTAAAGCGAGCCGGTAGCCGGTGCAATGAATAGGTTTATTTGATACGGTATGCGAGAGAGGTAAGAACAACATGAGATAAATTCCTATGCTCGACCTTGGGTAACCCTTTGAAAAGGCAATCCCCCCTTTGATCTTCTTATTAATTCAATAAAGCTTGGTCAAGTCGGTGCCCTCGAGCACAATTACAGCTAACAATATTTCGAACCGGAGTGTAACCCCGGCCAACGAGAAGGATTTTGAGGACATTGGCGAGCCCAGCCGAAACCACAGTGTATACATAGCCCCTGTGCAGCTCTCCCCTCAACAAGGCTATGTATGCTGTACCGAAACCGGCAGAGTGCCGAGAAGACGTGTCGTGCCCGAGATTCGTCACACAACTTTCTCCAAACTCGAGGGGACGACGAAAAAGTTTCTCGAAGGGCGGTCGCGTCGCCAAACCACGTCGGGGTCCGAAGCTTATCTTCTAATCCCTTTTCCCGTCATTGCAGCGGAGATTGGTAGGGGTTTAATGACCATTTCCACTTTTGTTTCTTGTTGTTTTCCGCTTCTTTTCACCGTCTGAGAAGTATGAAGAGTAAGATGACGAACAAGATTCGGCAGAGGTTTTTTTTTGGTTGACTCGATAAGGCGGCACAGATGCGCGCGCTGAACACTACCATATGTTAGATTCTTACTCGGCTTGCTTTCCCGCTTCCAACTCTTCCTTCATGCTTTAGTCCCTCTGTTATCGAACATAAGTTTGACTTGAAAACATTTTGGGGTAAGATAAAGAGAAAGAAGGAGCGATACAGGCGAACGCTGGGTGTTAGAGAGCGCCGCCGATGATGGCAGTGACAGCCGAACTTAGACGCTAACGCGGCCTGTCCACGGGTGGGGAGGCTTCCGATAAGGTACCTACTGCTTCAGGCAGCGGCCCTATACATCCATGAAATTAAGAAATAATAAAAATGGGCGTTGAATAATAATAATTCTTATTATTTAGTCCAATTGGAGGTGGTCTGGGGAGCCTGACGCGCCCTGGCAGTGCCGAGTCTTTGGTTGCGGAGTTTTGACGGCGCTGCAACACTTCCACCTGCCCAAACCATCTGTTGCCGTTTTCAGGCTCTATTCACTCGCAAAGGGGAATGAGGAAAAAAATGCGCACGGTTGACATGCTTGGTACTCCACCCACACCCTCAATATAGCACGTTCATGGCCAGGAAAGAAGAAGCGCGCTACGCCGCGTTGGGGAGTATAGAGACCGGAGAGTTAGGGGGAGCACTGCTCGCCAACTCCCGGCGCCCAAGGATCCGTTCCTTGCTCCCATCTGCCCAATTTACCCCCCAAACGCGTTTGGAAAACTCTCTGAAACAGACGTCCCTATACTTTGTTGAAGTTTGACTTCATCGTTTTTTCACGCTAGAGTTTCCACTTATTGATAAGGGCACACACATGTGATAGTGAACTTATTAAAAGCGCGCGACGAAGTCTGTTTAGAGTGACACCCATACCACTGACATAGATGAACAAAGACGTCGACACAACTTTTTTAGTCGAAACTTTCAGCAGGTTCTTCTCCTTCTAGCTTCAAAGCTAATTACGAGAAACTCTAACAGGAGCTAAGGCCAGAATTTTCATCGCCAGTCCATCACTTTTGGTAACTACAAAAGAATGAGAAGTCGCCATCTGCCAGTTTGTTCTTCGTCTTCCAAGTTGCCTAACTTCTCCTTCAGATTCAATCTTCTCTCGGCGATACATCTTCTTCGAGAGACGGATAATGAGAAGAAATTTGTCAAAATCGCGCGTTGGATGTCATATTTATAGGCTCCCAATCCGCCCTCGTTTGGCGCGCGTTAAGCCTACTAATACTGATGAAGATTACTTATTAGGTTAAAAGCAAAAGGGGTCTCGTCATCAATAAAGGGACAATAGATTCTATACATTTATTATTTGGACACAGACTGGTGGAAGGGGGCATACCATGCACCCGTTAGCTGGTGGCAGGATGGATGGTCAAATCTCTATTTTCTGCTCTCTCTATTAAAGCTGACACCCTCCATCTTCGCTCAGATAAACCCTCATCACTCTCTGATCGCATCACTCCCCAAAAAGCATCTCACACACTCGGACCAAAATTAATGACTCTATGAGCCTTTAACCTGGCATCTTTCAGCATTGAAACTGATTACAATCCTTTAATATGTTTTGCCCACTCTCACATTACTTTAATCCAATTGAAGAGCAAAGAGTCAACGCTCTCCGTTTTCTTTGCGCCTGGGTTTTTAAAATAAAAGGTCGGAGGAAACTCGGGGCAATTTTTGTGTGACAGTGACCGCGCAGTCAGTGTGCCATATTTCTTTTTTTTGCTGCTCCCAACTGTCTGGGGGAAATCTACACAATCCAATTAGAACAAGTTTATCTGCGGGGGATGCCGCACAAGCGTCAAGAGGAGGTAGAAAACTCGTTCCAATTTCGGAGATGAAATTCGAAATTGGCTAGATAGTCCTTATCGGGAGATGACCAGAGATATTTCCCGAGGTAATACCGGCATAGGTCATCAACCTTGCTGCAGCTATATAGCAAGGTAGTATAGCAGAGCGAATGATGTTGAAACGGTCCCCCGATGTTGTTTCCAAATTAAATCTTATTTTTGAAGAAGAACTCCTTTTGGGACGACATTTTGAAACACAACATATTTATGAAATTGCATTCATTTCATGGGCGTTTTTGTTTTGTTTTGAAGAACTAATATAAATGTTTGCTGCGTGATTCTGAGAAATGATCATGTTGGAAAGGTTTTTAAAACTTTTCCAGAAAATACATTTTCAAGATTGGAATAATTAAAGGTTATCACAATCGGATTGCAGTACTTATAGTTTGTATAATATAATGGAAAGCATAGTTTGTCTTAATATAAATCTGCAACAGCGATACCATCTCCTTCTAATTATGAACCACAATGAGTAACTCGCCACATTATATAAAAATAAATGGAAGACTTCGATTTTTAACTACTACCCACAGAACCCCCCCCCCCCCCCCATAGCTACTGCAAATGACAACAGCATCGTACCTGGACGGACTGACGGACAACTGACCCAATGATAATTACCCTTTTTGGACAACCCCCTTCTACTCACCCCCACCCCTTGGAGTATACCATTCAAGATTGAAGATTCAAATTATTTTGTCTAAAAAAATATTTTTAAATGTATCTTCCAGTTGTCAGCAGACGGTTAAAAGGGAAAAGAGTTATATTCACATTATGAATGCATTCATGATTATAATAGAGAGAGAGAGAGAGAGAGAGAGATAGAGAACATGCTTGAGAAAGAAAAAGAAAGAGAGAAAGAAGAAGGAAGAGAGAGACAGAGACACAGACATGAAGAGTAGGCAGGCAGAGACAGACAAACAGAGAGACCTGTCGTAGGGTAGGCCAATATTACTAATAGGATATGTTTTAGGGTTATTTGTATGGGAGTAAATGTAGCTGTTAGAGGGTAAACTTCAGGGCTAGGTTTTATAATTAAATTTAATTGAATTGATTTCCAATTCACATGTATCGGCCTTCTCATTGACAATACTTATGGTAAGCAATAGACAAGAAGAAAAGTAATTATAGTAAATAGATTCTAGAGCAGAAGGAGGGGAAATCCCAAAAAGGAAATCTTTTACAAACGCCTGTTAAAAAATACTGAGAAGAGAGTTAGGCATTGGAGGGGTAGGTTCATTTGAATTAATAATAATATTGGGTTCTTGTATAGCGCTCATATCTGCCAGACTTGACACTCCTGGCGCTCCCGAGTATTACCCTTACTTTAGCTTGGCTGCCATTACGGCGCTCTAGCATTTCAAGAAATTAATTCCTGCCAGGTACCCATTTACATCACCTGGGTTGAGTGTGGCAAATGTAGATCAGTGTCTTGCCAAAGGACATTAGTGCAGGTTAATAAGAACTATTGCGTATGTTGTCTCGAGCCTTCTGTACTATTAAAGATGTGTTTATGACGACACCAACACACACTAAAGATATCAATGGTTTACTAGAATATAAATAATAATATTAAGCAGCATAAATCTAATTCAAAAGCCGGCTGAAAAAAAACTGTCACGATGAGTATATAATTATGATACATGAAAAATACAAAACATGGAGGGTCGTACACTACGAGGGTAATCATCCGGGGTAATTGGCCGGGCGTTAGTCGACCAGATATGGGATCGTAGTATTAAAAAGCTACCAACATGAGACTGTAAACATAGTATTTACCGAATACACTTTAAACATAGTATGTATTCATTCCTCGACAAAACTTATCAACGGGGAGAAGAGGTATTTAGATGTTCTTCGTGGTTTCCATGGAGATTTATTGTTATTCTCGTATACTGATCTACTTATCTTCCTCCTCCTTTTAGTAGCTATCCATTTTCTCTCACAACACCATGTATAGAACATAATTAACACCCCATCAGAAGAAATTACAAAAGAAACCTCAATAAATTTAATGTACGGTCACACAACCACGAGCATTTCGTGTGATCACAAATTAAATCAAATCGATTCAAAGTACACAATTTTATTGATATAACCACTGAAAACTTGTTTAAAAATAGAAAAAATACAATGTACAAAATTATAGTATAATACTATGATTAAACCACGAAAATTGAGTTATACAAAACAATAATCTTTTGTGAGACAGTTGAGGGTGGGCGTGGTGAGCGCTCTGCAAATCGAGATGGATACTTCATTTTTCTCTGCGCTGTGGTTCAAACTATGATATGACATGACTGTATTATTACGCTTGGTTTGTTATCTTTGCTTTGGCTATAATATCAGGAGTCAGGGTTTTGTATCCTGTCATATACGCGTTTACTACACCTGGGTCTAGAAAGGCAACTGTTAATAAGATGCCTCGTTCTGTCTGACGATAAACCGATCAGACAGGGATTCGAACCCTAAGCCTATCGACTGAAGTTCTATGACTGAACGGAGCTTCCATGACATTGTACGTGACTATTACTACGTCAACAGAATAATAAAACTTATACAGAAAACATGCATACAACGTTATTTCTCTGAAAAGCTGAATCCCTGTGTCAAAATGTATTTGTCGTTATAATGATTCAATGAGGGAAAATGTAAATCTACAAATTCCTACAAAATCCAACAAGCAAAAGTAGGTCATAAGCAATAAGCATATTAAGAGGGAGGAGTAGTTATACTAGGTTTTCATTATTTTGTATTATGAATATTTATTGAACTGTGCTGCAAGTAAATCTCAATTTGCGCAAAAGAAGAAGAACAAAAAATGTGCCCTTTGTATTTTAATTTGATGGAAATAAATGATACTGAATTGAACTGAGAGAGCAAGAGAGTCATGAGAGACAGATAGACAGAGAGTAAGTGAGTTAGAGAGAGACACAAAGAGAGCTGAACAGAGAAAGAGATTGTGAGTGAGAGAAAGTGACAAAGAGAGAGAAAGAGAGAGAGAGAGAGAGAGAGATTGTGTATGTGAGATATACATAATAATATACATAGATAGAAAGAAAGAAAGAGATTGTGCATGTGAAATATATAGAGAGAGGAAAAGAGACAGACATACAGACAGAGTCAAACAGACAGGTGATAGGTGATTGACAGATAGAGGGAAGGAGAGAGGGAGAGAGATATTGTGTATGTGAGATATACATAATAATTATATATAGAAAGAGAGAGAATGAAAGAAAGAGATTGTGTATGTGAAATAGAGAGAGAGAGAGACAGAGACGGAGACAGACACACAGACAGGGGATGATTGATTGACAGAATAGAGGGAAGGAGAGAGAGGGGGGCGATGGAAAAAGTAGAGACGGTTGTAGGCAAGAGAATCAGGTAGACAGGCAGAAACAGAGATCGAGAAGATGAAAGCAAAGCACACAATAATACCTCATTAAGTCTGAAATTATGGGGGACAAAATGTACACCCCCCCCCCCTCCCCCTCTGAATATAGACGCCCCTACACATAATGCATTAGCATAACATAAGCACCATATCGATTCATTTATTTGCTTTATTTAAAATAAAATAAAAGATGTTATAAGGTCAAAGATGACAGCTTCTCAAATCACCTTGACTGATTATCAATGATCTAGATCTTAGGCGGATAAAAATCAAGATTATGTTCGCAGACTCCTAGGGTTATTTTAACAATAGAGGTGTCATGTCATGAGTAACAAGTACAGACGAAGCAGCGAATAGAAATCGGGCATCAAAACAGCATGAAGCAGAAGCAACCCTGTGTGTACTGTATGACACAATCTTGCCACGAAAAAAGAAACTCGGCGGGCTTCGGATGACCTTGAGGTGTCACCGCATGGGGGCGTTTTACTCCAACTCGCGACGGGCTGGGGGACTGCTGTAAAACTAGGCTAATGAATAGGGGAGACCTGTGGAAAGCGAAATATGAGGTGTGTTTTCTTCTCTCTTTATTTCCTATCTGTGCTGCCTAATGAGGATTGTATTTTTTTAACCCAATTTTCGCATCGGTCTGGGTTGTGATGATAGTAATGATAGTGTAATTGAAGTTCGAACCATTATTATGATTGGTCTGGTATGATTTAGAGCACCCCCCTCCCTCCTCTTCGCCTCACGAACTAATCAAGACGATAATGAAGCATTGTGTTAAATGAGAATTGAAATGACTCTAGATTATACATCAACAGTTTTTAAGAACAGAAATAAATTTTAAATCAAATAACCTTTTGTGTTATTTGTATGACTTGTGAAAATGTTTATATGTATCTAAATAACACAATATTTTTTTGTTTCAGAAAATGTTTCATGGGGGATTATTTGAAATAAAAACTATCTGCAGTTGTCTCAAAATGACATCATTGAGGAATTATTTCAGTAGTTATTTGTCCTTCTTTATTTTTGTAGATTTTGTAATATATTATGCATAATAGAAAGATAATTATTCGGATGACAATACAAAAAAAAATAAAAAAACACAAATAGAAACAGAATTATGAAAGTTTGAAATAAATCTGTCCAATAACTAAAAGGTTATGAGTGTTTGAAATATTAAATCACTAAACAATTGTAAAATTTTAATATTGACAATGTGGTCAGTGAATTGTGTCGTATGCACGGACAACTATCCCGTTTGTCATGTACACAAATATCACTTATTTCTGTTTTCCTGCTAAGCGATTGCTCCCTTGGGGCACCTCTCAAAATATATCATGGATAGCATATTAATACAAGTCCCCTAAAAATAAAAGGCACTCCAGATTCATATATTTTGAAAATAGTAGGACTTTTTAATCATTTTGAGTGTTGGAACAAAGAGGAACGTTGTAGGGCACTACGTCATAATTATGAGCAGTTATGAGCAGATAAACTACCAAATGTAAAGTCATTGCAATTTTGGAAATGCATGACTTCCTTATGTTATGTGTGATTTCGTTCAATCTATTACAAGTCTGCTTCTCTGAATTTCTGATTTCTATAAGAGTAGTTTAAGGTTGGTTTTCTCTTTCAGAATGTGATCTTGGACCAGCAAGCACTTTTACCACCCAATCCACGACTTTGCACAACGCTGCGGAGTCCAATTCGTTCTCTGGCGTATTAGCGCATTCAAGAAAATAGATGGCGCTAAACGAAATAGAAAGTTGGGCTCGAGAGTGACGATGTATCCAAATACCAAATTGAATCAATAATGGTGAATTCTGGTCACAACATCAGCAACTGACATTCATGTCTTCTTAATTGTTCGTCTTCTTTCCCTTCTTCTTATTTTCCTTTTTTGATATCCTACTTTCTCTTCTTTTTCTTCTTCTTCTCCTTTTATTCTTCTTCGCTTTTTTCTTCTTCTTTTCCCCCTCCTCCTTCTACTTCTTCATCTTCTTCTCCTTCTCCTTCTTCCTCTTGTCCTCCTTCTCCTCCCTGTTCTTCTTCCTCCTCCATCTACTTTTTTCACCTTCCCTCCTTCTTCTCCTTCTCCTTCTTCCTCTTGTCCTCCTCTCCTCTTTTCTACTTCTTTTTCTTCTTCACTTCTCCTTCTTAGTATTATTCTTCTTATTCCTATTTTTGTTAATATTATATTATAGTATACATTCATTTTTTTTTTTTTTATACAGGAATTTTTTGGTAAAAATATGTAATCATCAAATCTGTGTTTTTTCCTGTATTTTTTGTTTTTACCTTCTCGTTCTTAGTCTTATTCTTCTTATTATTATTTTAATCAACTTTATATTATAGTATACATTTTGTTTTCTTTAATATAGCAAAAACTCTGTAGAATATTTAAGCATGAAATTTTATTTTATATTTTGTTTTTTATCTGTATTGTTAAGCGCAGAGAGAGAGACTTCCCTGCCTATTTTGCGCATAAAGAGTCCGTCTATCTTCTTCTTCTTTTCCTTCTTCTTCTTCCACAAATTGCTTTGTTTCTTAATTCTTCAAAACAGCGAAGTGGATCAGTTCTATTTTTTTTCTTCCATACTTTTCCCTCCACATGGATTTTTTAAATTTTAATTTGCAACAAATTAACAAACATATATTCAAGGTAATTTACATTTATAATATAAATAAAATTAACTACTAAAGATACACAAATTTGTTGAACTGTCGAGACAACTGTAGACATACACATTTTCAACAATGTATTTCTGATATTCATGGGGGAAAAACAACGAAACACAATACAAAAGACAATTATTATCGTTTGATTATTGGGCGATACAATAATCGTGTTGTGACCACTGCTACAAAAATACAGAAAAATAACCTTTCATTAAAAAAAATTCCTGAATTGAAACCATTTTCTTGTGATTTTTTTAGTTCTACAATACGAATAGGCCTATGCAATATAGTTTTCATTTTTTGTTATTATTGGTCCTATTTTATTTCAAACTTTCACCATTCTGTTTCTCTTATATTTTGCTTTCATAAAAATTAAATTATTATAAAGGTTGGATTGCCCTTTAGAGGTACTAGACCTATGTCCCGTTTGCAGGCCAAAAAAATGAAAAGGTTAAATTCCAACGGCATTTGAAAGATAATACTAATTTAGAACTTCCCCCCAAAAAGGGGGGCTTGCAAATGTCTTTAAGTGAGAAAATAATGTCTATTAGTTGTCAAATCGATTTAGGAGCTATAGAGCCAGTAAGTAATAGTCTGATTTTCAGACCATTGTACCGAATGGTCGTACGTTGGTTATTGATGTAGATAAAATGTACCCTTTACAGCTCATTTTATGTATGTTATTACCAAAGAAGAAAAAAAGCTAGTCAGTCACTCAATAGTGTCTGACAGTGCAGTCTAGCAAGTAAACGGGTTTCCTTGCATAATTTGAATATTAGGACACTGATAGAACATACATGACATATTCATAATTCCTGCAAAGTTCTATAGAATTTGAGGTTGGCTGCAAAAGGGACATGTAGTATCTTTAAAGATGAAGTTGAGTTCTGGTCATGCGATTGCATTGTAAAAGAAACGGTGTGGAACCGATCAGAAAAGGTTGATCATCTAGCATATAAGAATTTGTGTGTATTGCAAGGTTCTGGAATCATCAAAATGATAAGAAATTTGGCCAAGTCTTGGTAAAGTTACAAACACTGTACACAGAAAGATGTATATGGGACTACACGAACACGTGGCGTAAAAAGCCGGCCCCCCGAGATTTACGATGTTACATGCATATTTAGAATATGAAGGCATTTGAAGAGCCATGCTTTTCAGGGAACATGTCTTATCTGAAGTTCTTCCACACTTGCATAATAAGAATGAGTAACGCTCACAAATTATTTTTCACCTCTTCCCAGAACTCAACCTTCTCTTTAAGGGTTTTATTCTGAATAAATTAATATTAACTTCGATTCCGCTACTTTCTTATTTAACATATTTTTTTTTTTTTTTGGTGTGGCATCCTCTATTTGTCAAATCATAAACTTAGTGGATTTTTAAAACCCTTTCCTGGTTTCATCTTCTTTCCGTGTCTTTTATAAAAATCTTGTCCTAATCCTCCTATATCTTGTATCTATCCTTGCTATTATTTGTTTCTACTTCATCTTCTCTTTCCTTCTTCTGCCTCCTATTTTCTTAGAACGAACCACCTGTTTGTTTCAATGTGAGGCAAAACTCTCGAGGAAATGTGCCCGAACCATCCCGCCCGAAACACCTCAAAATAGGCCTAATGACCCCACGAAGTTCATGAAACAGTACACGTGCCTGTAATTGGCAAAATCTGGATTTGATATCTTGAAAATTGACGATGACAATGTCTTATTGGAATTTATTGAGGCTGGAGCGTCGACAGAACAACGAGTTTTCTTCAATTGCGTCGTGAAATAATTTTCGGAGTTGGGAGAAAAATACGAGCATGAAAAAAAAGAAGACTTGAGTGACATTTTCAGCCTATGAGAATGAAAAGGATTTAATAATTTTGTGAGGTCCTTTGTTCACGGGGGCTTAGGGAAATGAATTTGTTGATGGTTAAGTCGATATTTAATGTCCCAAACTACTTGTTTTTCAGGTATGAGCGTTGAAATCTATGCCTTCGTAGTCCCACATGTGTATCTCGTTATACTATCGCCGTTATGGTGTTCAAGCGAATGTTTATCACAGCCAAAAATTTGATTTATTTCATTCACGTTTGAAAAGTTTCGATGGCACCTATTGTGTTCTTGCTCAACGAAAGAAGAACAAGTTAAGACAATAGCAATCTAGGAACGAAGATCCTTTTTTTAATGAAATCAATTAAGACTGAATTAAACACTTATATGAGAATGGCATTTGCTTTTATTTCCTATATATGTTTATATATTAGAAATGAGATGAAATAGAAAAAGGTAAAGGCAAAGAAAGAGTAATCGAAAATTGAAAGTTTGCGAGTAAATTATAACAACAGTTTCAGGGAATCTATGGTTCCCGAAAGGAATTTTTCCATTCGTCAGAAGAGTCGTTGTGAAATAAAGTTATCAAAACTGATCGAACAATGCTCAGATATCGTCAGTAGAATATCTATTAATTGAATAATACTCACTCGCCGTTAAAAGCTTCGTGATCTGAGAAAGGTGTTCCAACACGGTCTCATTGCTAACAGCTTATATTATATAAGGCTAGAAAATATACCAAATCTACTAAACTACGTTTATGATATATATTCATATATATATGAACTTAACCTTCAAGGTCTAACTCTCTTCTCAGTCTTTGTTCTTCTACTGTTTGTTTCTTTTTTGATTATTATTATTAATCATTCAACGCTTCTTATTTCTGTTAACAAATACTTTTCTTTTTATTTCGTTAATTCCCATCTCGTCTGTTTAGAGCCAGAAGGGCCTCAACTCTTTATCTTTAAAACAAACGACTTATTGAACATACTGATGGTCCCCACCGGAATAGCCAAACACCGAGCGGTTAGCCATGTTAATGTAGCAGCGCTGACAAGTATCGAAAATGGTGAAAACATTCACCGAATGCAGAAGGGGCCTAGCTGTCGCAGGGGGGCAGTTGTATCTTGTATAACTTTATATTCGCGCCCATTTAGGTCGTGTTTTTCTTCAATTTCCTTTCCCCGGTGGCCGAGTGTATCGGCTGATTTCCCGTGTGGGCAATTCTCACATTCGACTCGTGGAGGTAACCCAGATTTTGCTCAGCTAAAACAGTCGTATTTTCCTTTTTGTATGTAATCTTCTAAGTTCTTTTGTCTTACAGTCAATGTTCGTTCTGTTTCCTTCTTCCACCCCCTCCTCCCATACTCACACACCATAAACCGATTTTCTTATGATTTTGTCTTGCAGCTTCTGTCGTTTCTTTCGATGTGTGTTTTTTGTTGGGGGTGGGGCTGTTCCCCCTTCCGTTTTCTTGTATTCCTTTCATCGGATAAAGTCTCTTCCATTATCTTTAATTTAGTATCTTGTTTACATTTTATTTTATTCTGTCTTCCCTGTTACACGGAGGGGAAAATATCAGATATTTCACGCCATTTTGTCTCACGTATACTTGGGTATGCCGCATGGTAAAATGCTTTGTGGAAACGTAAATTTGGCTTACTCTTTGCGATGCAGAAGGTTTTTTGATAAACAATGTATGAAGCGAGAAACAAAGTGCGTCACAAACCATTAGAGACGTTGAATATTTAAAATCATAAGAGCTTAAGGATCTGTGAACACTTACAGGAGAGTAATTCTTCCACATACAATCACGCGCAACTTACTTTCGTTCCTAAATTTCAGCAACAAAAAATAATGATAATAATAAGAAAATTATTTCTTCAGTGCTGTGCCTGAAGTTAAAGGGAAGATAAGGTTGTGGTAAGGGCGAAGAATAATGTTTACCTCTTTTATATTTTATTTTTTATTATCAAAGTGGAAGAATATTCAAGCAGAACTGATCAATGAAAATGATTTTCCTCGAAGTATTTTAAAATATGATAAGTAAAGGTCTACGACTTGATACAAAATTCGAA
Organism: Strongylocentrotus droebachiensis; assembly: GCA_035222895.1. Classification (NCBI taxonomy): domain Eukaryota; kingdom Metazoa; phylum Echinodermata; class Echinoidea; order Camarodonta; family Strongylocentrotidae; genus Strongylocentrotus; species Strongylocentrotus droebachiensis. The sequence goes on along the minus strand of JAVYIG010000583.1, from coordinate 203,283 downwards.
TCACAGTCTTGTTTGTGTAGTCCCAGTAGGCATATCTGTGACCAGTACTTTTCATTGTAAGCGATTTCAATAAGATTCCGTCGCTTTGTCATAACCTGGAGGTGTCGTGGTCTAGTGGTTCACTCTCAATCCAAGGGTTGAGGGTTCGAATCCCAGCGCGGTACTAATGTCCTTTGGCAAGACTAATCCCCTTTGCCACTCTCCACCAGGGTGTAAAATGGGCACCAAGCAATAGCTGGGGTAATAATAATTGAAGGGCCAGCAGGAGGAGAGGTATTTATCGTGATGTGGCTACACTGGGAAATAAGACGAAATCATTATTATGATTTTTTTTCCTTGATGACTAAAAAAGAATCATCACACATTAAGTGTTACTATTTAATACATAATGCCCCATAAATGATAACTTTAAGACCTTTCTTCCACGATGATATTGCACGACGGGTAGTCAAAAAATGTAGGGCGATAGTTTATGATATTGTGCTTCCACTGGGGGCCCATGAATTCTGAATTCGTGAGCACCATACTCCGTAAATCAACAAACAAAATTGCTCTCCAGTCACCCGGTTGCTATGACAACGTCACTTCCATACCAAACGGCTCTAAACCAAGATCTTTTGCTGGTAAGTTTCTCTCCCTGCACTGGTAAAGCGCTGAAGAGCTGCCCTGTTATTTTTCTATTTGTCTGCATCTTCTACCTCTTCCTTTCTTTCTCTCTCTCTAATATATCTTCCTTCCTTTCTTTCTTCTTTTCTTCCTTTCTTTCTTTCTAATATTTCACTCTCTCTCTTCATTTTAACTTCCGTCTGCTTTTGTTTTTCTCTCTCTCTTTCTGCCATCTTTCCATTTCTCTCTTAATAATTCACTTCGTCCCTCTATATCTGTCTTTCTCTTTTCCTCTTGCTTTTATTATTTCTTTATCCGATTTTGCAGGCACCCCTCTTTCTTTTAAATGTCTTCTTGTCTCTGTGTCTCTCCCTCTTCCTAGTACTACTGCTCCCCCTACCACTAATTCTACTGCTACAAACTCTCTTTATCCTTCTTTGCAATCTACAAAAAAAGGTCCGATCAATCCACCTAATTCTGATAACAAATATTATGTCGTTCTTTCCGATTTTCATTGGGTTTTCTTCTTCTACTTCTTCTTTTTTCTTCTTCCCCTTCTTCTTCTTCATCTTCTTCTTCTTTTTCTTTTTCTACAAGGCTACTATTGCTACAACTACTAACACTTCTTCTTCGTCGTCTTGGTCTTCTTTTTGTTGTTTGTTTTAGTTTTTTCCCGAATATTTCAAAACAAAATATACAAATAAAAAAAATACAATAAAACAGAAACAAAAACAATACAAGAGATAAAAAGGGAAACATTCGGCTGGTGACCCATTCTTCTTGTTCTTCTTATTGTTATTCTTCTTGTTCTTCTTCTTCTTCTTCTTCGTATTCTTATTATTCTACTTCTACTACTATACTTCTACAACTACTACTACTAGCAATAATGATGATAATAACAATACATATTTTCTTCTTCTCTTTCTGCCTTTCATTCTTCTTCTTCTTCTTCTTCTTCTTCTTCTTCTTCTTCTACTTCTTCTTCTTCTTCTTCTTCTTCTTCTTCTTTTTCTACTTCTTCTTCTTCTTCTTCTTCTTCTTCTTCTTCTTCTTCTTCTTCTTCTTCTTCTACTACTACCACTATTCCTAATAATTATACTTATACTTGTTCTTCTTCTTCTCTTTCTTTCTTCTTCTTCTTTTCCTTCTTCTTCTACTAATACTATCTTTACTACTTACTACTGCTATTTATTCTTCTTCTTCTTTTTCTTCTTCTTCCTCCTCGTCCTTTTCCACTACCTTTCGTTTCTTTTCTCCTTATCATACCCTAAATGTTGCTGCTTTTCTTGTTCTTCTCTTCCCAATCATCATTCTCGCCCTGCCACCCCACCCCCGCTATAAAGCAAAAGGTTCTCCAACCTATTTTGGAGTCCTTCTCTCTTTGTCCTTGGCCCTACTAAACTTTAGTCGGCTTTCTTGAATGCTATGACAGATCACGGGAGCATCGACAAAAATGGTGTTTGGGACGATTTGTCTCGGCTTACATTGTTTTGACTGGATCTGCGGCCATCATGAAATGACCATATCGGAAAAGGGCAATCGGTCGGCAAAGGTTCGCACCCTTTTCCCTTCTTTGATGCAACCTTGCGATGAGGTTCGTGGTGGTTTTTCAGCTGTTTAAGTTAAAGTCATAACGAAGATGTTAAAATTAAAAAGGTGAAGCCGGCCGCAATAATAGCTAGTTTTTAAAAACTCACAGCACCCCGAATGCAACACCACACACACGCAACAGCGCGGCGTGTTTTTGTTTCGCGCAATTCACGTGCCGATGACTTAACTTCGTCTTATCCAAATCCTACATTTCCAAAGAGTTTTCGATGCATATTAACAGGTTGTTCGCAGGCATACCGTCCGTTCAATCGTGGAAAATTGTCCAAAGAGATAGTATAAATTTATTCGACGGGTATTAATTTTTAAAAATGTGATAAAGTTTAATAGCAAAGTTTGACACGGGGACGTTTATGGGGAGAAGACGTTTGGAAGGGGGTTTCTTTTTGTTCGCGCGCCGGAGTTTGCATGATCTTGTCATTTAGGTTTTAAATACGTACACAAGTAAGATTTTCTCCACACGCACGCGCGCGCTTTAAAGGAGTGTGTTGCGTGCATGTCGTCTGTCCGTATAGACATGAGTGAGCTGCTGTGGGGCTGTGTTTAACATGCCGTAGCTTTTGGTTATTAAAGCTGTTGGTGGCGTTGCTTTGAAATGTTGGCAGGATTGGCTTTGAAGTCAGCAGGCGAGCTAGTATGTCACCCATCATTGCGATTGGTTTTGATTTTATTGCTGTCTCATTAGGCCAAAGTTTTTCTCGTATGAAAAATGTCTGCTGATTCCTGCCCATCCAGAATGGGAACCTTTTTCTTAACCCTTCTCTTGCTTTGCGTCATGACATTGACAACAAGAAGAAGAGAGAACAAATTCCCTTGAAATAAGTAATTAATTAAAAGTGAGTCATAGCGACGGAATTAGTCTTACAGGCCGGGAAAAGCAGCCCCCCCCCCCCCCCCACTCCCCCCCCCTTCAAAAAATGATTTTACAAAATGATTTTTGAAAATGGGTGATTATACGATGCTGATTAGTCTTTCATCGGCAAATTTGCTGAATCAATCTTGGATTTTTTATTAACTCAAGCCATTTTGCTGAAGATATTCGAATTTTGACACATTAGATTAGTACAAATGTTTGTTTTTGTGCAAATATGTAGCCATTTAGACGCGGAAGAACAAGCGACAAATTCTTTCCTAGGAAACATTTCACGATAGATTTTCTTGAACATGTTAATCATTGGCGAAAATAATAGAAGAGAGACAAAGACATTTACCCATTTAACCGAACTGTATTTTTTTCTCTATCACATCTTTGAAACTCACCCTATCTTCGTGAAATTTTATACAACATTTGAACAATCAAAATCAAATACCAATACCCCCACCCCTCCCATAAGTTTGATCATATACGTACAGCGCAATATCCGGCGCAATATCTGAAATTCTGTCACGAAAAGGGACCATTCATCACCACATAACCACATGATTATTGCCTGGTTACACCACTGAAAAGAGATTACTTAAGAGGGGAGGGGGGAGGGTAATGATGACTGTACACCATATACATTAAATATCATAGCACGCGCGCGACACAGCAGTTAGGGATTGCGCGAACTGAGAGAGGGGTAATAGGAGGGGTGCGCAAAGTTGAGTGGAGGGGTAAAGCCCTCGCGCGACGCTCATGTGTTTTCCCGGGCATTATGAATGGGTTTAACACGGGTTTGGAAGCGATGACATCGACGGCGATTACTACACTCAGCGCCCCGATTCGTGCCTCCAATTCATCTTACTAATTGGTTCCCAAACCACTCCTTAAAACAAAAAGACTGAAGGAGAAGATGGAAGAAAATATGGAAGAGAGGGGGAGAGAGGATGAAGGTTCTTTGGGCTGACTTTGAGGTTTATTTATTTGGAATAGGACGAAGGTTCGACCCCGCATCTGCCGATGAGAATAAAATAACACACGCGCGCGAGTTAAATTTTACTGAGCAGAGCAGTGCTGATTATGGAGGGGGGGGGGGGGTAAAGACCAGAAAGAAAGAAGAAAAAAAGAGAGGAAGAAAAAGTATGGTCAAGAATTAGTGGTACAAGCGAGCATGATATTGGAAGGAATATTGTCAAATAATATAAGAAAGAAATGAGTCTTGTTTTTAATTTGCATATTAAGAACGACTACACCCCCTCTCCTTGAATCTGTAGTTTAATATAATATCCCATCTTCATTATTGTCATAGGTTGGATGATAATGGTTCGATTAAATCATTGACTACAATCTTTACAACGATGTCAGATTATCGTTATTTTTCAATTGACCGATGCGTTTGCACTGTTTCATAAGTTGTGACTAAGTTGTTAAATGTATCACTGTTTAATGAGAAAATATTTCGATCATGTAGTATTTTCTGATGATGTTTACCATTCTCAGTTTTTATAACAAAACGCAATGGATCTTTCTATTAATAGAATCAATTTATTTTCCCTGTATAGAAGAATCATAGATTGATATATCAAAATGAATTCCTATATTTTATAAGCTGAAATAGAATGGATATGTTAGAAACATCTTAGTATTCGACAGATGTTAATGTGTTCTTGCTTTGTATTTTCCAAAAATTACTTTCCCCGATGAAACAGTTACTTCCTAGGAGGCTGCATCGTTTGGCATCTTTCATTACAACTTAATTCGATTTGCGATTGAACTAGATTTCCATTCTAAATCCACAACTATAACACCACCTCCCCCCCCCCCCCCTCTCTCTCTCTCTCTCTCTCTCTCTCTCTCTCTCTCTTCCTCCTCCTCCTCTCTCTCTATCTCTCTCCTCTCTCTCTCTCTTCCTCCCCCTCTCTCTTTCTTCTTTGACTCTCTCTCTCTCTCTCACTCTCTATGTCCTTCTCTTCCTCTCTCTCTCTTTCTCTCTCTTCTTTCACTCTCTCTCTCTTCTTCTTCTTCTTCTTCTTCTTCCATCCATCCACCCTCTCCCCCTAACTCTCACTCTTACTTCAACTGTCTCTCCCCTGTGTCTTCTACGTCCCACCCCTTTCTCCTCCCTCCCCGATCCAATTCCAATGAATGAAAGAAAAGTAAATCTAGGCTGACAGCCACAAACTAGTTCACCGATTCATTAGTGACCCTATTTCATGAAAGGCCACGTCCACCTTTTCTACTGGAATATATTACATGCAAGACAAGAGATAGAACATTCTATAATTTATTGAATCTCTTTCTTATACTCCGTATTTTGGAGTTAATTGGAAGGGATAATTGAAATGTTTGATGCTTCTCTACATCTTGTACTTTTTAAAGAGTCATCATTTCCAATCCACCCCCCCCCCCACTCCCCACCCCCAACAGAAAAGATGGAACATTTACATCAATCAAACAAACATCTGAACTTATGAGTGTGGGTCACCTGTTCAAAATGTAGAATCTAACTGAAAGGAAATAAGAGATGAGGGGAGCAAAACGCTGTATCATTCTATGAATTGAATTTGGACATGCTTAAAAACGCAAAACTTTTTGCGTCACCCAAGAGGTAAAATCATATTGGTTAACACATAAACCAGCCAGTTTTACTCTAGGCGTTACGTGGTATCTCGTCTAATATTTTGAATATATTTACTTAATTCGACTG